>CM060970.1:49784075-50174075 GCA_030765045.1 Tenodera sinensis
TGTTTTAGACTTTTAGACAGTTGTATAATAAACGGGGAAAATCCACTGCTCCATAAATCTAATGAAAGTGCACATGTATTTGGGTGTGCGCATTGCTTTCCCGGGTAGTTTCCGCAGGCTAGTCATGTATTTACATCAAGTTGAAGTTTAAAAATAACAGTGTTACTCAATGTCCTATAGCAGCATTCCGCAAGGCTCAATATTATCAATCACTAATTCGCCTTATAATGAATGATTTTCCATCACAATTGACTCTAGTAAATATGTTATTTCCCAACGGTGCAAACGTTATTCTCAGTGAGTCCAATAAAACTTCATTTCAGTCATAATGTGTGGCTTAATTTAGTAAATTGGTTAAAGAGATGGATTAATTCAGTTGATCACTATATGACGCATCCATATCTCGATGGTGAGTATTCAAAGCATTACCAAATTTCTAGAGGTGAGATTTCATAGCTTATTATCCTGGGCTTAGCATATTTTTAGACCTGTCATAGGCTGAATATAGAATGTTAGGGGTATACATATTTGTATTGGTAACTGAAAAAGTATAGTGATTTATGTAGAACTCACACATTTCTTTTATAGTTGGCTATGGCTTTATTTCTGCACATTTCGCAGCTCTGTGACAAACGTCTTAACTTTCGGGGTGACCTCTTTAGTCGTGCCCTTACATCAACAACCACCCTGGGCAGCGTAAATGAACAATGTTTGCCTTTTCCACTCGCCAGAAATTCAATTGTTTACTAGACCCAGTATTGCGTTTCTTTGGGGAGAATACGAGCACCAAATCCTTTCTGTTATGTCCTTCAAGTAAATATAACTGAATTCGTAATCTTCTATTAACTTTGGTATAATGTGTATTCAAAAAGACAAAACTAGTGAATAATGGATAAATGTATGCGTATTTCATTACAGGGAATTGAAGCTGCGAAACATACTCTTTAATTTGACGTCAAAAACAGCTGATTAAATGTATTTACAGCCAAATAAAGAAATAAACAGTCAGTTCTAAATGAATCACTCTATAATAATATTACAAAACTTTTTTTTCATTTACGAACCTACAAATCTCCTTCTTAAGGGTAGTATGCTTTCAGGTTGCTTAGCATCTCCAGGTAGATGTGGCACACAAAAGCGATACGTCTTTATTTTCCTCCGAACTGAGTTCCAAAGCTTTCTGCAAGACCAATTATATCGCACTAGCTAAGCCAGCAGTCAACAAATGCAAGCTTAACCGATAGTCTGCGCTAACAGGCACTCGCGACACAGTTAAGACCATTCAGAAAATTTGGTGTTGAACCATATGATTGGCTTGTGGGAAAACTATGGAAGAAGAGAAAAAAGAACTAAAACACCAAAGTGAATACACATTAAGTTTGATTATCTAATGTTCACAATGTGATTCAACTTTGTGGCAGGTAATATTTGTCCCAAATGTATGCGTGTTTACACCAGCTGGGATTTTATGACGAATGTAACAGAAAAGCTTGTTTTGTGTTTCAATGTGACGATCGATTGCCACTCATGATGAACTACAACCGAACAGATATTTAGCCACACCCGTCGACTTCCAGGAGACAGTTGTGTGAATAAGGGATGGGAGCTATACTGCATAATGTAAACTCTACACTAGAGTGAAATGGGGACAAGGAGAGCCTCTTTGTATGAGCCAGAATGACTTAGTATAGAATTTCTTCCCTCATAGACGCAAAGTTGCAAAACATATTCTAAGCGTTGTTCTTTTGCTGATAAATAAACCTTTTACCAAATGAACACAGGTTGAATAGCTTGAGAAATTGTGTCAGCGGAGATATTGGGAAACATAGGACCAAGTATTTTATTTTAATACCTTGAGGATATAATTAGATTGCTTGTGTGAACTCGATTCTTTTTAGTATTTACAACATATAGTAGTGAACTTTCACTTTGAAACGATTGAGAGTTACAGATCAGTCAACATTACCAATCGCATGATGGATGAATGACGAATGAACACCGGTTACTACTAACCACTCATTGTCTTCTAATCGGTTAGCGTAGCGCTAACATTACCCTTAAGTCACTACTGCACAAACTCAGAGCATCACAACTTAACCGTCAAATCGAATCCCAACTGAACTGTCAATACCAGATCACTGAAGTGCACTCGGCACGATTCGCAGTCGCTGTCCAGTGAATGCTTCGTAAGCGATTAACTGTCTCATCGGCGCCCAGCAACCCCTTATAGGTCCCGCACACAATGAGAAAGTTTCTAGAAATGGAATATTCTTGAACCCCTCAAAACGAAGGATTTCGAGCCCAGAACTGCACACAAAGGCGATTGTTTCCATTAGTCCTATTGTCTCTCAGGAGACGAGAGGCGTTTGGGTCCATTCTCTGGTGTAGGTAATTAGCCGTGAGCGCAGTTACATTATTATCCCGCCTCAAAAGTTCCTCTTCTCTATTTTTCCAGACTTAAAAACAAACACAAAGAATAAAAACTTCTACGACTTCATTCACCATTATGGTGCTGTAATAAAAGTAATGACACTGAAATCCAAACGGTTTGTGATTTAGTGTATGAAATACCAACAATATGGCCACAGCAAAAATAATTGTCGCAAATAACTTTGGTTGCTTTAAATGAGATAACACCTATACAACAAGCTGTATACTCACAGCCTTTAAGCCAGTGTGCGGCGGCGGCAGCGGCAGTAGTAGTAGTAGCAGTAGGGCTATAGGGTACACAACTACTATGGTCATTAGCGCCTAAACAAGATAAGTACGGAAAGCGCAGGCATTACACCTGCAGTTTAAAGCGGTTCAACAATTAAAAAAGTCACCTAAATAGTGCCAGTAAATGTAAAAGTGAGCTAATACGAAGACCTATAAGAGAGATATAGAAGACTGCAAAGGCAACCACACAACTGACTATACAGATTGCCTATGCATAAAATCAATTATTTCAAATCAAAGAAGGGAAAATAAACAATGTGGACAATAGCACGAGTAACATAGGTCCCTGTAAAATATAATTTCACTCCATATTAACTATACTGTGACTTTGGTGGGTGTAAAGTAAAGAAGACGGATGTAGTCGAGATAAAGAAACACTTTTATTTCCGTAAACAGTAACTTGGTGCACTCGTTGCAACAACAAGAAAGTCTTTACCGATTCACCAACAGCACGGCTCCGAATTCGTAACACAAGAACTGTCCCTTCTCACACTTTACCGCTATTTATATCTCCCAGGCACTGTTCTGGAAACTTCAGGAAAGTTCAGTTATTTTTGCGGTCAGATACAAAGCAGACAATTCCAGAAGTCTCTATCCCTTTCTCTCTTTCGGCAAGCGCCCAACAATGCGGCCATTCTCTGTCTCTTCCCTTCGCCTCCTTTGCGGTAGTGCCGACAATAATGCGATGGGCGACACTGCTCCCTCCTCAAGGCTGGTCGTTAGGCCAGGTAGGTGACTGGCTGGGTCCCCCCTCCCCAGTGCGGCAATCAGATGCGGCGGGCGCGGTGACAATACCATTTTCTGAAGTGCTAGCAAACAAGCAAGAATCAGATCATAATAATTAAGGCTCGGGATTTTAGCCAAAACCAAGTTAGTTGTGCACAAGGTATAGATTGCTATCTGAGTTAGTAAACAAATTGTGCTGCATACGGTAGGTCACGCTACATTGGCTACGGCAAGCGGACAGGGAATATGCTGCCAGAGCAAACAAATGCTGCATAAGCGAGGATGTTCAATGCAGATGGACTGTTTACAGATTATGCCGCGAATACCCTTGATCTGACGCGTGTGCAACAAACATGCAATGACTACATAATCAAACCAACACTTCGCAACTGCGAAGAATAAAAAATACATTGCATTATATAAACAGAGAAAGAAGGAGAAAAATATTTCTGCAACGTCTAACGTTAATTCAGACTCAATACCTCTCGTCGTGAATTGTGCAACATATGGTGGGCGCAAATCCCCTTCCGAAAACTGGAAAATCACTCTTTCAAATGACTTCTACAAAAATATAGGTTATTCTACTCTTGGTATCATTCAACATGAACTAGAAGACTCTAGGGACAATTTTATCATCAATAACTTTCGAGGATTAGGCTTTTGGGCCTATTCCGCTTCAGTTGATCTCTCCAGCGTTTCTTTGGTCCTCCAAGATCCTTTCTCTCTTGGTAGTCTTTGGGATAGTCTGTCCTCCGGCATTCGAATTATCAGTTATTTCTGTAGGTGCTAATTGTTTCTTCATTTAGTTTGTGATCATACAAAGTATAACCTGAAAGGTCTTAATTTCATATCAGCAACTTCCATTCGTCCAAGTTGGTTTGTGGTTAAACCACACGTTTCTGAGTCATAAAAGATCAAATGTCGATATGGCCTCAGGGGATATATGATGATTAATATGACCTACAAATCCTGAGTAAAACTAACTGCATCAGCAATATTGTTCCACAGCAGCAAACTGGAGAGGGTGAAGGCCTCAAAGCTGCACCCCGGGAGACTAAGGAAGCAACCCCTGACAGAAAAGAGTCAAATTTCTAGGCTTCAAGGTAGCACTAAGCTTACTCAGGGATGGGGTGGATCTGAGGACATCCCAACTTATTCGCAATCTACAGAGAGAAAATTTTAACTGATATAAGCGCAACAGTAGTACGTTATCCAGGTATAAATTTACCCCAATCAAATCATGCGATGTAGAGAAAAGCCTTTCTTAATGAACATCATGTTTGTAGAAGAGTAGAAAATAGTTTTCGTGTGAAAAATCAAAATTTTATATTGTCATTCATTATAAAAGTGTAGGCACGGACAATATAGCCCGCCTCTATAGTTTGGTGGTAATCGATTTGGGCCAGGTTTGAACCACTAGGATCGGTAGGCCAGACTTAATCAATTAAATCACCCAAACGGACGCGACGTACAAAATGATAGATCCAATGCATTTTTTTTAGAAAAGTTGATGTGTTGCACAAATATGACTTTTTCTACTCTTGCACAACTAGTTTTACAAACACTTATTCTTCTACCTACTTCATGATAATCGAGATAAACATTTGTAGAAATAATGTATCTCTAATTTTCTTGTAGGTGCAACCGGAATACAGAGTGATAGTCACATGTTTTAACTGGATCGCTATATGATGACTTTAAAATTCCATTCTATTTGCATGACCAAAAGATAAATGAATAACGACCTCCCATTCTAGAACGGTCAATAAGTATTGCAAAATTCTGACAAATAAAGAATACCCTCGAAAGATTCAGTTCACGAAAAGCTCATAAGATATAAACTATGTACGTATTTTAACCATATCTACATTTTTTGTATAGCAAAATTGGATCTGTCTCTTACGGTTTACGAGTTATGCAAAAGTCATTAAGGATAAACATGACTACATGGACTATAGCCAGAAAATTTAAAATACCATTTCATTTGCAATAAAATATATTAATCAAAATAGTTGGAGCCATTTCTGACAAAAATCAAAATTTTCGAGTAACTTCATGTAAAGGGAACTTTAGTGTGGAATAGTTTTTCTAAAAATCTTCGTGTTGCATACCTAAAACATTAAACTTAAATACCAAATTTTGCTTTTAATCGACTTTTCGTATTTGCGTTCTGTTGTTCACAGACATGCCTACACTGACATACACGCAGGTATATTTTCTAAAATTGCTTCTTTTTTTATTCAGCGGGCCTCGAAACCTATTTCCGGTGAAATCTCGACACCGATTTTTGGATTGAGTACAATTCTTCACCTGCTCACGTAGTGGAGAAGGTAATACATTTTTGATGTACTGTGCCTAAAAATTTAGGATGAAATTCTCATTCATAAGACTACATAAAAACTAACAATTTCATCGTTTGTCTGCTTTCTCCATTTAGTCTCCCTTTAAGTAACCAAGGATGTCTCTAAGAGGATTCCTTGGAGCTCGGACGCAATACTGGCAACGCACACCGTGTGGTGAATTCCTGCATTGCAATTTCAATCATTTATTATATATACTTAGCATCTCCGCATTTTTCCAAAGTAACCCTACTTGAGATAATATGGAAATATCATCTGAGAAGTAAAAACCGATGGCCTTCAAGGGTTCTCATCCAGTTCGGTCAAAGATAATATTAACAGGTAAATCAATAGAATAAGTGACAAAATTTAACTTTCTAGGCTGCAAAATATCATATACAATGCAAATAGACCTAAATAATAAACTACATAAGTTTATTTATATAACAGGAACACTAAAGAGAACGTTGAAAACTAAATCCAGAAAAGATTCAACAATGAAACTATACTAGACGATGGCAGTTCCTACAATAAGTTATAGATCCGAAACATGGACTATGACGTCACAACTCAGCTAGAATACAAGATGCAAAAATGAGATTCCTTAGATCAGCAGCAGGATATCAAAGAGCAGACAAAGAACATAACACAGAAATAAGGCAACAATTAAATTAGAGGAACTAAGTAAAATAGTGAAACAGAACAAACTGAAAACACTTAATAAGGATGACTGAAAACAGAATACCGAAAGCAACATACCACTATTCACCAGAAGAAGTAGAAACTTGGGAAGACAGGAAAAGATGGCAGCAGCAGCAATTAGGAACCGGAGCAGACCAATGAAAGTTCTAAACCGTGAAGAAAAGGAAGAATTCTTTTTGAGAGATACGCAAAAGATGCCAGGAGTCTGTGTTTTCATAATTCGTTTCCCCCTAGTCCTTAAAGGAGACCAAACTGCCATCTCATGATGACAATTAAAGGCATGTTTGGCCTTGCACTAATTGTTGTAAATACATCAGCAGGTTTCATGGCTCCCGCGCGACCTTTAAAGTGTCATGTTGACGTCACATCTGCCACCCGCGTACCAAATAATGTGGCTAGATGTTGCGCGTAGTTTGCCAACACAGCAAACGAGCCTTAATGGCTGCGAATTATTGTCAAACCACCTGCTCCCTAGAAGCTAACTTCAGAAACGCAATGACATGCAATAGTCTAAAAGTACCAGATATGAACTTCTGTTAAATACATCAAGTGGCTCTAAAATATAGTGGATATATAAATAAAGCTAAATTATCTCAACTTCAAGGATGAGGCCCTTAAAAACACCATAACTAATGCCACGAGAAACTCTAATATCACAGATAAATTTGCGAGAAACAGTAGTGATGCTATTATAAATAATCTAACTCGAGGTTGTGTTATTCCAAAAAGTCGCCAGCGACTACAAGTCACGAGTGATTTTGTCTAAGGAATAGCACAATCTCGAGTTAGATTTGGTTCGACTATTTTAACCAATAACACAATAGCAGAAGCTAATGAAACTCTAAAAACGAAATACTTATGGAATATATTAAATAATCTTAGCTGTCTTTTTGCCAAAGCTAGGCCTTCTGAAGTTGAATGGGATATAAATATATCTTTATTGTAAATATCTTTGATACTACAAAATGAAGATCTAGTTTTAACAGTTGCATGTCAATAAACAAGGTTATTAAACATAGACTATAAGTATATTAAAGTTGTGTAATATAAACCGCAAAGTTATGATTTTTAACATCGAAAAAGACAACTGATTTGATTTGGCAACATTGACCGGAAGGCGTAAATTATCAGGAAGCCATTGATTAAGAATCATAACCTAAATAGTTCATAGAAGTTATTTAAGTGGTGCATTTATCAGTTGTTCTGACAGTGACATTTAACCTACTCACAAATATAATAAACCCAATCTATAAACATTCTGGGAATTTTCCATTAAGTTAGTCATATCGCGACTTTACAATTATTTGTGTATTTAATATTAGTATTACAACATAGTATTATATATAATGTGGGACTATCTTTTCACAGTTATAGTGAAACATTACAACACAACATGTGGCATAAAGTAAAGAAATCTGATGTAATGCACTCACATGACTTTCTCTACTCTTGTACTAACCATTCTTGCAAACTCTTATTCCTGTGTCTTCTTCGTGTTAAGATAAACATTTGTACAAATTATCTTATTGCTTATTTCCTTGTAGGTGCAAGGGTAATATTAGAATACAGTAGGCTTTGAGCGATAGACAAACCGTTTAAAGCTTTGGGATTCTGTTTTCTTTGCACACTTAGCATATAAAAAAATGAGGAACCATGTTCCATTTCACGAAAGTTTTGTTTTCCGAAACTCGCACACATAACAAGCAATATCTCCAAAATGGTTCACCCTACAAGGAAATTTATTTGGACATAAATTGTGTACTTTAGCAAGATCTACATTTCTTTTATAGTATGACTTGGTCTATCTCTAACGGTTTAACAGTTATGCAAAAGTCGTCCAGAGTAAATACGACTACAGGGGCTGTAGCCAGAAAATTCAAAATATACATGTTATTTTTCATAAAAACATCTCAAGCATATGACATTTTAATCAAAATCGTAAGAGCCATTTTCAAGACAGTCAAAATTTCCCATGTAAAAGGTAGTTTAGGGTGGAGCTATTTTCTTCAAAATCTTTGTGTCGCATCCTTGAAATACATTAAACTTAAATACCATATTTAGTTTCTAATCGAGTTTTTGAGATATGCTGTCCACACACATACACACACAGATACTTTTCTAAAAATGCTTTTTTGGATTCAGGGGGTCACAAAACATATATTTCCGGTGAAATCTCCGCATCAAATTTTTAGGTGGGATACAATACTTCCCCTACTTACCAGTAGAGAAAGTAAAATGAAAAATTGGTTAAATACCAAAGCTGGTATTTAAGTTGAGCATCTTCCAGGATGTCACAAAACATCCTCCCCCTGCCCTAGACTACCGTTAATATGGAAAATTGTTTGAAAATTGTAATTTTTCCTAAAAAGGGCTAAGCATTTTGATACCATATGTTTAAGATTTTTTCATGACAAATGAAATGTATATATTGAATGTTCACTCAAGTTATCATTTTGGTTGATGATTCTTGCATAACTAGTAAAGCTATACAAAAAATTTTACTACACAAAGAATATAGATTTAATTAAAATATACAATTTATGTCAAACGCTGTTCTTTTTTTTTTTTTTTTTTTTTTTTTTTGTAGAGTGCATTATTCCCGAGATATTCCTTATTTGTATGAATGTTCCAATACAATACGTTGATTTTAACACTAGCAGAAGCAATGTAGATCACATTATAGAAGCAATGCCGATCATATAACAGAAGCAATGCAGCTCACGAAGTTTAGTAGGTGAGCTACCAAAAGAATGAAGTTGTGCTCGTTTTGTCTGTAGAGCAGACGGACAGAGCCTGTTCACCAAACTGTACTGTCACATATACTACGAACCTGATAACTTCATTCCTCTTTAATGTAGCTGGACTACTAGCCCTACACATCACGTAACAGAAGAATGCAGATCGCGTAACAGGATCAACGTAGATCACGTAACGGAAGATGTGCAAATCAGGTAACAGAGGGGATGCAGATCAGGTAACAGAGGGGATGCAGATCAGGTAACAGAGGGGATGCAGATAGGGTAACAGAGGGGATGCAGATAGGGTAACAGAGGGCATGCAGATAGGGTAATAGAACCAGTACAGATCGCGTAACAAGCAGCGCAGATCACGTAAAAGAAGCAATGCAGATCACGTAAAAGAAGCAATGCAGATCACGTAACAAGCAGCTCAGATCACGTAAAAGAAGCAATGCAGATCACGTAACAAAAGTAGCGCACATAACGTAACAGAAGCAGCGCAGATCACGTAACAAGCAGCGCAGATTTTATCTTTGTAAACATATGAGGCGATAAAGAGATACTTTCTGTTGATAAGTACAATGACATAGCCATGTTAAGATGACAGAATATATTGTAATTTATTGACAGCAATAAATCTGTTATGTAATAAATAAATGTTTAAAAATATATTTCCATAGTGTCACTCATACTCATCTATCCCTTACTTTAATTTCTGAAAGTTTCCAACCCTACTGTTAGTTCTCTAAAAATATTTGTGTGAATTGCCCCCTCATAATGTGTGACTGGGTGAGTAGCTTGTCGCGTGGTCATGGCGGAGAGATAGGAATTTAAGCCAATCCACTGAGCTACAAGTGTGTGCAACACACCGAGCTATGCAGAAAACAGGAAACACTGGAAATTAAGTATAAACAGGATTAAGAGGACTCCCACAACACACGCATGTTCCTGGAATATGTCAACATGACAATAATCGTATTACACTCCCACTCCAAGTCTCAACGGACCACAGCCACGTGATAGGCTAACCTAGTGATTACATCATCAAAAGTGGAGCAACAGGATCGGTGTCCAAGCAAACAACTTTCGTTTATCTGGCCAAACAAAGTCCCCACTTTCTGTATCCTCTGGTAGCTCAGTTGGTAGAGCGGTGGACTGTAGTGGTCACTTCAAATCAGATATCCATAGGTCGCTGGTTCAAATCCGGCCCGGAGGAAGTAATTTTTACTTTCCACAGTTGCAACCCAAACACATCTTACATGAGGATAATCTATGAAGAACTATCCTATGATATAAGATGGGTCGGAAATATTTGTTTCAAAGACCTTATTGGGAAAAGAAGTACTTTCTTTTATCCTCACACTTGATAGTTATTTAATATAATATTTGGTAATCTTCTATTGTGTTAAGAAAATGGTGGATAGAATAATTATGCTGAAATATTTTAGTCAACACTTTATGTTAATAAAAGAATGGGAGAGGGAGGACAGGCGAGAGGGCAGAGAGAAAAGAGAGGGTGGGAGAGCAACGTTTTAATGAACTATCGTTTCTGTTCAGGAAGTTTGTGTCCGTCTTCTTTGGCTCTTCAAAAATAGACGACTTCACTGGCTGTTTATTGAAAACTTAAGACACAGATATCAAGTAAATATTGTAAAAATGCTGTTTTACTTTCAAATTTCAAAATCGTCACAGCCAGTAAACTAAAAATGTTCCATGTAAGAGGTACTATGTGGTGGGGGTATACTCTTGAAAATATTCATGTCATATTCTCTTCGGTTTTGAGCTATGCTATTCAGGGAAGGAGAGACTGATAATTTTCCTAGAGTTTCCTTTTTGGGGGATATTCTGAGAGCCAAAAATATAAATTTCCAATGATATTATAATACTTCCTGCTACATAGGTAAGTGGCAGAAGAAGGGAAAACGAAAGTCTCAATAAAATGACATTCGACAAAATCTATTAGTATCGAAAAAACTGCTCTGCATTTTAAAAACAATTGTTTGATGTTTTAGTTTTGAATGCCGACTCCATAGCCATGGAGTTTACAATGACCGAAAGCTCGACCTTTATAAATCTGACCCGTGAAGCGTTGATCCATAACGCTCGCCGTGAAAGCTTCAAATCTTACATGATGGATAGCAGTTGCACACAAACAAAGCAATTAAAGAGAAGAGTATTCTGGTGAAATACATTTATTTCAAGAATGTTACTAGATAAATAAAATATATGCACAAACGTACCAAATTAGTTAAATATGCGCTGACCCCTTATATATGCATTTATATGCACTGTAAAACTTCCATAATAATTCTTTACGAAATGGAACAAATATATTCCTTACTGCATATGTTTTCTGTTGAATGTTTAGTGAAAACGAACGTTAGAAATTCCTACGGTGAGTGTGTTGGTAGGTTAGTTCAGTAAACCTCAAACTAGAGCAACTAACTTCATATTGTACACGGTGCGACGGAATATCTGGCACATTGTAATAATTGCCCATTATAAAAGCATAGCGAGACATGCAAAGTAATGTCATGCACGTATAAAAACCGATGTTATCTTCCCTGCTGGTTTTCTGACCTCAACAAAATCAATTTCAGTAGAAAGTAACATTTCAGTGACTGACAAATAACTCTGGTTGGTGGACGAGACAAACGACTGGAATTGAGGTCAAACAAAAAAGTCATTAAGATTTCAGAATTACAATTGAGTCAGACTTCTTCAATAACCAAAACCTGTTTTAAAATACATCGTTCGGTTTCTAAAGTTTTAAACAGCAGTTATTCAACAATATCAAAATTCTACTACTGGGAATCATATTTAAAATTAACTGTATAACACACTTCATCAAAGTCACTATACATAAAATACATTTAAAAAGGCAATATTTTTTTTTTGATTTTGTGCATTTAATCCTCATAATCAGGCATCGCAGAATATTTGTTTAGCTTGACTTGCCGACTCTTTGATGAATCGTTGTCATATAACATTTGGAGAATTATTATAAGAAATGAATTTTTAATAATAATAATAATAATAATAATAATAATAATAATAATAATAATAATAATAATAATAATAATAATAATAATAATAATAATAATAATAATAATAATAATAATAATAATAATAATTTAAAAATTAAGTTATAATGTAAATGGAATTATCACATTTATTCTTTGCATAACATTATTTTTCTCGTTTGTGTCATGATATCCCTATTGGCTTTCAAAATAATTTTTATATAACTATCATCTCAACACTGCATTCTTTGGTGATGCATTTTAAAAATTAACAAAACGTACACATTCTTATTATCTAGCCAATAATTATCTTAGGTAGCACTTTATTTTGTGTGTGTAATAAATATGTGCCTGTCTTCCCAATTTTTCAAATTAAAGACAAGTACCTGGGTGACCGAAGTGAAATATTGTTCTTTGGGAGAAGATACTTATTTTGAAAACCTGACGTGATGGGAGAAAACGAAGATTTTCGAATTCAGCACAAAAAGTCCGTTTAGGATCTCCTATCACGTTGAAAAAAAAAAAAAGTTTTGAAATGCAGAACGGTGATATTTCTACGAGGTTTTATGTTACGTTTTTTTAAATTTATTTTTGTTTTGGAATTTAGAGTAATTTTTGGTCTGATCATTAATTTTAAATAAAATACACTGTGCCCTCACATATACTACGAACGCCGATAATTTGGTTCCTGTTAAATGTAGCTGGACTATTAGGCCTACTGATGAGTAAGGGACGAGGGAGTTTTAAAAAGAAAATCCCCCAGTAGCGTGTGGAGCAGGTATACTCGCAATCCGCAGCCCGGAAATATAACGAACGCACTGCATTTCATCTTGTGTAACGCATACAACTACCACTTTAGCTGTGGAAATCGTTATTGCTTCCAACTTGTGTATAGTTTCACACCAGTCCATAACGTTGTTATTAAATCCCAAGGTAACATTTAAATTGTGACTGTTCGAGTCACAGTTCTATAATCTTACGCATTAAAATCAGGTATGTCAAAATCTAAACTTGCCAGAAAAATATTCGTTAGCTTTGTTGCATTTATAGACAAACGAGCAGCATTTCTCTTAACATGACCGAAACAAATAAGCAGTTGTTTTTGTTTTCCATTGCACAGCGTTTAGCAGGAAAGTGCATGATCGATTAGTGAGAATCGATTAGTGCGAAGGCTCATTTTAACGTTGCATCGTGATAACATCTCAGCCAAGTGACACAGTAATTTGCTTTATTTACCTGAGTCATGCGAGATTGAATCGCATTGTATACAACGTACTGGTGGCAGAGGAAATTGTCAGTTTAAAACGCGGGTAACCGATTTGTATCAGTTAGAAAGCCGATTAGATATTTACTGCCATTGGCCTTGATTAAATGTTGTCAAGGGCGACCTGAGGTTGGTATTATCTATAGTGTGTGTTCACAAATGAAACTTATAATTACATTGCGGTTTGTCAAATTATCATTGACACATTTTCAGGCACAGATATTCAACGAGTGAGATGGCCCCAAGGTAATGTGTGTGGCTAGCATTCAGGTCTCGAGTTAGATTTCCGACTGCCCATTTGAGTTTTTTGTAGTTTCCTCTGGTGTATAGGGAAATGTTGTGGGAGTTCTTTCAACATCATTTGCCTGTTCATTTCCTGTACGTATTCACCACTTAAACAATTGTAGCAACCAAATTAGTAGACTAAAATTGATTTTTACATTCTTTACTACATATAATAAGTAGAGGAAGTATTGTATTCCACCATAATATTCGGTGTCATAATTTTACCGGAAATATATTTTGAGGCCCTTTGAATTTAAAAAAAAAAAAAAAAAAAAAAAAAAAAAAAAATAATAATAATAATAATAATAATAATAATAATAATAATAATAATAATAATAATAATAATAATAATAATAATAATAATAATAATAATAATAATAATAATAATAATAATAATAATAATAATAATAATAATAATAATAATAATAATAATAATAATAATAATAATAATAATAATAATAATAATAATAATAATAATAATAATAATAATAATAATAATAATAATAATAATACCATCCTAGGAAGACGTTGAATCTAAATACCAAGTTTGCTACCTAAACTACTTTTTTAGCGTTCATGGAGTTAATAGGTATCTCGACATCAAATTTGTCATTGCTTCACTTATTTGAGTTTAAAGTCTATAACATTGGAAGAATTGTCATTTGTTACTTTTCCTATACAAATTCTACATAATATAATTGACGATTCTAACCTAAGTCAAGTTTTTATGTTCCAAATATTGCACCAAATAGATTTTCTTCAGAGGGCTAGTACCGATTCACATAAATATTTGTCTAAGCTCAGAATGCAATCATTATATCATAAATTACATCCCTTAAACATTGGTATATTTTATCCATCAAGTTATGCTATATTCAGTGATTATTTAATACCAACAGTAGTCGATAGCTAGAATTAGTATAGATGTGAATCAAAGTTAACAACTGTCTATTTTGTTTTTATGTTGTGTTTTATGTTTCGCTATGATTTATTTTGTAATTAATTTTGTGATATTATAGTTATTTCATAATTGCTTTTGCACTTAATTATGTAATTAAACTGATATTGTAAATTTTAAATGAATATTGTAATTGGGGAAACCTGTAACGTTGACTAGATAAATTAATATGAAAAAGGCGCTGTATATGAAAAGTAGAGCGAATATCGGCGTGTTTCAACCCGTGACCATCTAGGAAAAGCACCTGCGCCAAACAGGACTCCACGCCTGCTTACAGAAAATGTTACAATAACTGTTTAATTTGCATTTTCAAACAATTAAAAGTTACGACGGTTGGTACACTCAAACATACTTCTAAGATACGTCTCTCAGCAAAACTTTGCGTAGTATAAAATGACACTTTTGGGGATGCCCAAGCATTCGTGCCCCTAGCTCTATCTTTCACTAGACATTTATGTCTCTTTTTTATTAGAGGGTTCTCCTGGTTTTTCTCTTAAGACCAGTTTTTTTTTTCTTTTTTTTCCCCCCAGATAGCTATACTGGATACTTTTCTCTTTGCACGTTTAATTTTTTCCACTCTCTATATTTACAAAAGTCATAAAACTATAACGTGTTACAAAATATTACCACAAATTATGATAACGTCCAAGACACAATACAATTAGCTATTATAACACATACAAAAGTTGAAAAACTCTGCAATCTTTATAATAACTTATCAGAAAAACCACCGGATTAAAAAATCTGATGTGTTGTACTCACATATTTCTTAAACGTCGTTTATGCTACCACGAAAAAGTAATATTACTTGTTTAAATACGTGCAGAAAAGAATGTGCTGATTTTTGTTTGGTTGGCTAGAATAAAATTGATTAACTTCTTGTTTACTTCTCGCTGACTACACATCAGAGGAATACATAAAAAAGTAAATAACTCTGGTAAAGCCATCGCTGGGTCGGGCGGTCCAGCCACAACTAATTCATAAGAAAAATTTTCGTCTCTTTCTCCTACACCCTCTCGTCCATCGGAAAACATTTGCAGTCGCCTGTACAAGACAGGACCTCTTAAATACAGATATCAGAAGAGAATTGGGAGTAGAACCGATAACAGAAAGAATACTACAGTATAGACAAAAACGAAGCTCCACATACAACGAATACAACCCGATTGAGTTCCCAAGCAAAATTTGAATTATAGACCAAGAGGAAGGCCACAAAGAGGTAAAAGTTTTAAGACTGGAACAGGCTTTAGCCTAATCCTTGAAGACGTAGCCTCTTCTTCTGGATGATTCACCCACTGGAGTCGAACACATGTCCTCTCTAATCTCCTGCAGTAGCAGCACTGGCTGCACGTCGTTACAAACTCGCTCGATAAACTACACTTTGTCGCAGCAAAAAAACACTCACAAGCTCTATCACATACGTAACTCATTGACTGACTCATGAGAAAGCTCGCTTGTATAGCGGCTGAAAATTTCCATAGAACATTCTAGAAAATTCTGGAGTTAGGGAGAAGGAAAACTTTCAGAAGATTCCGATTATCTGAATATAGCGCTTCTAGGGTGAATGTTCGCTGCAGGGGAACAAGGGGTTTAACCCAGACTCTGATACTAGAATTATTGACGGATGAGATTAATAACTTTTTAAACAAATAATAGGGTGGTAGTTGAATGATTGAAAAAAAAATAGTAATATTTAAAAATCAAGCTAATGTGAAATTAGTTAAAAGTTGTCTGATGAATTAGCGAATTTCTGCAGTCAGGATAAGCAATTGGTTAAAGTCAGTGTAGCTAAGGCAGTTAGGATTCTAGGGGACTCATACCGACAAGAAAGTCATTAGCAAAAGGCATACCTGGAAATCAGTTAGGTTCACAGGTCAGGAAGTGCAGAAGCTCACGTAGCCCAGTTATGAAAATTAGAAAATCAGAAGGAATTCTTAGTATTGAACAAGTCACCGAGTGAAATTGGTTTTATTTTGGCACACACACATACATTATTTATGGCAATTACTGACCACTCTCTGTATTATCTCTGTATAAGATTATTAATATTATCCGTTAGTAATTTCGGTGCCAGCTGACTTTTCGTTTCTTTGTTCTGGTTTTCACAAAGCCTCCACGCACCTCTAAAATTTCCTTTATATTCGGGGAACTTCAAAATGTGTATTTCCGATTAAATTCTGACGTAATTTCTGGGTGCAGCACAATATTTCCTTTACTTACACAATATATCTATCGGTCGAAGTCAAAATTA
Organism: Tenodera sinensis; assembly: GCA_030765045.1. Taxonomy (NCBI): domain Eukaryota; kingdom Metazoa; phylum Arthropoda; class Insecta; order Mantodea; family Mantidae; genus Tenodera; species Tenodera sinensis. The sequence goes on from CM060970.1 coordinate 49,801,080, forward strand.
CGCACATTAATATTCAACCTCGGCAAAAGATTGTCCCGTGCATGCAGAATGCAAATTATTGTGCGGAAGCAAAGGAAATTAAAAACGATGTCAGGCGATGACCAAGTTGCATATTGCTGCCAATTACCTCGCATGTTGCCTTTTTAGATGCATGCACTAGTTCAGAGCACCTATTAACCTCACTTTGTACGTCCTTCTATCCGTACGCATCAAATAGTACGCCAAGTATGGAGTTGTGATTTTAAATACTTGTTTAGAATTGTAAAACTGCCGTAGACTATCATAAGTAAGAGTAGACTACCGTAGTTTTCCTAGTACAATTGGTCAGTAAGAACCTAACCACATTACCTGAACGCTAGGTGTGTTGGATACCTCTTGGGTACCTATCGATTTCGTTGTTTACTTTTTACTTTCTCTACTAGTAAGTAGAAGTATTGTATTCCACCCAAAAATTCGATGTCGAGATTTCACCGGAAATATATGTTTTGAGACCCCCTGAATCCAGAAAAAGCATTTTTAGAAAAAGGTCCATGTGTGTGTGTGTGTGTGTGTGTGTGTGTGTGTGTGTGTGTGTGTGTGTGTGTGTGTGTGTGTCTGTGTGTCAGTCTGTGGACAGCATAACTTAAAAACGAAAAGTAGGTTAAAAGCCAAAGTTAAAATTTAAGTTTAATGTCTTTCAAGGATGCGACACGAAGATTTTGAAGAAAATAGCCCCACCCTAAACTACCCTTTACATGGAAAATTTTTCGAAAATGTTTATTTTCCTGAAAACGGCTCTAGCGATTTTGATAAAAGTGTCATATGGTTGAGATATTTTTATGACAAATGAAATGTATATTTTGAATTTTCTGGCTATAGCCCTTGTAGTCGTATTTACTCTGGGTGACTTTCGCATAACTGGTAAATCGTTAGAGATAGACCAAATCATACTATAAAAAAAAAAAAAATAAAAAAAAAAATCAATCTTGCTAAATTACACAATTTATGTCCAAGCACATTTTCTTGTAGGGTGTATCCTTTCGGAGATATTACTTGTTATGTGTGTGAGTTTTGGAAAACTTAAAGCTTTCGTAAAATGGAATATCTTTGTACTCTTTTTTTTAATGTGTATGTGAACCATGCAAAGAGAACAGCTTTAAAATATTTGACTTTGCACCACACCTTGGCATATTATGAGATCATTAGCCTTTATCATGTGTCCACAGGCAGTATTTTCATAACCAGACACCAATATTTTTTTCCAACAGCCTGTTTTCATTGAATTTCTTATTAAAGAGGGAAGTTTGCTGCTGAAATTCCCCTCAGACTTAAACGTGAATGTGGAGACCCTGCATGAGTGCCAGCAATGTTACAAGATGGGTGAAACATATAATGATAAATCCCTGGTCTGAAGTGCATTATACTCGGACTGTGTCTAACAGCAATACGAAAATTTTGGAAACGCCAGAGCTGTTTCCTCTGATGGGAATTGCATAGTAAATATTAAAAGAGTATTAATAAGAATATTTAAAACTTACTTTAGAGCCAATATTTTCAGCTGTCTTAACAGTAAAATCAAATGTGCTACATTCGTATTGTTTCTACCATCTATCATTTCAGCGTCTCATTGTTGTAACGAAAACAGTTATTTTAAAATGTCAAGTATTGATGTCAAAAGTCAGCAGATATACGGCTTCAATAGCTACAATTTTATTCCTAATTATAAGATTCAGAAACAGTTTCATACTTCATCCTGAAACGGTTGGCGACTCATTTAAAATAGCTTATTTTTAGCAAGGAGCGGCGTTTCAGTAAGTAAGCATAGGAATAATATTAACAGAATGAAGTATAGAGCCGGCTGAGGGTTGTACTGCCATCCACTCTACTTGTTTACAAGAGCACTGCCAGGTCGCCGGCGCTCCCACTTCCCCCTGCAGGTGCAAGGTTAACTCGATGGATTTCTTAGTAAAACCCCGTTTCCTGTTTATTAGCCTCCGCTAAATTTATCAACCAACGTTGTGTATTCTCACCCCACGAACCCATAACGATCACACAGTTCGCCACTGTAGCAACCAGCAGTACTCCCAACAGAAACAGAGATACTAGAGGGCATCAAAAGTGTCGAACAGTGGGGAACCTTATGCCATGAGTGATTGTGAATTTATCTAGAAAATTTGACTATAACGAGTTGTATTTATTAAGACTATTTCACGAATTAAAGGATGATATAGCATATGAAAGGTTATTTAAATGCTGTAATATAGTTACCTCTTAAGCCTTAAATTGTCATATCCGCCTCTCAGACGAACATAAAAAATCTTAACGCATGGTGGGTACATATGCAATACTAGTTTGATCCAATATTTCAGCTATGCTTCAGTTGAGAGTTGAACTTTGAATTGTGTGGACGTAACTGTTTTAGTTCCTTAATAGTATTGTTTTTAAATATACGTACGTAAGCCACATCGTCTCACAGGCGGATATTACTGTAAAGGTAACAACAGACTAATACTTCGCTTTGTAAATTTTTGCACAAATTCTTCCAGCATATGATGCAAACGGAACCAAAATATTTATATTAATAATTCGTCAAACTTTTAAATTGTCAGATTCACTAAAATGAATATAAAATGCAAGATTTGGCATCTTAGTCTCCCAGATGGATATTACCGATAACGCCATATTTTCAGACGTTACTATTTAAGGGTTAAAAGAAAAATGAAGCAGGTATACTCTAGCGTTTATTGGTATGGCCTATAAGATAAAATACCACTGCCCTAGTATATAGTTTTATTAAATAAAAAATTTGTCAAACTGATTTTAAACATATTTCCTGTTGTATTCTGTGTTCCGAGGTTTCCCTCTTCGATTATTTAATTTATTTTAGCATTACATGCTTCACCGAAGTGAGAGTTAGCCATTTTTAACATTTAAATCCAGCGACTATTGCGTCAAATTACGTATGTAATCTATTGCACATCTGTAGGACAGTCCAGTAAGATTATTTAACCTGATTACAACATAACAGTAGAGGTGATAAAATTCAGAGGAGGTGATAATGAAATTAGATAAATGTTCTCACGAATGAACGCTATCATTGGTTGAAACATTAAATTACTATACACCTGATTGGTTGATTTCAACAAGTCACGTACGAGTGGAATTATACATTTTATCATTGCTTATATCGTTTTCTGTGGTTACTTATTATCACAGATGGCCATGGTCTACACTGTTTTGGCTACACATTCATTTTTTTGAATCTATTATAAATTTGAATAAGTCATAGTTTTAATTGGACTCATTTTACGTTATTAATTACTGTACGAGTAGCGTTATATTCTTAGTTCCATTTTTTATTCTGCTTCTGCTTTTGTTCACATTTCTTTCAATTTTTTTCCTTATTTCCGTATGCTTCAGTGGTTGCTTAGTTACTCTCAGAGAAAGAGCGAGAGAAAAAAGATGAAATAATGTGTTTTCATGCAGACAGAAAGAAAATATACATTTGTTACAAGAGATTCCGGTTTGTTTACCAAGCTGGAAGCAGTAGCATTATTTAACGGGGTTTTATTCAGCACCACCGTAAAGCATAATGTATATTTCATGAAGGAAATACCCAGAAATGGCCGCGTTACTGGCAAAACGGGAAGCAATAGCGCTTGCGGATTATAAATTACAGTTTTCAGATAAAATACAACGAGAAATGACAAAGCAATAGCAAACAATCGCCAACTCCCGGTCGTTCAATCATTGTTTACTTTTCCTGCCGAGAGAGAATCATCGGCTTATTAAAACAAGAGAAATAGGATTTATCAGAAATGTCCCAGAAGCGCAAATGTTTCTCCCCCTAAATTATCTCTGTTTAACAGTAATACTTATTTTCGCACTTCGGTGTTCATGAACTGAGCAAGCTGGGGCCGAATTGAACTCTGTGAATCGCATTTGCGAGGTCGCTGGTTCAAACCCCCGGGACTCAGTGGTTACTATAGTACTGGGTTAAACAATTATTAGATCCGTGAGTTGTCCTCTCATCCCTTTCATCATCAAACTTTATTTCCATCTTCAAACCCACATCTTGGATATTGCGACACAATGAAAAAAGTCCAGTTCAATTACTTTTTTCTCACTTTAATTTTTCCCAAAACCGAATTCAAAAATAGTTTCTTTCACTGACGTTAAGGGACACAGAGTGAAATTTGAAAGTTCCACATTTCTTGATAAATTTTTCAGAAAATTTACTGTGTTTGTATTTATATGAGAATAGGAGGTACACCAAATTTCATTAAAATTGGATAATTCGTTTATGATATATAAATTATTTTATGAATTTAATAGGCACATTTTCAAAATGTAGCTTGCGGCTATTGACTTTTCAAAATTCATTTATATTGGCAGAACTGGTACTCTAAAACATGGGTAACAATTGTATGCAGAGATATTTCAAATACTTTTGCTGATTATGCTGTACATATTTTTTTAATAACAAAGAAAATTTAATCTAAAAATTGATTTTTTTTTTCATACAAAAAATGTTTTTGGAATTCATGTTAATGATAGCATCAATATTGAATCATAGTTTTGCTTAGCTGCTATTAATGAGTAATTTTGGAAATTTTAATTGAATTTGAAGCAAGACTCAGGCGCGACCTTCTTTTGGAATATGCAGAAATGTAGTTTTGAGAAAAACAGGCTTTTATATAGGAACATGCTGTGTATGTTAAGGGAAGAGCACTATTTGAAAGGGCCGTAATGATCACATGGAGTGGGGGATATGAAAAATGTTAGCTGGTCCAAATGCACAGGTGTTCCAGGAATATTTTAGGTTAAAAAAAAGAAATTTCGATTTTTTGACAATTTTGACCAAAATTCACTCCCAGTGTCCCTTTAACAGTCTTCAGTTCTCCATGATGTTACAACTCAACTATTTTCTTCTCGTAACGTTAACGCATAATTGTCTGTTTTTTCAGTTCTTTCTCTGTCTCACAAAAACTGACTATAGGATCAGTCAACACTCATTTACTCAAATTGCTATCTTTCTTCACGACGCGTCGGTTCTCTCACGACGACTGTATGTACATCCCCCACCCTATCCCCCCCCACATACACACAATCACTCAGAAACGCAACTCAGGCATCTCTGATTCCTTCAAGGAGTTTTGAACCTCTTCAGATATCGCATTAGGAAACAACCAAGTTCTCTACATGGAAAGAAATCGATTAACTGAGGAAAATAGCTCAGGTGTCTAATTTGTGGCAGGCACTTGAAGCTGCCGCTTGAGTAGTTAAACCCTTATGTCGGCCTCTTTTCATGATTCCAGCGCTATTGTTCTTCATACAACAGAGAACCGGATTCTGGCATTAACTGTTCTGTACCTCGGGCGGGCGTTCCCATGCATGTAACTAATGTCTCCCAGGCGGTTTAGGAGTTGCAGTTTGGTCTGCAAAAGAACACGCCGTGGAATAAAAATAACAAAGATGAAGCGATTCTCAACTTTATCCTCTAGTTTTGAGATACTCGAGCAGGTAGTTGAATCTGCCCTGCCACTTATAAACTTTGAAGCACGGGATTCATTAACCCTCTCGCTGCTAACGATGCATTCTGGTCGCCGTCAGAGATTGTTGTTTCATCCTACAAACGACACCTTCATAATATGGAATATAAGGCAAGATATAGCAATTAATGTTTCATTATATTAAACTAAGACACTTGAAAACAACTGTTTTCTGTAATCACACAACTGGCAAACAGTTTAATAACGAATCACATTTTTCTGAACATTGTGTTTTAACAGTGATTAAGACAATGGCAGGTAAGTAATAGGTAAGTTAATTTTGCAGTAATGGTAAGGTAATTTTGCAACACCGTACCTCTGGTCCCTACAATACACAGTCCTGGCCTTCAGAGCCTGAATCTTCACATCTATCGCACACGTAAACAGCTTTAGCCACATACGATGAGAAAAAGTTCATACGATCGCTGCTACAGCAGCCGACAGCAGATTCTTCAAACAGTATCAAAGGTGTTGCACACTGGGAGCGTTATCATGAATCAGCACACAATTTTTTTATTCCCGTTGAAGTTTCCCAAGCCCTGCTCCGAGTTTCCCCATGCGCATTCCCTTTTGATCTGCTGCGAGCAAATGCTGCACCTATCATGCGTAAAGCTTTTTCATCCATAATTTTTCACGGATGATATAGTCCACGCGCTTTTTAAATATATTGTAGCCTCAGCAAAGTAAACCATAAATACATCACAGCCATTTCCTTGAGATGTACTAGACAGCATATCTTGAAAAACAAATGATGTATACATTCTTTCAAACATTATTTCTCAGCAACGAAATGAGACACAGATTTTGTTGTGTGGTATTCCTTAAAGGTTTACATGTTCAGAATGTCTTCTGTCACACTCCACTCACAAAACGAGGTTTTCACGTAAAAGGCTGCATAACTGCATCAATATTCATCATCGAAGGAACTTCATTCTTCCACACTGCCTTTGTAACACATCTTGCATCGAAACTTCAAACTTGTTTCCTATTCTTATGAGTGTTAATCTTGTTGGTGGTGTATTCATCCAAGGCCGTTGAACCTCAGCAACAGTTACAATTTTCCAATAACATTTAATTACCCACTTACGTTCATTGAACAATATATTCACCGCCACGCTTGTTTATAAACAGATGAATGCGGTTCTAAACTTTCCATTGCCTTCTGAATAAAAAGGTTTTCTTTGTCTCATTTCATTGCTGAAAAAATAGTATTTTACAGAGCATCAATTTGATACTCCTGTATATTGACATTTTGAGCAGATTACAGCAGATTTCAGTACCTGTATTACCAATTGAGGGCAGGTTAATGAACAATATTACAGCAATATTTGCTTCATTTGCAGACTTATGTTATTAGAATAGTACGTTTTCAGATTGGTTAGTACCTTCAGCAGGTGTGTCATAGAAAACATGACGCAAGATGGGCGGAACAAATGCTGTAACGCGGTAACAGTGCTGTATTAAAACAGTTATGGAGAGGGAAAACTATTCAGACGAAGGGGAGAAAACTAGCACACGCAAGTGAATGCATATTAAGCTGCCATTTATAGAAATATCTGGAATTATGCCTTGTGTAAGACAAGACCCTAATGCAAGTTAGTACAGTAGGCTGTGACTTGTCGGTCCTTTGTGCAAAACCGGTCCTCGCCCAGACCGGTGCCGCCGCGGGGTGGTCCGGCCGCTCTAAGAACAACAGGAAAGAAAACAGTAATGGTTAACTATCAACCCCCATTAAATTGTATGCCTGCTATAATTTCAGCTATAAGTATACTTCAAAATAGTTCACTGTAGCTTTGCACATTGTATCCCTTTTTCTACAACGAAATGTGTAATAGAAGCATTTTTGCAAACATTTGCTTGAGGCAGATAGAAGAACAGGCTTTTGTAACAATAGTTTGTGGAAGGGTGGGTAGAAAAATTAATGTGATTGTAACAGATCAGATGCTTTTGTTCCATATTCTTTATAAGGCGAATATGGTTTAAATATCTCCATTGAAACCCATCTACTAGTCTAGTGTATGTCAAATACTCTTCATATATTTTCTATTTCTCTCTATCAGACAATGGAAAGCAATATATCTTTCTGCAACGCTTTAAATTTATCCTTTTGGAAATAATGTCCCTGAACGCACTCACGCAAGATCACAACTTTCAGGTTGATCACAGTTTTCCATCCTCAGTTTCGTTACAGATCTAAAGAAATTTTGTTCACAAAGCTGGCCTAAATCTCTTTCATCCCTCTATCTTTTACCCCCTCCCTTACTTTCTACTAGAATTGCTTTCATTCAGTTACCAAACAGCCCCATTCCAATTTCTTGTAACAGTTTCCCCACCTCCCCAAACCAATTCTGTCTTCCCTCTACATCTTTGTCACTCCTGGAATGCCCTCTTTTCTGTTCCTATTTTCTCTGGGTTATAAAGTTGAAAAGATTTCCTAAAGACACCACGATGCAAGGAGTCAATAAGATCAACTTAATACCAAGTGATTGCTCCTATTAAACAAATGTATTTACTCTAGTAGTGTTTATTACAAATATATTGAGACTAAATTAGAAAGGAATTACAATTTGAATCATTTTTTAAGGTCTCTTATTTCACAATTACTAAATTCTTTCCCATGTTGAAATGGTCATTCGTCGCATATAAACATGTTTAACACGGCTGATTTTCCGTGAAGCCACAACTGGTGGCCTTCGCCGTGAAAGCATTAAGTCTTACATATAAATGAGGCAACAGGATAGACCTTATATAGTTTGACAATTATTTTACTTGAACGACCTACACTGGCCAAAAACTCCATATTATGCATAATTTCCTTAAAGGATAGCATTACTGTTGCTATCATGTTTACTAGTTGAGTACAAGAATAAAACTAGTTTTGCTTTTCTTCTTATTTACGTGTCTTCGTGACCACAACTGTATGTCGTTTATGACGATATTAGTTTTATTTCAGCCCCATAATCTACAGAAGAGCGCAATTGTTTAAGGAAAATACAGAGGAAGACTTATTTGTGTATTCAAAGCAGTTACTATTGTTTTACCTTGTAAGGGATGATAATGATGATGATAATAATAACGATAATGATGATCATGAACAAGATAAAGTTTATTGTTAGGAACATCTGTATCCCTTTGTCAACATTGTTTCAACCCTGAAATAAGTGCTTTCAATTGATTCATTTTTCTGCTTTCTTAATTATAGAAAATTGAATCATTATCATTACTTGAACGAATGCATCACATCAGTTACATTAATACCTTCCAGGCATAACATTTCGATTTGTGTCGATTTGCTCGCCTCAGTGGCACGGTGAATGCACGGGATGAGCGTTTTGTTTACATCTAATGGCATGCGCCGGTCGGGTACAACAGAACTGGCGTATGCGAGTGCAGCACAGCGCTGCCATTTAAGTTAGCGAAAAAATTACTTTTACAAAACGATTAACCCTACCGAAATGAAACTTAATATTTTATATTTCTTACCCCTGCATCTACTAACCATGTTATTCTGGCAGAAGCAGTATATTTAAATGCTCTAACACTCACTGTAATAAATGAGAGCTTAAAAATGCACACACCATTGTTTTAGTATATTGTTATGATCTAGTTTTAAATATCTGCAACAATATTTCAAAATTCTCTCCGTTATTTCCTTCCCCCTGTCTTCTCCAAGCTCGCTCCCTTTAGAAAATCGCAAAAATAAATCGTTCAGAAGCCAGAGGGGGCAGAGATGTCACGAGGAAAAAGCAACCAAGCAGATGACGACGAAACAAGGCAGATGCATATGTTACGGCAGGGGGGAAATGCAGTAAATGTTGAACTGTTCTATGGAGATGTTCGTATGAAAATGAAAATAGCCTAAAATGTCTCATGAAGGGACAAAGACCTATCAAAAGGGAAAGCTCATTTATTCTAACGTGGTGAGCTACTCCATTTTAGGTGTTGCACATGCTTATCGTCATTTTGGTCTGACTGTAGTCACTGTTTACGAATCACATTGTTCAATCTTTGCACTATTTAGTTTCTACAAAGGCGTGTCTCCAGGGATTTCCAGTCGCTTTCTTTCGTTACTCGTGACCACTGCTGTCCTGCGCTCATGTAGTGGATAGTTATTATTTGAAAAAGTACTTTAAAGTGAAAAGTGTTAAGAAGTCAAACAAATAGGCTAAGCTGATTTTTTTTTAAATATACTGAGTGATGTGAAAATTTCTTGTGGTAATTTTATTGCCCACATTCAGGAGTGCATTGTGGAAACCTTTTTAGACCTCTAGCTAGTTTTTGCGGGAGAAAATAGCATAATATACGATACCAGGACGCAGAGTAGTTTAGAGTTACAGTGCTTTAAAAGTGGCGTCCAGAAATAGAAATTCATCCTTGGGATTTAAGGCGCGGAATGCATATAGGTATGTAGTTTAACCCTCCGTTGGTCACTAAGGTCCTGGTAGACCCCTATGTTTATTTAAACGTTCTAGTTTTCGAACGAATACACCTATGCTAACGATTGACTAGGGCATCTAATATTACATCTTACTTGACTGTTTGGTGGAGCGACAACCTTGTCTGTATATTTCTTTAGCTTCAAGAATGACCAATCAGAATCTACGTGTCGCAGAGGTCAACCAAATCTGCGCCCTACTCTCATTAGGACCGTAGCAAAAAACTTTATTTCACAAAAAGTGTTATCTATCAGCTCTCCAAGTTTGTCGCTCTAATTTTGGGACACACTGTATATTTATTTCTGGTTTCTAAACATGATTAGTCAATTATAACAAAATAGTAATTTAGTAGTTTAGTTCTACTTAAAATGTTTCCATTTGGCTTCAATTAGCAGTTTTAAGCATCTATATAATACAAATTTTCTGCGTTATATCACAAATATGTGTGTGTGTGCGTGTGTAATTCTAAATATGTATCACCAAATGTTTTCAGAAGAAGTAAAAGGCAACAACCTCCCCTCTTTTCCCCCTTGTTGCTGTGTAATCAAGTCAGCACGCTCTGATAGGCAAGGTGGAGAACGCGCCTTAAAAGACCCCAGGAAACGATACAAAATCCGCCGAACGTCATTTTGGCATTCTTAATTGATGTATATGTTATTACTTTATTTTGCAACTCATCAAAAAATCACCTGGCAAATATTAACCTCTAAATATCACCGATTTTTTCCCTTTTATTGTAGAAAATAATGTGTTTCTTGTTCAAAAGAGATCGCATCTGTTGTCACGAACGCTCTATAAATTTGCTCGAGTCGCAGCAGTGGAAACATTCCCGATAGAGCACATACCACGGGCAGCAAGAATGTGGCCCTTTGGTGCAGTGAACCTGTATCCACAAAGCATCGATCTCAGGCCACAAAGACGGTATGATGGTTGTTATAATTTGTAATGCCAGCAACGAGCCATCAAGTTCCATGATATTCTCCGACCAAAAACACGGAGCTGTTCTCTTAGTTAATTAAGTCAAACTGAAAACGAGGCGAATGAAACAGAACGACACCGGCAATGCTTTCAGCGTAGGAGACGATCACCAAGTGCACTTCAAACCTTCTCTCTGTCGCCATCTGTAATTGGCTTTTTAGTGCAAAACCGATTTATCTCCTTAATTTGAGAACATACCCTCATTAGGAAACGGTGTATCTTAACCCTTTCGCCCTATTTACAGTGCTGGGGTAACGTTGACGTAATGCAACTGAAGGGCAGGTGTAGCCCGCCTCTGTTGTGTGGTGGTAGCGTGTGCACCTTACGTTCAAAAGGTCCCGAGTTGGAATCTCGGTTAGGATGTTTTCCGGTTATGGCTTTTTCTGTAGTTTTCCCCATATCTTGGGAAGACAAATACGGGTAATTAAGCTCTATGAACCTCGGGCTCATTTGAGCATCATTTCCCCCATTTCATTCATTCATCGACCCACATGAAAAAAGGGGGCACGGTTTTCTAGACTGTTTAAATGCAAGCGAAAATCATCCGAGCGTATAGCAAGTTCTAAATTTAATAATATTGTCAATAACATGATATATAAAACTTATCCATTATTTATTAACAAATAGGGCTATAAGGTGCAACCAACAGATGAGCATCTTACAAACAAAAAATAGATATCATTGGGGTATGCAATTTATGCGAAATGTAAATATTTGTGGCCTTAATAATTCGAGATATTCTTTGTTATTGGTTTTCAAACACTTGTAGTTTTTCTGAAGTGGTTAAGTCGCCATTCGCTTTTACTTTGCCATGCACCTAACAGCTAAAGATAGTACTGCATTGCACCCAAAAATCCTATAAAGAAATTTCACAATAAATACACGTTTTGAGGCCCCTTGTATCCGAAAAGGTATTTTTAGAAATCGCGCGCGTGTATATGTTTTTATCTGAGTAGCTGTTAGGGGAATATTCATCCTAAGATCGCAAGTTCGAGTCGCAAAAAAAGGCAACAAAATGCCTGATGAATATTTAACTTGGTGGTAAGTTCGGAACTTCCAAACATGCAACAGGAAGATTCTCCAGAAAATCACCCCACACCATTCTATGGTTTATAAGGAAAAAATTCCATATTTTTTTTCTAAAAAAGTTGCTCCAATGACATTAAAATACACTATAATTTAGATAACATGTACCTATATGTCTAATAAAATTATCATAAATTTTCTGATAAATAAATTTTCCATGAGGTCCTTTTGATTCAAAATATATTTTCTGTAATTTTGTATAAGGGGAAAAACCAAATGAGATAAAGCCGCATTCTACAAAAACGTAAATTTCTTTCAAACACACAGTTTATTCCCAATACTCCTATGGGACATATGTTATTATTGGCTCAAATTTATCAATACTTTCGTTACTTTTACTTTCTCTGCTGATAAGTAGAAGGAAATATTGTATTCCACCCAAAATTCGATATCGAGATTTCACCGGTAATATATGTTTTGAGACCCCCTGAATCCAGAAAAAGCAGTTTTAGAAAAAGGTCTGTGTGCGTGCGTGCGTGTGCGTGTGTGCACGTGTGTATGTGTGTGTGTGCGTGTGTGCGTGTGTGCGTGTGTGTGTGTGTGTGTGTGTGTGTGTGTGTGTGTGTGTGTGTGTGTGTGTGTGTGTGTGTGTGTGGACAGCATAACTCAAAAACGAAAAGGCGGTTAAAACCAAGTTGGTGTTTAAGTTAAATGTCTTTCAAGGATTCGACACGAAGAATTTGAAGAAAATAGCGCCATCCTAAACTACCCTTTATATGAAAATGTTTTTGAAATTTTGGACTGTCTTGAACATGGCTAACGATTTTGATCAAAATGTCATATGTTTAAGATATTTGTATGACAAATATATATTGAATTTTCTGTCTATAGCTACTCTAGATGACTTCAATAACTCATAAATCATAAGAGACATACAAAATCTTACTCTACAAAAATGTAGATCTCGCTAAAACACAATTTATATCAAAATAATAGTTTTTGTACAGTGAACCATTTCGGAGATATTCCATGTTATTGGAGTCAGTTTTGGAAAACTTGAAACTTTCGTGAAATGGAACATCATTTTTTATATGTTAAGGTGCAAATGGTTTAAAAGATTTAACTATCGCTCATTGCCTACTGTGTTCTAATATTCCCCTTGCACCTACAAGGAAATAAGCAATAAGATAATTTGTAGGCATGTTTATCTTAACTCGAAGAAGATATAGCAATAACAGTTTGTAAGAATGGTTAGTACAAGAGTAGAGAATGTCATGTGAGTGCAACACATTGTTTTAAAGTGGTGTCACTTTATTTCTTCCTGGCTGTGAAAGTGTGGAAATTTGCCAGCGTCGTGCTTCGTTTTAGTTTTCCCCTTTCCTTTCCCACTTACCAAGAAATGTATAATGAAGCTATTTAGGTCAAGGTTCATCTCAATTAACAAACTTAGAAAAACTTTCACATTGGCGTGTGTGTGTGTGTGTGTGTGTGTGTGTGTGTGTGTTTCCATGCCCCATTCCATATGAATACTACATGCTTGAATTTATTTATTTACATACAAATTACATTTTATATATACATGTACATATTGTTGGTGATGTTCTATTTGAACATTTACATCTTTATTTACCTCTAATATTTTATCTACCTTAGTCTAATTGAATACTTCTCTATTGTGCATATTTACAGTTTTTATTTGATGTTTGTTGTTTAATGCTATTTTATTTTGTTTGACCTTATTTCTTCAACCTAATGCTATTTTACAAATCAAAAATCTAGTACTTATCATATAGTGAAAGGCAAATATAATTATACTCGTAACAGCAGTAGAGTATTGAAATGTGTTTGGACAATGATACTGGTTGCAATCTTGGTAAGGAGTAGAAATTATATATATTTGAACTTAAGTCATTCTATTTCTGTGAATTGTATAGCATTAATGAAGTTAACGAAAGGTTGTATGAAATTGTTTCCAAGTTCTTCTTTGTTTATGGGCCAAGTAGCACCTTTACTTTGTATTCTCCTAATCATTGCGTTTCTCTGGTTGTTTAGTATTTTGCATCGAAATATAATGTGGTTTACTGTTTGGTCCTCTTCTTCACATTTGCACATTGGGTTATCTAAAAATCCAAACCTGTGGCGATATGATCTTAGCTTTCCATGTCCTGTTATCATTGCTGTGAACTCCGGAGATATTGGTAACCGTTGCTTCAATCTTCTTCTCACGGATGGGAAATATTCTTTGGTTACTGCTCCTTTCCTTGATGCTGTCCATTGTTGTTGCCATTCTTCGAGTCCAGTTTCTTTCTCTCTAGTTACTATTGCTTCTTTTGATACTTTGTCATATATTATTTCAGTGTCTTCCGCGGCAGCTTGTTTTGCTAGTCTGTCCACAAGTTCATTTCCGTGTATTCCCGCATGTCCTTTCACCCAGCCGAAATGTAGTGTCCACTTTGATTTTGAAAGTTCAAGGATTTTGGTTTTGATTGCTTCTATCAGCTGGTTATGTTTCATGTTGTTCCTGAGCAGATCTAGAGTTATCTTACTGTCTGTGAATAATGCAGCTCGTTTTTCATCGCATTCTCCATATCCAAGCTCATCTAGTTTTTTAAGTGTTTTTAATATTGCCAGTTGTTCAGCCTGGTTATTCGTGCATCGTGGATGCAACTTGAACTTTAATTTGTATGCCAGGTTGCCATGGATGAAGATGATCCCTGCTGCCCCAACTTTATCACCAGTTTTGCTACCATCGGTGTACATTTCAACTGCATATACATTGTTATCTACCTCATCTATTAGGGGTATTTCCGCAGGGTGTCTCCAATACCTGACTTCCAGCGGTGCGTCATATTCTTGATTGTTGACTTTTGTTGCCAGGTAGGTTCTTACATATTGTTCTATGGTTATTTGTAGGGGTGGAACGCCTGCTACTACGCATGATGCCTCGTATGAGAGAGTTCGGTAGGCTTTAGCAATTTTTATATTAATCAATCTTTGTATCCTTTTATATTTTGTTAGATTTTTTATTTTTCTTAAAGCGTCTATCCACACTGGTGAGCCATATGTCATTATTGGGACTATAGCTCCTTCGTATATTGTTTTTAGTGCTTTGTGTCCTAATCCCCATTGTAGTTTAGCTGTCCGTGATAACATGTGGATGAGTGTGATTGATTTTCCTGCAGTGTGGTCTATGTGTGCATTGAAGTTAAACTTACTGTCAAACCATATGCCCAAGTATTTCATTTCTTCAGTTTGGTTAAGCTTCTTGTTGTTTAAGTAGATATTGACGTCCCAATTGTCCGTTCGCTTTCGTGTGTGTGTGTGTGTGTGTGTGTGTGTGTGTGTGTGTGTGTGTGTGTGTGTGTGTGTGTGTGTGTGTGTGTGTGAACAGCATAACTCCAAATGAATGGTCAAATAAACTTTCTGTTTATATTCAGCGTTTTCCAAAGATTTCAAGAAAATTCCCCACCTGAAACTATTCTTTACATGAAACATTTTTTTAAAACATTGACTAAAAATGGTACTAACAATTTCCATTAAAATGCAAGGCATTTAAGATATTATTAATAAAAGTGAAACTTATCTTGAACTTTGTAGGATAGCCTCAAAGTTCTTCATTTTCGACGACTTTTGGAGAACTGGTAAACCAAGAAATGGGAATGTTTATTGTACTAGATTGTATCTCATTAAAGCCCACAATTTATGTCTTACATTTTTTGGGAGTTAATCATTTCCGAGATACTACTTGTTATTGGCCTAAATGTTTCATACTATACTTTGCTCAAATGTGAAGACATTATTCGATATTTTTGTTTGCTTAGTCGTCTGTATTTTGCTGGTATGCAAGGAGAGCTAAATTGCAGAGGCATCACATAGACACCAGGTCTTAAAATATTTGACTTATTTAGCCTTCTATATTCACCTATTCGCATTGGCCCTACAAGGAAATAAGTAACAACCTCGATTTACGTGAAATAAATACAAGAACAAGCTTTTTGAAGATTAATTTGTTGAAGAATGGGAGCAAACAATCTGATTTGTTGCATTCACAAGACTTTCTACTTTTGCACTAATTATTCTTGCCAACTCTTATTCCTCTATCTTCCTGTTAGTCACATAAACATTTGCAGAAATTATCTTATTGCTGAGTTTCTTGTGGGGAATATGCAAAGGGAATGTGAGAATACAGTAGGCTTTGAGCGATAGTCAAATCTTGTGAAGCTTTGCAATTTCCTTCTCTATGTACCGCCAAGAAATAAAGAAGTGAACAACGATCTTCCATTTGAGAAAAGTTTAAATATTGAAAAACACACACAAATAACAAGGAATATCTTTGAAATGGTTGACTACAAAAATATCTAAATAAATAACTGAACAAATAAATAGCTAAATAAATATATGTGTTTCAACGAGATATACATTTCCGTACAGCAAGATTCATCTATCTCTTACGGTTTACCAGTTATACAAAAGACATTACTATACGAAAGTAAAAAGCCATATGAATGTAGCATGAAATTCGCACTGTAATACTTGACAAGAGGAAGTGAATAAACATACTACCACAGCTTTGAAAATTGGATTGTAATGTGTTCGTGAGGAATGGGTATACGCAACAAAGCTATCTAACTTCTGAAACAAAAGAAGATAGCATCACAGGACTTCTGCAATGGACTGTACCGATTTGCAATTCCGAACGCAGTGCGATCTCCCAACACAATTACGTAGGAACCCGCATATAAAACAATGCCACCGCCGCCGCACCTACGTGATTGATTGCCGCTTCTGTCTTCCACACGTCGCTGGGTCAAACAAAGCGAGATATCGATAATGTCGTTACTTTGGCACGCACTAACTTATACATCGTATACCACAATCTTTGATAGCACTTTCACGCGAAACTGTCTCAGCCAGTCAGGTGCTGTTAATGATACATAATAGACCAATCAGAATTGCGCGGTACTTATTCCACACCGGTGCACTAGCTTCCTACATCATTTGTTTTTGTTAGGAGGCCAAGGTCTTAGAAATGGAGAGCAGTATACAGGCTGGTACGAAAGTTGGCGACATAAGGACCTTTCAAATATAGAGGCGTTAAAGCAGCAATGTCCAACCCTGTCTCCTTGGAGACGCTTACGTAATTAGCAGCTGCTACTACCCCACCTCTTTCAGTCGGGTGAGTCAGCTAGTGCCTGTGGTGTGCAGAATCACAGTAGTATCCAGTGATGGACACAAATAACCGATTCCATAGTAGTTTCTGTATTACCTTTAATTTTCTGGGAATGTCTTCAGATGACTTCTTCATTCTGGATAAACGTTGTACAAACAATAAGCAGTAAGAGGCAGATACAATCTTACTAAATAAAAAAATGTGGATCTCGTTAAAACACAATTTATGTCAAATACTCTTTTTTGCTTTAAGTGAATCATTTCCGAGAAATTATTATTTTTTTGAAATTCCGAGTGCTTTTGTCGAATCGGAAATATGTTTTGAGATCCATTGAATCCAAAAAATGCATTTTTAGAAAAAGGTCCCTGTGTTTGTGCGTATGTGTGTGCGTGCGTGTGTGTGTGTGTGTGTGTGTGTGTGTGTGTGTGTGTGTGTGTGTGTGTGTGTCAGTCTGTGGATAGAACGAAAAGTCGGTTAAAAACCAAAATTGGCATCTAAGTTTAATGCCTTTCAAGGATGTGGCATGAAGATTTTGAAGAAAATACCCTAAACTACCCTTTACATGGAAAATTTGTCGTAAATTTTTATTTTTTTGAAAGTGGCTCTAACGATTTTGATTAAAATGTCACATGTTTGAAATATTTTTATAACAAATGAAATGTATATTTTGAATTTTCTGGCTATAGCCCCTGTAGTCGTATTTACTCTGGACGACTTTTGCATAACTGGTAAACCGTTAGAGATAGACCAAATCATACTATACAAAAACTGTAGATCTTGCTAAAACACATAATTTATCTCCAAATAAATTTCTTTGTAGGGTGAAATATTTCGGAGACATTCCTTGTTATGTGTGCGTGTTTCAGAAAACTTAAAACTTCCGTGGAACAGAACATCGTTGTTCATGTTTTTATATGTTAAGTGTGCAAAGGGAACGGAACGGCAAACCTTGGAAAGATTTGACTATCGCAGAAAACCTACTGCAATCTAATATTCCCCTTGCACCTACAAGAAAAGAAGGAATAAGATAATTTGTCCAAATGTTTATCTTAACTAACCAGAAAAAGATATAGGAATAAAAGTTTGTAAGATTGGTGAGTACAAGAGTAGAGAAAGTCATATGAGTGCAACACATCAGATTTTTAACAATTATTAGTTCATATATTTTTTTCAGAAGAAAAGTTCATGCGTCCTCTGGTTCTCTCGTCATACTATACATACACCATCCATCTTCGCTCAAAAGTGTATACTAACTTCTTAAATGGTCTACTTTCTTTGGTTTGTGTACGCAGCTTTTACTGAAGATGGGGAAACTTCAGAATTCGCACTGACGGCGAGCTTATAGAAAGAACTGGTTTAGCTTTCTTTTAACAGATCACCAGTTTTCAATGTGACTCATTGGAAAGCCATAAAAATGCGGATAGAAATCTTCCATTCTGCATAAACTGGGCACATAGACCTAGCTGTCCTTTTTTATGTCGACGCCTCAATTGGACGCAGATATGCTTTAATATTAATAATGCAATTATACAGTTCCGTTTGAATGTTTGCTGATAAAATGTTTACACAATTTTCCAATTATTACGCTGCTGTATTAATGTTATGTTTTGTAGTAACAAACTATCAATAACGGACAGTGTTGTTGTGCATTAAATACCACTTTCTATGGTACACAACTTCCAATTCAGTGATTCAGTTCACACCCTCTAAAAGTTTCAAACAGTAAGCTGTTCTATATGCACTCCACTTATTTTATTGTTACATAACTGTATTTAATTACAAATGTGCCTTGTTTGTCAACCTCAATTAGGATTTGGTGATTGATGGAACTTTCTCGACTTCCACAAACACGCCGGCCGCCGGATGCCTCTCTCGAAGATTCCAGCGATCCTTTGATATGCATCGCTCTCACTGTTAGTCACGTATACAGAAACAGTCACGCTAGGCACCTTAGCCCCGACTGTCTTTTGTTATGCGTCGTTAGAGTTGCTTTGGAAGAAGTAAAAAGAAAAAAAAAAAAAAAAAAAAAAAAAAAGCTATTTTTAAAGTAACGTAATAGTTGATTTATATTCAACATTTTCTCGTCTTACACATTTAAAGGTGTCGGTATGTTCTCAAAAACGCACTTATACATGAACATTTTGGGTTCAGTAGAGCTAAAAATTGGCATGTCTAGGGATATTCCTATGTTGCATTTCAGGGCGAATACAATATTTACTTCAGGAAATATTAATCAAAGCTGTAAAGTAGAATGCTTAGTTTTAGGTCCACAGCAAATAAATAATTAACTCTAATTTGAGCTTTTGTTGCTTTCTTTTATCCTAATAGCTGCGTTAACTGTTGCTTTAAACTGTTTATTTTTCTATATGTTCTTGAATTTTTTCAGTTATTTTATGTAGCTCACCTTAACAACTGCACCGTTTCTGTTGACTTAATTTAAAATTACATTTTTGTAACAAAACAAGTGTTTTCTTTTGTATTATGTCCTCACTCCTTTATTCGGCTGCATATTTACTTTCTGCCGCATTGTAGGTTTTCCCCTTTTTATAACTTACTTTTTACCTATCTGTGTCGCCAGCTCATTTTCTCCACCCTTTCCTCTTTCCTCTGCGGTGAAATGAAAATTGCATGTTTTTGTAACGCTGTTAGGGAGTACACCTCCTTGGAAAATGCATGATAACCGAACAGCTCCCAAATAACCTCCGTGATAACTTCTAAGCTAGCATTTTTTTTAAACCCTGGGACTAAAACTTTCAGCCTTTGGTGCAGGGCAATGTAGTGGATAGTTCTGAATCGTGTCACTGCCAGAGAATTCCAACAGCCATACTGAATATGCAATTCTCGCATAAGGAAGTCCAGTATTCTATAGGTATAGTAGTTCAAACATTCAGTAAAATGACTCCTAGCACAAGAGACGCAGCTGCACAACCAGGGCATCTGTATTCTAAGAGGTTGTGAATGAATATATACAGAATAAATAAGATACAAAAAGGTCGAGTTTATAAAGACTTAAAAGAACATGTTGAAAGAATGGCAGATATTAGACTTACTAAACAAATAATGCAATATTGTCCTAAAGGGAGTAGATCGATGGCCAGATCTAGGAAACGAGGGCTGGAGGTCTTTAAAGACGGAAAAGGCACTTAATTGCCTATGCCATGAAGTGAAGAAGGTGGTACAAAGGATTAAATCTTATCACGCAAGGAAATTGATAAGTAGCTACGAAAACGAAGCAAGAAAGTAAAAATTAAGATAAAAGAAGAAAGGTGAGAACAAAAAGAAAACAGAAGAAAGAGACGAGAGAAAAGGAGATAGGAAAGAGGAAAGCAGAATTCAAGTGAGACCTTTACAAAGTTTTGTTACTTAGGAATGAAAAAGTAATGAATAACTTAGGGAAAGCCAAAAAGTAAGGAATTAAGAACCAGCTTTAGAAATGTAAGAAGTAAGTAAACCTGTTAAATCATTACACCACGAAACACAAATATTTCAAAATGCACACCAACGAATATACAAAAGAAACGTGCAGAATATTTGTATCACATTTCTTTAACTATTAATTATATTTTAAATAATAATCTAACACCATAGCTTGCTTCTCTCTTTCCCTTGGATGAATTTAGAAAACTTAAATTAACAAGCTGCTGAAAAAAATTTGCCTAAAGGCTTAAACACAAACCTCCGTTTCACTTTGATCTTGTGTACGCCTTGCTGTCTTTAACATCCAATCCGTATCTTATTGCTCAGTTCACACATTTTGCATCGCGTAGAAAGACACTGTACAAAGGCTTGTAGAAGCAAAATGAAATATTTATTTTAACCACGAAGTAGAGAATATAATTTTAAGCGTTTGTGGGGATTTATAAAACAGAGAAAAAGTAAGATAGTTTCTAGACACACTCTGAAGCGGTTTGCTGAGGCATTAAACATTAAAGCTCGGAGAAGATGATACCGAGAGATAAGAACCTAGTTCTATTAGGTAGCTCAGGTAGCGTTCTGAAGAACATGAAAAAGTAACAAGATGGTAACTGTATGCATAGGGTTGAATTGGAGGTGCGTTTATCTTCTGGAAGGAATAACATACTGTTGTGAATACGCCAAAAGACTTTATTGCAGATTAGAGAAAGAAAGCGCTATGGCTAGAGTATTAATTTCTTCTTTTCTTGTTCTCCTCCTCCATTTCAGAGCAGTAAAGTACCTGTTCCGTCTCTTTCCACTTCTTTTTGTGTTACTAACATCTTTCCTTTTGGTTGATACTGGAATGTAATCTTAGGCAGTCTTGTTTCAGACATTCTTTGCTATCTTGCATTCATTCCTTTTGAGATATATACAGGGTGGAATGTACCTCATAGAAGCATTACAAACAAAAAAGTATTATGGCATTTTGTTCTTTGATCAACCCATTTCGAAAAAATAAATGGTTTTTTATCCAACTTGGATGCGTATTTCCACAGGTATGTACGAAGATAATAGTTTGTTACTTGTAAGATGCATAGAGTAACTTATTTCTGACAGAGCTTCGGTAGTAATTATGCAACATCACACAGGGTTTCGAAATAATTAATCACTTAAAAGATGTGACGGAATACTCCAAGTAGCTTTTTCACACGTGCAGTAAGTCGACAACGTTGTGTTGAGGCTGGTCACGGAATTGAGCTGGTTTGTGAATGTAAACAGGTCTGGCACTTTCGCTTTCGCTTTAATGTTTTGGGAGCTAACGCTTGTGATTGGCCTACACTCGCGCAGTAAACACAGAAGGACAAGGCAGGGTATTTGTTTGTGTGCTCAAGAAGCACCGTTACTGTGTTTATGTACTGAGCTAGGAAAAGTGACACCCCCACAATCTGCAGTGTTGCCAACTTTTTTTTTCGAGAAAACTGAAATATCTCCGTAGGAAATGGTCAGAGACAAAACGTAAGATACAAAATGTGTTCCAAATATCGAAATCTATCACTGGTTTAAATTAATGTAACGACTTCCCTTCCACCTGGTATGTGTATACGATCTTTTTTAATTTTGCTATTTATTTTGTCTACATTGAGTTATTTTCTTATGACATCCATTTGTTTTCCTTAAAAGTTCATCTTTACACTTTGTATTTCGATTTTTATTTCCTTTGTGAGAAGCAATGTCTCACTTACATAGAGGACAGCGACCACCATAGATTTATATAATTAAACCTTCTCTCTTCTTGTTCTATTTCTCAAAGTTTATGCGCTGTTCCACATATCATTTGGAATCTTGAAAGTTTTTTTATTCATCTCTTTCAGTTCTCATATAATTAAGATTACATCCTAAATACTTGTTTCTGCGTGTTCTAATGGTTTATTTATCTCATCTGTTATTTTTCCCAAAAGATCATTACCATAGAATTTTGTTGTTGATATTTTAAAATCTTATTGTTGGCATATCTGGTTTAGGCGGTACAATGCATATTGGAGGTTATCCTCCGTTTCCTGTACTAAAACTACGTCATCTGCATATAATAAAAGATTGCTGGATTATATTAGACGCCACCCAGCAGCCACTATTAAGGACACTCAAGGTTAAGATACCTCACACCACTGCGCGGCGAGTAAGCAACATAACAATGGAGCGGGCTTGGACAAGATTATTCCAGTGTATCGCAAAAAAGACAGTCAGTCAAAAATGCTGTCTGTGAAAAAAGCGGCCAACCTTCATAGAACAGGCACACAAAGAATGATGCAAGGTGGTACCTTGGTGAAAGATCCGGTTTATGAAAATTGAGGTCTGCGAAAAAAATCTCATTTACTTTACGGATACTTTTTAGTATCCGTTGTAATTGCTTAAGTAAGGCAGAAACCTAGGTTCTACTGAAAAGTGCCTCATTGGGTGCTCCACGCTAACGCTCAGATAGTTTCAAAATATCGTTGTTTCTACTTGTTCATCCTCCGGCACATTTCCTCGACATTTCTTTCATACAAAGTCACCTTTTTACACCACTTCATGTTGCTCTGTACTTTCGGTATGCATAACCATTGCGAAGTGCATATGGCGTCCTATTAATAGTACTTAAACTTCCATCAAAACTACTGGATGACTCACAATGAAACAATTCTCCCTTACGTGCTACCTGACATGCAACGTGCGGTACATGATCACTTTTTTCACATCTTCGATTTCCCTTAAATCTAAACCAGTTTGTCTAACGATGCTCTGACCACTTATTTCACAACATAGCTCTTGACCGCTTTCTCATACATTCTATTCTACACTATTCCAGAAAACTGTCCGCGGGCCGGGCTTGCTTACGAAAAAATGAATTTCGAGAAAAATCCATATTAGGCATTCTTGATTACATAAGCGAATGTGGCGGCAAACGAGAACAGTTCTGAGGAGTCATTAAGTGTTGAACGAGGCAGCTGTTAGCAGTTTTAAATATACAATTAGCGTTGAGAGAAATTTGTATGTGTATTGTCAGAAAGAGTTTTGCACATTTAATCGTCGCGTCGGAGTTGTTTGTTGTGTGAAGTGGTTTAGTGCGTGTGATCGTTAAACTCAGCTGTTTCTAAGACAGAGAAAGATAGTGAAGTGCATGTCAAAGCTATGAAACGTGACTGTGAGTTGGAAGGTCACGACGAGTTGTAAATTCTGTAACGACAAACAAGAAAACTATGTTTCTGTGATTAACGGAAATGTGACAGAAAAAGTAAACGAATCACTCATTTGCCATACTGGTGTCAGAAGTGGGATTTGTCACATTGTCATGTCAGAATATAGCCTAACAGCGATTTTAACAGGCCTATATTTTTCCTTATTTATATCCTTCATGGTTTCCAACTTATTTTGTAATATATCTGACGAATCAGATCTCTCCATCAGGTTTATGTGCCAAAAGGTTGTGAAAATATTACACATTTTGCAAAGGTGTAGCTATACGTTTATTTCCATGTTTTATTTATACGAAATACCAACCTTTTCAGAATATGCAGGTAGCTTAAAAAGCAATACACCGGTGAAGGAATGGTAAACAGGGATGCAAGGTTTGGGCCAGATAGGGATGTTACTGTATGATAATGTTACAATAAATAATTATCTGAAAAGTGAACTTTCGATAGAAATCTAATGGATAGAAATATTTTAATGTATGGATACGCTGCAAAATCGTTACGAAACGTTAATGGAATATCGCATTACCGTGGTTTATTTTGCCTATTACTACACTAACCGAGCGACACGGCTCCGCAGTAATCTGTGAGGCTCACATTCGGGAGGCTGTGGGTTTGATTCCCGTGGCCGAAATTCCTGATACCATGGTATTTTTTCGGGTGTTTCCCGGGTCGCTAAGCTGGGAAGGGTAACCAGATAATCTCCCGAATTTATTGTCCCTACATTTCACCTCACCTTTCATTTTCTTGATTGTTTCAGGGTTCTAAATATCGGCGGGAGTTTCGGCTTGCATGGCACGTGCTTACTCTCTGCAAATCGCCATCCTATGGACCGTATGGGTACCTGTGATACCGCAAGGGAGAGCAGCTGTACGATCCGTCATCGAGGAGTTTAAATTTGTAGTCAGTAGGGGCCCTGCCCTCTGCTTCACCTCTCCTCAGATCGAATCACCCTTCATATGCTCTAAGCTCACTTCTCCCTCTCTTGGAGCGCTCCGTCAGGTGTCTAAATCCCCCCCCCCCCCTCTCCAAAGCTTGTCTATACTATCCTGTCCTACTGACACTAAGTAAGGGAAGTGCTCTATTCTACCCAAAATGTGGAGATTTCACCATAAATACATCTTCTGAGCCACCTGAACTCGGAAAGAGCGTTGTTAGAAAAACACCGCGTGTGCGTACGTGTATTCTGCATTTACGAATAGCACAACTAAAGTTCAGTAAATTTGTCAATATTTATTTTCTCAAAAATGGGTTTAACGAGTTTCCCTAAAATACCATATATTTGAGTTATTTACATGACAAATTGAACTTGAATTTTCTAGGAACAGCCCTTGAACTCCTTTTTATTCTGAATGAGCTTTGCATATTTATAAACCACAAGAGATAAGATATTACTACGTAAAAATGTAGATATCGTTAAACCACACACTTTGTGTAGAGTTGGCTACTTCCGAGTAATTCCTTGTTATTGGTTTCAGCATTTATATACTTACACTATTCTCAAATGGGAAGTCACTAATCGCTTTTTTGTAGCCATGCAAACAACGTGACATTTAATAGCTATTATACATATCAACACCCTAATAATAGGACTATCGATTTACAATTGGGCCCTACAATGAAATGTGTAAACGTGAATTCAAACTCTATGTAGGTTAACAAAATTTCGATGGTATAAGGATTTGTAGGAATAGTTAGAAGAAGAGGGAGAAAGTCACCTCAATGGAACATTTCTTTTATCTATGTACCGTAGGAAAGTATCCAGTTTGGTGATTATGACAGTTTATCAGTGCACCGCCGAGTTTACTGCACCTTTGTCAACGACTATCATCATGTGCGTCTGATGATATTTTTTCCTTGACAAGGTGTGCGAGATGTTAGTACAAGGCTTGGAAGAAGGCACTGGAAGTGTGAATTTACCATCCACTACTGTCTTTTAACATCTAGGTAGAGCCAGCTAAACCCGTTGTTTCTGGCTATAGTCGCATGGCACTGTAAACAGAACAGGGGCGGCTACACTTGTGGCATGAGTGAACGACAAAGGTTTGAGACTGGGAGAACATTGTTCATTTCCATTTTTCATGCCATAGACGGAATTACTGATATTAAAGATACAGTCACCTATGATGTTTTGGTGAGAGAGCTGTTTCTCACACAATATGAGCCGTCTGCGTCCTTTATTCATATTCTCTACCGTCATTAACCCTCTTTGTGCTTTTTAGACAACTCGTGAGTTCAGAAGTTTGCGTTTGGTTACGTCACAAAAGACGTTTCACCCGAAACCCGAATGGCCGCTACTACGGCACACGTCGCCTATTTGTTTACCTACAAGATAGAAGGAAACAGGGCGGGGTGACAGTAGGAGTAAAGCATTTCACAGTTCCATTACTCATCTTGCCGGCCCTGTGTTAGTATATTTGTCAACGGCTGCTATCATGTGCGTCTGTTGATATTTTGTCGTTGACAAGGCACGCCAGACGTTTGTGTCTTTGTTAACGATACTATCATATGCCTCTGTTGATATTTTCTCGTTGATGAGGCATGTCAGATGTTAGTGTCCTTGTCAACGGCTACTACCATGTGCAACAGTTATATTTTATCGTTGACGTGGAATGCAGGATGTTTGTGTCTTTGTTAAAGCCTACTACCATATGTGTCTGTTGATATTTTGTCCTGGACAAGACATTTGAGATGTTTAGTGTCTGTGTCTTTGTCAGCGGTACTACTATCATATCCGTCTGTTAATATATTATCCTTGATATAGCATGGAAGGTGCTGGTGACACCGTCTTTGTCAATTGCTGCTATCATGTGCGTCTGTTGATACTTTGCCGTTGTCATGGCATGCAAGATGTTGGTAACGCTAGTATTTCGTTTGTCACGTTGGTAGACGTTGTGATCGTGCTGCGGAGCGCTGCAGCAAGTTGTTGCAAGGGTTGGCAACGAGAGCGAAGAATATCCGCAGTGCACTGGGGTGGGGGATGAACCGAGAGCAGTTTCGGGGATATTGATCCCTTTTGCGCCTGTGCGGTCCCCCGTCCTCCCCTCGCTCTGTCTCTGCATTGTTGGGGACACCTGAACAGAATTTTTCTGCTTCAATACTGACAATGAAGGGCTTTACTGTATTTCATGCTTCCTGTTCATATAAACTGCCATGGCTATTAGTTCGTAATTAACGTCATTTGCAGGCTGATATAATTTTCAGCACGGTGATTATGAACTATGAATTATATTCACGCTACAACACAAGCTAAATCTATTCTGAACAACGCAGATCGAAACCACACTTCATTCCAGTTATCCTTCAGATATAATTAAGTTTCCGATGTCTAGGAAACCACAGTAAAATTTATGGTGACTTTGCTCGCGCAACTTCCAAAAATAAATAAAATAAATGTATTATATTGATTGCTTGGGTAGTTTATTCGCCACTAAAATGGAGAATAAACAATTTCTTGAAGCTTATAGGTGATTCTCCAGTAATGTTAAAAACTTATAAAGAACTAAAACAATAAAAGTCTCAAGTATTATAGCCACATAACTTTCCCAGTCCATCATCTGTATTTGCATCTTTTCTACAGGTTATTTTTAAATAGGTTTATTTTCCTATGTCCGTCATATCAAACCAAATTGGCCTTAGTCAAACTGGTTACTAAATTATTTCTTATACATACTAGGAGATACAGAAAGATATATCTTTATACTGAGTTAGGAATTCCACATACCTTCCATGACCTAAGGAGAGAGAGAGAGAGAGGAAAAATCAAGACTTAGTACTTCAAAAACACTTTAAAAAGTATGGGAAATTTAGGCCAATAACAGGGAACTGGTTAACAGCCTAACATTGCATTTGAAATAAATTATTAGTTTTAGAATGATATACCTGCTGCTTATTCCATATATTTTATCAATTATACTAAATTCGAATAGCTCTCAGAACATTTTAATATATCTATTTTATTAATAAATACTTAGGGTATTTGAATAAAAATCTCAAGAAATATTTTTGAGGAAATAAAAATTAAAGTAACATTTCTCAACCTGAAAGTTTACGGTGGGAGATTTTCTTGAAACTATTCATGTTGCAGGGATAGAAGGCACTAAATTTTGTTTTGGAATTGTGCAGCTGACACACACAACAGCGTGTGAATGAGAGTGAATGAGTGAGAGAGCAGGAATGTTACTTAAGCAAATGTGATAACTTTATGTGGGACAGTTCGTCAGGGGCTGGCCTACTGATCCCAAGGTCAGAGGTTCAAAGCCGGTCCAGATCAATGGTTTTTAAGTGTCTTAAATGCGTCAGCCCCGTGTCAGTTGACTTACTGCATGTAACGGCAATTGACAGCGCCGTTAACAAATAAAACATTAAAAAATGGTAACTTTACGGAGGAAGAAACAACTATTATTTGAAAGACTACACTGTATGACGTATGACTAGTTGCGGGGTAAACTTAGCACCTTGAGCTTCCGTAGGTGTCTGCAATTGTCCTGACCGGGTGCCCTTCAACGGGAGAGTTGAGAGGAGACAGAAGGCGGCCGGATTAGGAGTTCTGATGGAAGATAGGCCAGGTTCCATACTTTTCTCTATATTCAAACTTTCCAAAGGCATCTGGTACCAGTTCCCTCCCCCATGGCGGCTTGTACAACCCTACTGGGGGGGGGGGGGACTTCGAGGCCGCTACGGAGTTCCCAGAGGACATCCTTTCTCCCTGCCATGCAACGCCGAGACTCCCGACACTTCTAAACATGAAATAATCAGATAAATGGAATGTGATGTGAAGTGAAAAGTGACAGAAAGGGCAGGAATTTTGGGGGATGTAATTAACCTTCACAGCGTTATCCTAGTGACCCGGGAAACCCCGAAAAAACCAGTTGATCAATAAGTTCGGCTAGTAACATGTTTTGGAAGTACGATATAGACAAATTATGATGGGTGGCTTAACACAACATCCAATAAGAGGCATGCTTTACAGTGTTGTGTAATTTAATATGCTGTGAAATTATGTTGTGAAGCCAGTGATATAAATAACATTTGTGCCCACAAGATTTATTTGTACAACCAGAATAGTAAATATCAGGTATCAGCAGCCATTAAATTTTGTGTGAGCCATAAAACCATTTACGTACTCAGACACCCGGTATGAATAACAGCAAGTTTCAGTATATAATCATAGGAAGCATTTTATTAAGATATTGATTAATAAATATTTAGTGTTCGCAAAACATTTAGGCCTACGTTCTCATTTACAAATCTCTCCGCAGCGTCTCCATGCGGTCACACTGTTTTCCAAGCCACAAGAAGGCGCCAGACATCGTAAGCGATGTAATTTTCATGGAACGAAATGACATTCCCATCGCTGCCAAAAATTTTGTCTCTCAGCCTTGCAAGGGCACCATCTTAGGAAACTAGTCAAAATCATAGTGCAACGTATTAGAAAACTGTTGTGGATGTTTGGCTGAAGTGCTGCAGAAAATAGCAGGTGGATGGCAGCGAGCATTATCGTCAAACGCACTTCACATAGTACAGCGTAGAGTACTTTCACTGGAGAGGGTCCATTTGCAGAGCTCAGGCCTGTTAAAATTAGTATTATTTCGGAACGAGATCATAACAAGGAAAGTGCTGCTGTGCGTTGGTAGAAGGTTGACTCTATTGTAGTTGAAGTTAGATGAGATTATTAAATAAGTGATTCGTATTCCACACTGCGCTCCAACTCTGATATGGCTACTTATATTCTAAAGAAAAAAAAAGTAAACTAAAAAACCAAAACAAATAAACGGCTGTAGGCCTCTGGGGAGAAAACATCTGCGGGGTGTTCTGCACTCTGGAGGAGTGAGGGGAGCTCACAAAAACTTCATAAATGGACCTACTATCTAACATTATATACAGCGCGCAACGTTAGTATGAAGTTCCACAGACCCATAGCAGGATACACAAGACAGGATAAAAAACCAAACAATGAAATAAGACAAACGTTAAAAATAGGAGAATTAAACAACACAATAACAGAATATACCATCAATTGGAAACAATACTTGGAAAGAATGCCAGCAAACAGGACATCCAGTGCAGCATATAATTATAGACTCCAAGGGTATAGAAACCCAGGACGTCCGAAGAAAAGATGGACACAACAAGATTTTGGAGCCGGAACAGGTTAAAACGGCCTAAACCGTGAAGCAGAAGAAGACATTAGTATCCCAGTATTGCTAACACAACAGCGTTTGTTTTCTAAGACCTAAGCTTTTATGGCGGCGTATAAACCAACTTTGGTTTTTAATCGACTGTTTGTTTTTGAGTTATGCTGTTCAGACACGCGCGCGCGCACGCACACGCGCACACACACAACACACATTATTTTGCTAACAACGCTATCAATTGCACGGACATTTTTCTAAAAATGGTTTTTATATTGGATTCAGTGGTCCTCCAAACAAATATTTCCGGCGAAATCTCGACATCCAATTCTTGGATCAAACGAATACTTCCTCTTACTATATCTAGTAGAGAAAGTACAAATTATAGCTTTTTCTAAGTAGCGAGCAGCGGCCGTAGGTGATAACTCACTGAATGTCAACTTACACCCGCGCAAATTTTGGATTAAAACAGGAAATTAAATGTACTTCTCGTTTTTACAGTTATTCTGTTCATGACAAACACATACATGGACATTTTTCTATTTCTGTCTGACTCCCGCACTTCAAAACTTATATTTCTGGCGTCGCGGCGACACTGAATTTTTGGGTCGTCTGCCTAAAAAAGGGCAAAATCAAAAGAAGCTGGTGGACAGAGACAGATATTTTTGGCTTGCACATACATTTGAAGCCTTTACGCCTTCTCCATCGATCTGCACTAAGTAAAACGTTATTTACCGCCCACACATTCTTGTCGCGTCCTAAAGCAATCAGATATATGACAGTTCATTGATTAAGTCGTAAAGTGACCAAGACCATATTGTGTTTATATGTTGAGCAATATCCAGCAAAATGTAGGACACTGGGAAGTTTTATTAGAGTTCCGGACGTGTGGTTTTGTGTAAACTTACCTTTTCGTTCCTTATGAGATTAAAATCAAACTCTGTATAACTGATGATAGTATTCTGTGCTGTATAATTAGTGGGTTTCGTGTTTTTGTCACGTCATTTTTATCCTGGCTTATTTTTCTACGTATAAGTTAATTTAAGCATGATTTTAATATTTTTGAACGGAACGAATCAGTTTTGATTAGCCTTATAAATGCATATTTGATTATATTGTAGTGTTAGGTGATACTTTGGTCGAATATTCGAATAAGAGCATAACTTTAGCCATGTCTAATACTTCAGATATTTTTGTAAACATAACTTCACACCCTCCCAGGCTATTGTAACATGTTGGAGGTCCTGGCTTAAAGCTATTGAATAAATTACAGCGAGGCTGAGGAGATTTTCTGTAACGTTGAAGAAAGTGATAAAATATGTACAATAATGAATAATTTTCATTCACCACGTCAAGAAAAAGTATACATAAAATCAAATTTGTCTGTAATATTGATGTTCATCACTTGCCTTGAAACTGTGGTGCATTAAGGAAACCGAAAGCGAGTTATTGAGTGCACAGGACGCTTGTGAACTCGCTTGTCGGTTGGCGCAGGTGATGACCAGGTCAACAAACAGTGTGCCGCATAAACACCAGAGTTTGTATTAACCAACGGTCGGCATACCTCCATTTACAGATTTTAATTTTCTGGGAATAATCTACGATATCCTCTTTATTCTAAAAGACTTGACAGTTGTAAGCCACAGGAGATACAAAAATATCCCTGGACTAAAATAGTAGGTTTCATTAAGTCTCACAATGCACACAAAATATGTTGCGTAAACTATTTTCCAGATATTGCTTGCTGTTTGGATTCGATTTTCACATCTTGAAGTAGTATGACGATAATTCATTTTTTCGTGGTCATACTAACGGCATAAAGTTTCAAAGTCATCGAACAATGATCCACCTTTTAATAATTGATGGATTTAACTTATTGTGCTTGTGCCTAAAAGTAAAAAATCTGATGTGTTGCACTCAGAAGACTTTCTCTAACCTTGTACTAACCATTCTTACAAACCCTCATTCCTATATCTTCTTCGTGTTAGTTGAGATAAACCTTGTACAAATTATCTTATTGCTTATTCCTTGTAGGTGCAAGGGGAATATAGAATACAGTTGTCTTTGAGCGATAGTCAAATCTTTTAAAGTTTTCAGATCCCATTCTCTTTGCACGCTTAACATATAAAAAAATGAACAACGATGTTCCATTTCGCGAAAGTTAAGTTTTCCGAAACTGACACAAATAACAAGGAATATCTCCGAAATGATCCACTCTACAAAAAAAAAAAAAAAAAAAAAAAAAAATTGAGACATAAATTGTGTTTTAGCGAGATCTACATTTTTGTATAGTGAGATTTTGTCTATGTTAAAGTTTACCAGTTATTCAAAACTCACCCAGACTAAACAGGACTACATAGGCTATAGCTAGAAAATTCAAAATATACATTTTATTTGTCATACAAATATCTCAAACATATGACATTTTAATCAAAATCGTTTAGAGTAGGGCTATTTTCTTCAAAATCTTCGTGTCGCATCCTTAAATACCAACTTTGGTCTTTAAGCGACTTTTCTTTTTTGAGTTATGCTGTCCACAGACTGACAGAAGAGACAGATAAAACAGACAGACAATTTTCTAATTTTTTTTTTTATTCAGGGGGTCTCAAAATATATATTTCCGGTGAAATCTCGACTTCGAATTTTTGGGTGGAATACAATACTTCTACTTACCAGAAGAGAAAGGAAAAATGTGTAATGAAGGTTTATCTCGAATATCAAGAAGTGGATAATAGTAAGCTTCCGTAAGAAGTTTCTACAAGAATGAGTATAGAATCTGATATGAAGGCACCTTTTTAAACGGGTTTGCTCTGAACTCAGAGGCCTCAAAACACGTAAAAGTTGTTCAGAGTCTCTTAGACAGTGGAAGGGGGAGATAGGGGCATTGTGTAGCCCCCAAAACAACCCAGGCAGAGTTGCAAGGCTTATGTGCTCTTTCAGACACGAGTGATGGCGCACAACAGACATTGCACAAAGCTCTTAAGCCTGCATAAATATGTGACGGTCGTGGGAAACAAGTAATGCGTCTGCTACTGAAGTATGAAAGGGCGAAAATGTTGCAACAATGTATTTTGCTATCGCAGTGTGCCAGCACGCGTAACTGACCTGCGGAACGAGCAACCTGCTCCCTACCTGTCCCACCCACTGTCTCAAAAGAATGTGAACAAAGTACAATTTGTATCACAAAGACCACTCCAAATTTACAGCTAAGTTAAAAACTAATGAAATCTCAGAGGAGCCTTTAGATGTGAATTGTATACACTATCACTTGGTTCATTGCCTCAATTTTAAGATTGGAACTACACAAATAACTGGAAGATTTAAAGTATGCACGAAAGAGTGGTTACATCATTGGAGAACAATTTACTCAGACTATTAAACGAAAACAAATTCTCACTAGTTTTGCTATTGCTTGCAAACTTGTAAAATCGCTAAAACCGTTTGCTGATGGGGAATGTGTTAATGTGAAACAAAAATCACGAAATCACCTCTTCAGGATCAAAAGACTGAGTTTTTAAATCCGACACGGCTGATCAACCGTGAAGCCTTTGATTCTCAGTGAATTGTTTGCAAAAAATACACTGCTAAATTGAATGGATTGAAAACAGATTTCTACTACTGATTTAAGGACTTCAAGACTATGCAAAATTATTTTTGTCATTTACCAATCCGTTCACTTTGGAAATAACGACAGTCAGATTAAATTTAAAATAGAAATTGCAGATCTACAGTCATATACATAATATCAAAAAGTGAAACGTAAATATTTGTGGTGTTGATATTATATACATGACCTGGTCTCAGGTCATTTGAAAGTAGAATTGTGGCTATGTACGGAGCCACTTATGAACCTAACTTTCTGCAAATGAAGATTTCGAAATCGAAAACTAGGTCCCGCATATCAGATGAAAATCTAATAACAACTAAAGGTGGTCAATGCTGATGGAAACTTCAGGTTTTAAAAGTATGGAAGACAAGCTTCAGGCCTAAGTTATTGCTTACTTTATTATTTAGTTTAACCAAAATTTATAAACAAATTGACAAATACATGTTTCTTGAGATCCTAGAGTCACTGAGTTTGTCCCCCTTCCACTGGGACTCTACGCTGAAGGTACTAGCGTTGTAAAGTTAGGCATAGGTATTGGAAAATTAAAACCAGTAACAAAGAATGTCTGAAAATGTTTATATCCATAACAAAATTTAGTTCAGATAAATAGTGGCTTTAAGAAGTAAGATTTTGTCTATCTTATGGTTTACCAGTTATGCAAAAGTCAATTCCGAATGGAGCACTTCAGAGGATGTTCCCAGAAAATCAAATATATATAATTCATTTGTCGCGAAACTATCTTCAACATGTGGCATTTATCAATTTCCCTAGAGCCAGTTTTTGAAAATCAAAGCTTTCGAAAACCTTCCATGTAAATGCTAGTTTCGGATGCGGGAATTTGCTCGAAAAGCTTTGTCGCATCTTTCGAAGGTGCTAAGCTTAAACACACACACACACACACACACACACACACACACACACACACACACACACACGCACGCATACACACACATTTTTGTAAAAGTGCTTTTTTGGATTCAGGGGACATCAAAACGAAATCTCGGTACCGAATTTTTGTATGGAATGCCATACTTTTCCTTTTTGTAATTACGTGGTGGGAGACTTAACAAGTTATCAGTTATAACACGGTCTAATTTACCAAGTTCATAAGTTATATGATAACGACATAAGTAAATGATGACCTTCTGAAATTATTTTGTTGTAAACTTTGGAAGTTGAGGACGTGAGACTTGTGTGTCCTTGCATTTTCAGAAAGGAACTATTGCCGCAACAGTTGTTTACTTTGTTGAAACAATTTTGTGTTAAGGACCTAGCAAAATATCTCTGCGCTCACGTGCGGAAGGGAGGGACGGCGGTGCAGGGAAGGGGTAGAGACGCCTGGTGGCGGACGCCCGAAGTTTCAGTCGTCCGCAAGTCCCGTGCCGAGTGGAATACATACATACACTGGTGCGTGGTGACAGGCTCGTGTTATCACATCCTCGCCGGAAGTGAGACATATATGTGTTCGGTGAGGTTCAGCCGCCGACTATCTCTCGGTCGCAGACGACAGACTTGCAAGGAAAAGGTCACGAGATACCCCATGAGAGGGTATCGCGAGCAACGGAAACAGTTGTAGAACTGCAATAGAGAACCTTCGCACTCCTCGACACTTGCAGGACTATGACGGGAGGATTAGACCTAGGAGGGATGTGAACAGTGATCTAGAAGCAGGGAGATATCTGCCACAGAGGGGAGGGCGGGAGGCAACAGCTTAAGTTCACGTGGGGCTTCTGGAGGAGGCGGACAATGACGATGATGACGCCTCTCGTTCTCACGACGGCCACACTGCTCGTCACACTCCGCCTCGCCGGCGCCCAGATCACCGACACCGGAGGCCGAGATCTCACACCCCTGGCAGTCACCGAAACCTCCGCCGAAAATGGTAAGCAATAACACTTTCTAACTTCCAAACATTGACGCCATCCCGGGGTTAATAAATTCCTAACACTTCGTCGGGCGCGCGGGGTCTAGTAGGCCCTCTCTATATTTTTCTGATTATATATTACTTTCTCTACTGGATATGGTAAGTAGAGGAAGCATTGTATTCCACCCAAAAGATCGATGTCAAGATTTTACAGGAAATATGTTTTGAGGCCTCCTAAATCCAGCGAAAACATTTTTAGAAAAAAGGTTTGTGTGTGTGTGTGTGTGTGTGTGTGTGTGTGTGTGTGTGTGTGCGTGTGTGCGTCTGGACAGCAAACTCAAAAACGAGAAGTTGGTATTCAAGTTTGTCATTCAAGGATGCGACACGAAGATTTAAAAAAAAAATTGTTCCACCCTGAACTACCCTCAATATTTTTCGAAAATTTTGATTTCCTCGGAAATAGCTTACGATTTTGATTAAAATGACACTTTTAAGATATTTGTATTACAAATGAAATGTATATTTTGAACTTCCTGCCTGTAGCCCGAGTAGTCTTACTTATGACTTTTCAATAACTCGTAAACCGTTAGAGATAGACAAAATCTTACTATACAAGACATGTAGATCTCGCTAAAACACAATCTATGTCCAAATCAACCTTTTGAAGAGTGAACCATTTCGGAGATATTCCTTGCCAGTTTCGGAAAACAAACAATGCAACATCGTTGTTCATTTTTTATATGTTAGCCGTGCAAAGAGAACGAAATTTAAAAGCTCTAAAAGATTTGACTATCGCTGAAAGCCTACTGTATTCCCACATTCCCCTTGCACCTATGAGGAAATAAGCAATAATTTCTGCAAGCGTTTATCTCAACTAACACGAAGAAGATATAGGAATATGGGTTCGTAAGAATGGTTACTATCAGAGTAGAGAAAGTCATGTGTGTGTGTAACACCTAAGATTTTTGTAAATTTTATTTTTCTTCATTCCCGTGTTTAGCAACATTTAGCTTAAATATGGTTCTTTATTAGCATTATGCTACTAGATAGATCAAAGATAAATAGAAAGCAGCATGAGTACAATATATATTTTACTTGGAAAGAATACTTTGCGATGTTTAGATACACCACTTTTAACTTAAAATGTATCAATAAAATGATAGCATTAATTATGAACAAGATCTAAAAATAACAGCCACGTGTATTAAAAGATGTTATGGTTAATCAAAAACAAAGTTTAATGAGAGTAACATTGATGGAACTTTCGCATTTCCAAATATTTTGCACTTTGAGATGTGTTATTATGGACAACAAACAATTTCTATTAATTCTGAGCTGTCCAGGTAAATTCTAAATTAAAGGTCTTCCTAAAGTCGTGACCTGTATCACCGGTACGCGTAAATACGTTACTGAGAGCATTAGATTTCTGGTAATGCTCTAGATTTCCTACGCTAAACCCGTGGTATGCGCGTGTGTGTGTTCACGTGCATATGCATTGCCTCTTCATTTAACAACAATACTACCAAATACTGAGATTTTTTTACTTCCTCTAATACGTATAGTAAGTAGAATTAATGTATTCGACCCAAAATTCGATGTCGAGATTTCACCGGAAATATATGTTTTGAGGGCCGCTGGATCCAAAATAACAGCTTTATAAAAAGGTCCCTGTGTGTACGTGCGTGTGTGTGCGTGTTCCAAGCATGACTGTCCACGGGGTACATGCATAGTATGTAGGTAGTAAAGGTTCATTACACCCAAAAATTTAATATCGAGATTTCATCGAAAATACACGCTTTGAGACTCCATGCATTTACAAAAGGCTTTTAGAAAAAAGGTGTAAGTGTGTGTGCCTGCGCGCACCTTCCATATGTGGACAGTGTATAAAACAAAAACGAAAACTAGATTGGATACCAAACTTGGTGTTAAGGTCCAACGTTTCCAAAGATGCAACACGACGTTTTTCTAATTGCATCACTCCAAACGTATACGTGAAAACGTTTTAACATATTTGGCTTTCTCTAAAATGGCTAATAATTTAGATTAAAATACCCTTTGTGTAAAAATTTTCATTACAAATAAAATACAGATTTTTAATTTTCTGGGAATAGTCTCTGAAGGCTTCTTCATTCTGAATGGCTTAGTAAAAGCGCAAGACATAAATGCTGCTACTCAAAAAACTTGGATCTCGTCTAACGAAAACTTTTCAATTTTTTAGTTTTCTTTTTGCGGAGTTAACTATTTTATAGATATTCCTTGTTCATGGTTTAAAGTTTCAAATACATACACTTTTCTCAAATAGGATGTTCCTGTTGGTTTCCTTTATCCCATGGCAATGTAAAAAGAATCCAATATTAAAGCCGTAACAAAGTGACCACCTCTAAAGTAGTTATCGTTTAAGCCTACTGTATTCCCTATGCCAATTGTATCTTTTAGAAAATACGTAATAAAACCCTTTCTACAAACGTTTATCTCATTGATATGAAATAGACAGAAGAATAG
Organism: Tenodera sinensis; assembly: GCA_030765045.1. Taxonomy (NCBI): domain Eukaryota; kingdom Metazoa; phylum Arthropoda; class Insecta; order Mantodea; family Mantidae; genus Tenodera; species Tenodera sinensis. Next base: position 49,838,954 of record CM060970.1, read on the forward strand.
GTGTTTCAACAATCGCTGAGCAAAGAAAATCATTTGAGTGCACTCAAATATTTTTCAAGTATACTAAAAGGAGTATTTCCTGCGAAAATTCGATTTTGGCGCAATACTAGCTTTATCTATTCAAGTTAAACACGAGAGAGTGAGAGAGCGAAAGCGAGGAGGAAGAATCAAGTTTCGTATTTCTAGACTTTAGTCGCAAATTTTAGACAGTTGGATTAATTTGGAAATGCCGATTGTCATCGACTTTGTGCCAGTGCTGACCATAGGAGAGTAAATATACTCCATTATGCGGTGGGTCATGTGTATACATTATAACCGACACAACATTTAATGGCAGATGATGCCGATCACTTCACATCAGATTATCCTCTTTTCTGTTGTGTAAATAAGTTTTGTGGGTACTTATGATATTTATGTCACTGGATTTACAGCGTGAGTTCACAGCATAGTTAACACTGCAAGGTGTAGCAAGCCTCTTGATTGGATGTTGTGTAAACTTGCCCCACGCCATTAAGTTGTGTCTACTATAAAAATATTATTTATAATAATCACTACTTTTACTGCGAGCTATTTACAATTTTGTGATTAGTTACAGCAGATTTAGTGTCTTTTACCCCCATGATGGTAGTTTTGAAAGAGCAATTCATTCTTCGTAAATTTTACATAAACCAGATTATTTTTAAGAGAATAACAATTTGTAATATAAAAGGAGATGCTGAGAACCTTAGCAGTTAAAGGGTGTCCATAAATTCTCTTCGTGATAAAATGCGGGTGTGTGAGGTCTCCAGCCCACGGCCGTCATCTGAAAACGTTAGGGACTCTGCCTGGTTCAAAGGTTGTGTCCTGTGTTCGGTCACCCTCATTTCACCCCTCCTAATGCACAATTAGGTGATTTTGTGCTTAAGGATTCCGATCACAACAATTTTAAAAGTCCACATTTTCAGGTAAATTAATTTTACGAAATGTTACTGCAGCAATCATCTTTTAGTTCATAATATATAGAACAAACTCCATGGGTATTTTAACGTTCATTTCGGAAATATGTATTTTTTGTTTTACCTTTTGAAAAACTGTTGTACAAGATACTTATTTTTAATAACATTTTATGTTGAAACTCTTCGATACTATATTAATAAACTGAAGATATTAATTTTTAATTATCCTACTAGTTTGTGAGACCATAGATCTTAAACACGCCCCACGTTGGGCGCCATTTGTAACGGGATCGTGACTTGGAGCGCCGTTAGTAGCGGTTTCTGGACGTTGGGTGCCGGATTTAGGTAGGCATGAGAGGATGTTTCTCGGGCGCGAGGTTAGATGACAACACAACACAGGCTTTTACTAAGTTTATTCTTCAACACTTCATTTGCCTCGAATTTCCGACCTGAGCAAGTTTCTGGTGCTTCTCTCTTAGGTTGCTAACTGCTTTACGTTCACTAATCACCGTTGCACTTCATACCTCGACGTTTCTTTTTGGCGCGAGAGCTATACTCATTTAGCGATACCAGGTTTACACTTCTATTCACATCGCCACCCAGACTCAAACTGTCAGACCGTTACACTTTCCACCTCGACGTTCCTTTTTGGCGCGAAGCTATACTTATTTAGCGCTACGAGGTTTACACTCCTGGGCACATCGCCATCCAGACCCAACTGTCAGACCGTTGCACTTTGCACCTCGACGTTCCTTTTTGGCGCGAAGCTATACTCATTTAGCGATACCAGGTTTACACACTTCTAGTCACATCGCCACCCAGACTCAAACTGTCAGACCGTTACACTTTCCACCTCGACGTTCCTTTTTGGCGCGAAGCTATACTTATTTAGCGCTACGAGGTTTACACTCCTGGGCACATCGCCATCCAGACCCAACTGTCAGACCGTTGCACTTTGCACCTCGACGTTCCTTTTTGGCGCGAAGCTATACTCATTTAGCGATACCAGGTTTACACACTTCTAGTCACATCGCCACCCAGACTCAAACTGTCAGACCGTTACACTTTCCACCTCGACGTTCCTTTTTGGCGCGAAGCTATACTTATTTAGCGCTACGAGGTTTACACTCCTGGGCACATCGCCATCCAGACCCAACTGTCAGACCGTTGCACTTTGCACCTCGATTTCCCATACTGTCCATTCGATACATTATTTAACTGTTTAATGAACTCTAATGTGACTAAATTAAGGACATAGATTTGATTTCTTTAGTTCTAGAGGCCTTTAGAAACTTGTTCAGGTCAACCTACTTTCAAAAGGCAATTTCTTTGCACAATACCAAGTTATACTTATATCTAAAATCTTATATTTATGTACATTCTTAATCTAAAATTACAAATATATACGTAGAAGTTCCCGTCTCAAATGCGCCGGATTTTGTAACAAGAAAAACAGGAAGATCTTTGAGAGATTTCTCCTTTTTTTTTGGTTACCAAATTCTATTTTCCTCCGAAGTCCTGACTTCAGCTTAACCTACACATGAAAATGTCCACTTCCTCGTAGTATACCTTTGCTTTCAATTATCTACCTGTCTTGGACTTTCACCTTCTTCCTTTACAATATCACACATATAGGTCACTGACACAGGTTCTCCTTGTCTACCTGGCCCATGTAAACACAAGGGTTCAATGTCTTCCAGGGTTCCTTAGTTCATAACCAGAGTTTCACATAATGACATTGTGTACTTCTAATCTACTCACATTTACAAACTACTAATTTTACATTTTTTTTTTTTTTTTTTTTTTTTTTTTTTTTTTTTTTTTTTAAATTCTTAAACCAGTGTTTCATATAATGACATTCTGCACTGCTAATCTAATCACACTTACGAGCTACTAATTGTACACTTATTTCTACGTATTTTCACCTATATCCTTCCAAGTTTACCATTGTTCCTTCATCTGTCTTTTTAAACTTGTTGTTTGTTTTTTTAAATTTATTTAGAGTCGCTTTAACAATTAAGTCATATCGCGACTATTCTATGGAATACAGCGGTATACAATAAATTTAGTACAATTATTTTACCAAAAACATGAGAATACAATCAAATCAGTACAACAAGTATCTTTCATATTATATTTTCGCATGCAAGCCCGTACCTTTGAGAAATGATAACACCCTTCTGCAGTTGGATGGCGTGTTCAGAGTGGTGGATAAGTCTCCAGTGATGTGATGAAGCTGTCGTTGTGTAGCGTATTGCTTACATTCTGTGAGGAGATGTTTTACTGTGAGGCGGGTGTTGCAGACTTCACATTGTGGTGGCTGGCCTTTGCTGAGGAGGTATGAGTGGGTTAACCTTGTATGACCAATGCGGAGACGTGAGATAATCACCTGCTCTTTCCTGCTAAGAGAATAGACAGGGGAAGAATTGGTGTCTCCTTTCCTTACCATGTGTAGTTTTTCTGGAGGCGATTGATTCCAGGCCTGTTTCCATCTTGTTTTTATTAGTTTGGAGAAGTACTTTGTAATATCACGGTAAGGTACTGCTTGCTGTTCATGTGTGTCTGTTAACCGACTTGCTTCTTTAGCAGCTTTGTCCGCTTCTTCATTGCCCTTAATGCCGCAGTGTGAAGGGACCCAAATGAAAGTAACTATTTTCTTTTTATTTAGAGCAATGGAATAAAGACTGTGGATATCTTGAAGCAGTTGGAGGTCAGTTGAACGATCTCTGAGACTTTGGAGAGAGCTTAATGAATCAGAAATTATAAGAAATTTACTCTCACTAGATTGGATGATGTATGTTAAAGCTTGCTTAAGTGCACAAAGTTCGCAGGAGAATATGGAATAATATTTAGGGAGTTTCAGCTGAAGTTTCTTATCTGGGGTAATTATGGCACATCCATTGTCGCTGTCCGTTTTGGAACCATCAGTGTAGATAAATGTATGGTTAGGGTAGGCATTTGTTATTTCTTGAAACAGCTGTTTATAGCAAGATGCATCTGTATGGGATTTATGGTAAGCTGTAATATTCAAATTTAGTTGAGCAGTTGGTATTCTCCAAGGTGGTAGACAATGAAACTTTCTGGGCATTATGGCAGGAACTTCTATGTTATATTCTTCAATGCATTTGCTTATTGTAGATTTAAATGACATTTCTTTTTGTGAATTAGCCTGTAAACGTTGGTTGGACGTTTCTGGGAGGACGTACTGGTAGATCATTGATTCGGGTCTTGCTAAAGTTTTAAGGGCGAATTTTAGGCTCACATCTGTTCTGCGGACGTTCAATGGTGGTTCGTCGGTTTCCATTGTTAAGGCAGAAACAGGGCTGGTTCTGTAAGCTCCCAAGCATATTCTTAGAGCTGCTGTTTGAATTGTATCTAGTTTCTTTAAAACTGAAGATTTAGCTGTATTGTAGATCTGGGCTCCATAGTCGAGTTTACTTCTAATGAGAGCTTGATACGTTCGTTTGAGGGTACTGAGATCAAAACCCCAGTTTTTGCAGCTTAGGGTTTTTAGTACATTTAATCTTCTGAGGCATTCATTTCTCATATCATCAATGTGATGTTTCCAGCTTAGAGTTGCATCAAACGTTAAACCTAAAATTTTGATAGCCTTCACTGAGTCGATTAGCTTGTTATCCACGCAGATTGTGGGGTTTGGGACTTTACATGGTGATTTGGAGAAGCATATGCATTTCGATTTATGATATGACAAGTTAAGACCAGCATGATTAGTCCAAGTGTGCAGATTTTCCAGTGTTTCTTGAAGAAGTGTTGCAGTAGTAGAGGGGTTTTTCCCCTTACAAAAGATAGTTAGGTCATCTGCAAATAGTATACCTTTTACAGGTGGTGTAATACTGCTTACTATACTGTTGATAGCTATGAGAAATAGTGTGACACTGATTACTGATCCCTGTGGAACACCTCTATTAATGGATTCTTCTTTTGACATGGTTCCTTTGTAGCGAACTTTAATTTTCCATTCCTGAAGGAAGTTGTCAATAAAGTGATACAAATTACCACGGATACCGATGTTACGTATTGTTTTGAGTATGTAAGCTCGTGAAATTTTATCATACGCTTTTTCTATATCTAGGCTTATTGCCATGAGATGTTGTTTCTGTGTAAATGCAGCTTTTATTTCAGAATCAAGTATTAAAAGATGGTCAGTGGTGGATCGAAACTGGCGGAAACCATTTTGAAGTTCGGTGAAGAACTGCATTTTCTCTAGTTTCCAACGCAATCGGTTATTTATAATTTTTTCAAGTATTTTACACATAGAGCAGGTGAGGGCTATAGGTCTGAAACTTTCAGGTGAAGTAAGATCTTTGTTTGGTTTGGGGATGGGTACTATAGTTGCTGTGCGCCACTGTTTAGGAAAAGTTCTTGAGTTCCATATATAATTAAGGATTTCGTGAAAGTAAACCAGTCCATCTTGCGGTAAGGATTTTAACATTATGTAAGGAATGTTATCCGGCCCAGGGCTGGAGCATTTACTCTTTTCAAGTGCCTCCATGAATTCTGTGAAAGTAATGTTATCATTGTAGTTTTCTTGGTTATTTTCGTCAGGTTGGTAGCAGTGGGTCACCTTGCTTTCGCAAGCTTCTTCTCTTGAGGCCTCTGCAAAAGTATGCGCCAGTATGTTTGCTATGGTTTGGGGGTCAGTACTTGTAGTGTTTGTTGTATAATTGTGGAAAACTATATTATGTGTTCCATCGTAAGATCCCCGTATTTTGCGAATTTTTTGCCATACCACTCGTGACGGGGTTTTTCTGTTTACAGTGGACACGAATGTTAGCCAGGACTCTTTCTTGCTGTGCTTTACTACTTGACGTGCTTTAGCTCTGGCTTTTTGAAACTCGATTTTGTGTGTGGGGGTAGGTTGCCTTTTGTATTTATAATAGGCTTTATTTTTTAATGCTATCGCTGTTTTACATTCTTCGTTCCACCAACATACAGTCTTCCTAGAAACAGGGTATATCCTAGGAATAGTGACCTCGGCGGAATTGAAAATCACTTCTGCAAACGAGTTTACTAGTTTGTCAGTATCTGACTGACTGAAATTCATGGGGGATGTTAGATAGGATAAATTGTCAGAGACGTGTGCTCTGAACTTGTTCCAGTTTGCGCATTTTAAATTCCATCGTGGCTGACAGTTAAAACTTAAAGGAATGTTATTTGCATTAGTTAATAAAATTGGGAAATGGTCACTGCCATGTAATTGCTTGGCGACTGTCCATTCAAATTTATCTTGGATATCAGGAGTGATTAATGTTAAGTCGATTGCACTGGAAGTACCGTTGGCTGTACTGAAGTGAGTTTGTGAGGTATCGTTAAGCATATTGAGATTTTCGTTGTGCAAGAGCTGCTCCACTATTTTACCTCTTGCGTTGGTATGCTTACAACCCCATATAGTACTATGGCTATTAAAATCGCCCAGTATAATAAATGGTTTAGGAAGTTGTTGTGTTAACTCCTGCAGTGCATGTAAATCAAGTGGGCTTTTATTTGGTAGATATATGTTGCAAATGGAAATAGGTGTAGGAAGGTTTACTCTAGTGGCAATTGCTTCAAGCTCAGTTGTAAGCGGTATTGCCTGATGTTTGATGCTGTCTTTAACGTAGGTTACTACGCCGCCACTAGCATGGAGGCAGTCCTTGCGGTTTTTGTGATATTGAGTATAACCTCGTAATGATGCAACATAGTTTCCTTTGAAGTTAGTTTCTTGAATGCACATAATTGCAGGGTTATGTTTATTGATCAAGAGTTTAAGAAACTCGAAATTGCCATGGAAACCATTAATATTCCATTGAAGTATGTTATTCATATGTTAATTTTGTTTATGGGATAAGGTGTTATATCTATGGCGATTAGTTTTCGGGACACATCGGTTTTGTTCGCTCAGAGGCATTGTTGACCTGATTAATGTATTCCAGCAGCTTTTTTTGAATTTTACTACTTCTGGTCTTTATACTACGCTCTGTATAATAGGGATAGACTTTTTGCATTGTGTTCACTAGAGATTCTAGATCTGAAGTGTATTCCAAAGCTATGGGAACAATGTTTGTTACTCCAACACTGTTTTCCATAAAGCTTTGGAACTGGCTGAAGTTTAGTGCATAATTGTGGGTGTCGGCGTCGATAATATGTTTAATTGGTCTGAGAGATTCAGCTATTGACGAAATAAGGTTTGCTTTCTTAATCTTCTTAGCCTGCTGTGAAGCGAGGAGGTGCCGCGCTTCTTTTCCATAAGCATTATCCTCTGAATCAGTTGTGCTGTTTGATATTGGTCGTTTAGGTCTTGTTTGTGTTTCCATTAGCATAGGTTCTGGGGAATTGTTGCGTTCGTCTTGAAATGGCAGGATGGGCTCAGGGGTAGAAGTGAGGTTAGGTGATTGCTGCTGTTCAGTATCTTTTCCTTTAGGAGGGGAAGGGGGACGGTCCTGGAGGTTTTTGGTAGCGGTAGGCAATTCAGGAAACATGTCTTTGTTTAAGACCTGAGGAGTAGTTTCTTGTATACCGTCAGCTTCACGGCAATTTTTTGCAAAGTGGCCTTCCTGCTTGCAGATGAAGCAGGTAGGGGTATCCGCTGTTAGGTATATCCAATATTTAGTGCCTTCATATAGGATCTGTATGCTTGGAGGTAATTTCTCCACATCATTGGGTGGAATATAAAACTGACGTCTGAAACTAAGGATATGGGAAAGTCCTGGCTCTGAAATGCCAGCTCTTAAGTAGGTAATGTTTGACATTAGTTTAATTCCATATGCATTTAGCTGAGTTTCTATGAGTGAGTTTGGTATAACTGGACACACATTTGAAAGAACGATTCTTTTGTTTGGAGTAATTAGAGGACGGATCTGAAGAGTAACATTGTTTATATTTATTTTAGGATGTTTGGTAACCAGTGATTCTGCTACTTTAGATGACGTTAGGTATATACATATTCTGGAGTTCGAGATCCGTGAGATAAATTTTATGTTACTTGGTTCAGTTAATTTACTTACTGCGAGAGCGTAGTCTCTGATGGTAAGTCCGTCATGGGAGTCAATGATGATAGCTTCTTCTTTCTTGGGAGAAGTCTGAGTAACTGTAGCATAGCTGGAGTTTCTTGTAGCACTGTTGTTCATGGTGGTTGTGTCGACGTTGTGAGACGGTAGACTGCTGTACTCAGCAGCTGCCATTGCTTCTGATGGTGTACACTAGTTTGGTGTGTGAGGATTTTTAATAATGTCTTACTAACCCGCTTGTTATACTCGTTTAATTGTTAACATACGAGAAAGCATATTTAGTAGACTCGTTCTACTTATCCGTTATGTACGGTGAGCGTCTTTTGGATTCAGATTATTGATGTGTATCGGAGAACGTTTAAAAGTTGATTTCTTTGCTGTCACGGCCTCCTGTCGAGATCTTTTTAAACTTATTTACCGCTTCGCGCGTATTTTAAACCATCATTTTCATTTCAATTGTTGCTTGTTAGTGTTTCCCGCATCTTCGGTCTCCCTTTGATAAGTAATTAGATCAAATTTACAATTACTGTATGATACAGTTTACACTTTTAATATCATTTATGTAATTTCTGTCATAGCCGTAATCAATCTGTGATTTCCTTCCATTTTTCATTTAATAAGTACTACAACGAGTTATAACGTTCCAGCAATTAGGACTCTAATCCGGTTTTAGCATTTTTCTACCTTTCTCGCCTTGTGCATGGCTTTGCATTGGTCTACTTTTGTTTTTATTTAGTTATTTATTTTCACGGTCAACTTTATCATTTTTATCTCAACATACTTTTCGGCAGCTTCTACTTCAATTGTTCTTTTATAAGTTCGCGCATCTCAAAATACTTTTCGGCAGCTTCTACTTCAATTATTCTTTCATAAGTTCGCGCATCTCAGTTCACTTTTCGGCAGCATCTACATCAATTGTTCTTTTATATGTTCGCGCCCACTCTGTTAATGAATTGGATCTCCACTATTCTATCGGTTCGAATCCCCTTTTGTTTCATCTATTCCACGGTCAACTTTATTTATTCATTTTTTTTTTTTTTTTCTCAGTCTCTTTTCACGCCGGGTACTTAAGTCAATTTTTTTTCAAGCTATTTAGTAAAGTAGGTAAATAAATCTTTCCTTGTTACTCTCTACTGTTTTCAATCCCGTAACTCGGTTCATTGGCCGTAAATACAGCTGGTTCGGTCGTCTGTCGTCCCTTTTCGCCTTGGTGTGGTCACAATGAGGACCGTGGCTATCCGCCTGCCCCTTATCTATTGTAAAGATCTTTACTACGCGTTTCACAAATGACTGTTGGTTTCGTGTATCAATATGGATTTCCCCTTTCGTTTTCTTTCTGATCTTATGATTCCTTTTGCCTTTTTCGTCTTTCTTTTTCACTCGTTCCGCGGCCAATTTCCTAAGCATTAATTTTATCTTACTTTGTGTAGTCGCATCCCAGTACTTGTTAAGGAACATTTGCCTGAAATACTCGTAAGAACAATTTTCCCCCAAAACAAGCCTTAACCACGTCAGAGATCTATTTTTCAGAGCCTTACGCACAACAAACATTTTGAGCTGTTCCGGTATATCCTTTATCTCGAAATAGCGGTCTAAGTCGATAAGGAATTGCTTAGGATTTATGTCCTCAGACTCTTCAAAAATGGGAACAGACACTTCATTCAGTAATTGGCCATATTGACTAAGACTATTTCCTGTATTAGACGGGTTCACGTGGAAGGAGCTAGGTGTCACATTTTCTATAGCTACAGCCTCATGCTGTGCGCTATTTACAATTGAGTTATTTCCATTACTGTCAACTGCGCTTGTCGCATTACCATCATTAATACTTCTTAATTGTATCTCTATTCTCTCTACAGATCCCTGGATTTCCACTATTCTACTCTCGTTCTTTTTTGAACGGTTATCTACCTCTAGATGAGCTAATAGCTGTCTCTCCGTGTTTTCCTTAAGTTTATTAATTTCTTGTCCCTCAGCTTCTAATTCAGCGTGCACTACCTGCAAAGTTTCATTTACCTCCCCATGCACTGCGTTCTTAATAGCTGTTAGCTCATCCGTCAGCATTTTCCTAGTTTCTACATTTTTTCTTTCACACATCTCTTTCATACGTTCTAAATTTTCGTCTACGTTAATTCTAAAGGAATTTAACCCTTCCTGGATTTCGGAAATGCTCCCCTGCTGTGTATTTAATTGCTCCCTCATTCTCTCCTCAAATTCCTGGTGCTTTTGATCTAAATGTTCTTTGAGCTTTGATTCTTGGGTCCTAAATCCTTCGTCTAAGAGTTCTTTAACTTGACCACCCATATTCTCTAATCTACTACTCATTTCGTTTAGTTCTTTACCCTGACCACTAATTTTACTTTCCAATTTCTCACCCATTTCGTTAACCTGACCACCCATATTCTCTATTCTACTACTCATTTCGTTTAGTTCCTTACCCTGACCACTAATTTTACTTTCCAATTTCTCACCCATATTCTCTATTCTAGTACTCATTTCGTTTATTTTTTTCAAGAGTATCTTAAAGCAATCTCCCGAAGTATTCCCTACTGCATCGCTGCTCTCAGCACTGTTTTCTTTACTCTGTTCTAACGACTCCATTTTGGTATTTCTACTTAGCTTTCCGCTACGAAGGAGCATCTATGTAAAATTACCTTATTCTAATCTTCCCCATTCAATCATACAGTATATAATGTCCTCTCATTCTTCCACACATTTGTTTCCATGCATCTACTATTTTAACTGTGATATATATTGTATTTACATAGGATTGTTTTGTTTAACTCTAACCTTTCGGTGACTTGCGTTGCTGGGTTGATGTGGTCGTCCTCTGATGTTGATTGTCTCGCTTATTGAAACAGCACCTCGTGCGCCTTTCCTCCGAGGTCTTGAGGCTGTTTCCTGTCGCTCGTGATGTTACTTGGTCGTCGGCTCCTTTTCGCGTCCACGGCTTCTACTGCTGTCCCTGGGTTGAAGTTCGCCTTCTTCCTACGCGTCGATTTATTCTCGCCGAGTCAACTGCTTCCCTCGGTGATCCTCTGGTTGTCATTCTTTGTCTGCCCCACGTTGGGCGCCATTTGTAACGGGATCGTGACTTGGATGCGCCGTTTGTAGCGGTTTCTGGACGTTGGGTGCCGGATTTAGGTAGGCATGAGAGGATGTTTCTCGGGCGCGAGGTTAGATGACAACACAACACAGGCTTTTACTAAGTTTATTCTTCAACACTTCATTTGCCTCGAATTTCCGACCTGAGCAAGTTTCTAGTGCTTCTCTCTTAGATTGCTAACTGCTTTACGTTCACTAATCACCGTTGCACTTCACACCTCGACGTTTCTTTTTGGCGCGAGAGCTATACTCATTTAGCGATACCAGGTTTACACTTCTAGTCACATCGCCACCCAGACTCAAACTGTCAGACCGTTACACTTTCCACCTCGACGTTCCTTTTTGGCGCGAAGCTATACTTATTTAGCGCTACGAGGTTTACACTCCTGGGCACATCGCCATCCAGACCCAACTGTCAGACCGTTGCACTTTGCACCTCGACGTTCCTTTTTGGCGCGAAGCTATACTCATTTAGCGATACCAGGTTTACACACTTCTAGTCACATCGCCACCCAGACTCAAACTGTCAGACCGTTACACTTTCCACCTCGACGTTCCTTTTTGGCGCGAAGCTATACTTATTTAGCGCTACGAGGTTTACACTCCTGGGCACATCGCCATCCAGACCCAACTGTCAGACCGTTGCACTTTGCACCTCGATTTCCCATACTGTCCATTCGATACATTATTTAACTGTTTAATGAACTCTAATGTGACTAAATTAAGGACATAGATTTGATTTCTTTAGTTCTAGAGGCCTTTAGAAACTTGTTCAGGTCAACCTACTTTCAAAAGGCAATTTCTTTGCACAATACCAAGTTATACTTATATCTAAAATCTTATATTTATGTACATTCTTAATCTAAAATTACAAATATATACGTAGAAGTTCCCGTCTCAGACCATACATTTTTGCTTAGAGGTTAACACACTATGAGTAATATTGGTTCATAAAGCTAACTAACCCCGAGGCGCAACAGCCCTTTCCGGGCCAAGACCTACCGCTTGGATGTCTACCTGTGAAAAAAGTCAAAACTATCAAAATTAATAAAAACTTGTTGCTATTATCAAACACCGCAGACCTGCTTAAGTTCAATGCAGATGTCATAGATACAATTCTTTGGGCGTTCTCTTCATTGATAAAAAGAATTAGCGCCTTTATTATCACACTATACTTTATGTAATAGAAATACAAATTTGGAAGGCTTCTGTAAAATATGGTGTTTATATTATTACCTTCCCTACTACGTATAATTGTTAGCGTAGGTATTTTATTCCATCTAAAATTTCGATGTCGATATTTCACCAAAAATCTTTCGAGGCCCCGGGAATCCCCAAAAAAAAAACATTTTTAGAAAAAGTTTGTTTTTGTGTTTGTGTTTGTGTGTGTGTGTGTGTGTGTGTGTGTGTGTGTGTGTGTGTGTGTGTGTGTTAATAGCATAACTCAAAAACTTATCTTTCAAGGGTACGACTTGAAGATTTTGAAGAAAATTCCTCCACTCTAAATTATCCTTTTTTAAAACTTCTGATTTTTCCAAAATTACCTAAAGATTTTGATTAAAATGCTACACATTTAAGATATTTTTATGAAAATCAATGTATATTTTGAATTTTCTGGCTACATCCCATGTATTACTATTTAATCTTGATGACTTTTGCAAACTGGGAAGCCGTAAGAGATAGACAAAATCTTACTGTATAAAAAGTGTAGATATCGTTAAGACTCACAGTTAACAAATAATGCGTTTCTTTGTGGAGGGAAGCATTTCGGAGATATTCTTCGTTATTTGGATTTTCCAATGTTTATACTTTTATCGAAAGGGAGGTCGTTATTCATTTTTTACCTCTTGACCATGCAAATTGAATGGAATTTCAATGCTATCACAAAGCACACTGTATTCCCATATTCCCTTTGCACCAACAGGAAAATTAGTAGTAAGATAATTGCTATAAAAGTTAATCTCTAACATGGAATAGGTGGAACAGGATTTTTTTCATACACATTTTGTAAGAAATTCTAAATTACGGAATATTTGAACGAATGAAACGCAGTCATTATGTTATAGTAGATTTAAAGAGGTTCGTGAGCTGAATTTATTTGATTTTGTATGCGTTTAACGCCGTTTTTGTTACTAAGAGAACATAAGTTACTGTAACTAATGATTATATACGAACGGTGCCTTTAGCCCCAAAGTTTAACCTTCGTGTTTTGGGCGGAAAAGATGCACACTAGTAAATCTAACTACTCAAATACCTAGGCTTAATTAACGAGATACATTCAGCGTTTCCATTTACAGCAAAATGAAACAAGCAAAAGGTATTTGATCTTCCAAAACTTATTTTGAGTTCTAAGAATGCAATTTGAAGTCTTACTTTATTACTTTTCAGCTGTAAAACAGAGACTGTATGAATAATACCATTATGTGATCCCAAGACATCCATTCAGTTCCTCCTTCTCATTCCTTTATTACCCTTCCAAGTTCAGCGAACTCTCTTAGCACACGTCAGTGAAACAAGGCATAAACTTCACCTCTAAAACTTTTATGTCATTTTATAGTGCTCGTTTGGATATCGCAGCTTCAAAGTTTTTAACTACTCTTTTCAGATGCCAAATCGATATCGGGACCTCGTGGAATAAAGGGACTTGAAATAGTTTGTGGCTGTAGTGCCGGGTACATACTTCTTAAATTTCCAGATCGATTTTAACGTTTAATATAAATACTTTTCTTGTTTTGTTGACTTCCAGAGATGAAGAGGACATAAATTGGCTCCCTGCCTTGTGTCTATCTTGCAAAGTATTCGCGGAAAACCTTGTTTTCTACACATTCTAAAATAAATATGAAATATTTAAATATTTTACAAACTATTTAATCACACAATGTTGAAGCTCACTGTATGTATGGTAAACTTGATATTTTGAATACTCTTAATATGGTATGATTATTTTAAAATATTTTGAAATAACTACTGGAAAACTCCGAGCAATAACAGGAATGGTGGGTAGAAAGAGTATCACTTCCATCCAAAAATACGATACCAAAATGTCACTAGAAATACACGTTTTAAAGTCCTCTAAACCCAAAGGCATGCTTGTTCGCTTATGTGTCCGTGAACCTGTGATCAGGATAACTCAAAAACGAAAACTTTATTAAATACGAAAATTGGTATTTATGTTTTCCATTTTTAAGGATACAGCAAGCATTGTTAAAACTAATGCCATGAATGATTGTTAATTTGTCCAGAGAATTTGACAATCAGAGTTGCATTTATTAAGACCATTTCACGAGTTAAAGGATGATATGAAAATGTTATTTAAATGATGTATTGTATTACTAACCTTTTAAGAGAAACATCAGCGTTTATTGGCATGGCCATCTAGATTATAATATTGATACTCCAATGTTTTAAGATGCTGGTAAAGTCAGAAGTTACAGTATCTATCTTAAGTTACAGTATCTATCCTAACTTACAGTTTCGTTCAAACTGAATCTACACATATTTCCTGCTGTATTCTCTGTTCTGAGGTTTCCCCTCTTCGAATTATTTCATCTATTTCAGCACCAAAGCGAGGGTCAGTCATATTTGACATTTGAATAGCGGCTCTCTTGCGTCAAATTACAACAACTGTTGCGCATTTGTAGGACAGTGCAGGTAGATTCCCTAACCTAATCATAACTAAGAAAAGTAGAGGAACTAATAATGAAAAATGATAAATATTTCGCGAATGAAGACTGTCATTGGTTGAGATTTTAAATTGTTATGCACATGATTGGTGGATTTCAACCAAGTCACGCATGTGTGAAATAGTCAAGAAAATCCCTCCACCCAAAGCTACACTTTTCATAAAACATTTTTTAAAAATTTTGATTTTCTGAAAAATGGCCCAAGCGATTTTGATTTAAGTACCATATGTTTGAGATAATTTCAAGACAACATGTATGTCTCGAATTTTCTGGAAACAGCCTCTGAAGTCCTCATTGTTCTGGACGACTTTGGCATAACTGGTGAAATTTAAGAGATATACAAAGGCTTAATACACAAAAAATGTAGATTTCGTTAACACACACAATTTTTGTCAAATAAACTTTTTTGTGGAATTAACTATTTCCGAGGTATTCCTTATTAGTTTGAGTTTTCAAATACTTACACTTTTCGCATATGGGAAGTGGTTATTCGGCTCTTTTTTCTTTGTTATGCAAAGAGAACGGAATTTGAAAGCCCTCACATAGCGACCAACTCTTAAGAGTTGAGTACTAGTTAAGCCCATGTTTCCCTATTTCCATTGTCCTTGTAAAGAAATGTTATAAAAGTATTTCTATAAATGTTTATGTGAATTAAAGTGAAGTGGAGGAATTGGTGTTTTATTACGGGTTTGTGGAAGAATGGGTGGGGAAAGTGATGTGAATACACAAAAGATTCGCGTTGGATCGGATTGCTAGATGCCATCTCCCGTCACTGAACCGGAAAGGAATGCGTATGTATACAAATTAACTACTTTCAATTCGTATTCTTTACATTGTTGAGATTGTAGGGTTTCTTAATGCAGTTGGCTCGGTGTGGAATCCCCTCCGTAAATACTCTATCCCTAACCAAGCTTTAAAGTTTCTTACACCTAAACTTACGCGTTTGAACGTTGCTTGGGAGCCTTTAAATTAAATGTTTGACAGCGGCGTATGGCGGTTTTTCTCCGGATTCTCCGGTTTCCCCCGCCACTCATTCCACCAATTGGTCCATCACCACCTTTCCAACCATCGATTTCGTCTGCATTTATATCATTCTCTTCCTCACTATCATACCTGGTGCTTGGCTGGCCACCCACTTCCAGGTCTTCACTCTGTCCGGTGCATAGTTCCTGTGCTCCCCGACAGGCATCTGATCCTACGCACTGGCTTGTATGCAGCGCAGATGTCAGGATTTGTAAGACATAATTTTGTGAAATAAGTTTAAGGCAGTAGAGAGTAATGTCCGCATTTATAAAACAATAATTAGACCAATATTAATTTATGCAGCAGAAACCAGAGCAGATACAGTCAAAACAAAAACAAATATTTCGAAATGGAATTTGAAAATATTAAGCCCAATTCAAAATAAAAGCTTATTAGATAAAATACGTAATACGGAATTCAGAGAATATTGCAAAATTCAAGATTAACAAAATGTATTAATGAGAGACAAAAATTCTAGATAGATTAACAGTCTAGTAAAAAGAGCCAAAGAAGGTAGACCTTTAGATGGGATAAGAACAAGAGGAAGATCCAATAGGAGATGGACAGACTGCATTTACACTCATCCGAGACATAAAAGGGGAAATAGGCAGGATATTATCTTATAGTGTAAATATTTTTAGTTTATTATGCCAATTATTAGTAACAAATTTAAAAAACTTATGGCTAAAAATATAGATGTGTTCCCAGGATAAAGATGCACCTTAGAAAAAGCTGTAAGAAGGTATTTTGGTAGTGTTAATACCTCGAGCTAAGCTAATGGTTCATATAACTTCTTTATCATTTTAGTGTTAATATGGATGAAATAGCTTTTTAACATTTCGATGATCAACAAAATTTTCATTAGTTTTCATTACGTTTCTCGGTAATTTATTTATAATCAACGAGTTAACATACAATATTTATGCACCTATAGTGCTGTACGCCGATGATGCTATTACTTTGAATCGTTATAATGATGTAAAGGTTAGCTAAATTATATTTTAATCAGTATAATGATGGTTTGATACAATTAAGCGAAGTTAAAACCAAATCTGTGCTGCATTGAACATAATTTGTAAATACGCTTGGTACAATTTTGATACAAAGCCTGCTCCGGAATGGCATATTTAATGTATTTGCATCAAGTTCTACAGCGTTCCAAACAAAATGTATTCAAAAAGACATAAGTTGTTCAACAAGCTGCATTAGATCTAAGATAAAGCAGACTTCCACCTCCATAGAAAAAGGACGAAAGGCATCGAGCATTTTTTGTCCCTACCTGGCGCACGTATTGATAATGCAGCTATCTAACCTTACTTGTCGATAATGCACCACTTTTGCCAGTAATTTCCACTCTTCCCCACTTTCTTTTCCTTCATTTCCTATTTGTTCCGTAATTCATATTTTCATTAAACTATAAATATATTAAATTATTGCACCGATTTGTTGTTCTACAGCATGTATGATGATTGTTTTGTTAGGACAAAGACAAATAATAAAGAATTAAAAGTCATATTGGCACATAAAACACTCCGAGACAAAGGACTTAACTAAAAACAGGGCAACAAATCAGCACACACTCGTATAAGAAATACAAATTTGCCAAATTACCTACAGTCTGTTCAGTTAGTACTGGTTTCACCAAATGGAATGGATAAGGTGGTGACTCTATGACTCGGGAGGTCCCGGGTTTGAATCCCGTGGGCCGACCAACATGACTTTTTATTTTTCATTTTTCCCCTCAGTAGCATAGGTAAATACCGGATTGGATATTTGATATAATGATGTAAAGTTCGATCTTTAGTCTAAAACTATAGTGTGAAAGAATGTTGTATCATATAACCGTAGATAATGAAGTCAAAGTTTAGACATATTATTAAGTTTAAAACCAAAGAATTTACTATGTTGATAAAATAGTTTTAAAGTATTTCATGGCTATATAGCAATGTGTGAAAAAGAAACAATTATGTTAATCGTAAGGCAGCCTAAGGATATTACGTGCATATAGTAAATGAAGGTTATAAGCTTCACGATTGTGTAATTTGCCTGACCACAATAATAATTACTGAATACAAAATATGTTGAATATAAACAAAATAGTTACGTAGAAATTACTACCGCGCAGGTGGAAGGAACCCACCAGTGCACGTGTTGAATCTAAACAGCCTCTGTCGCTCGGCAAAAGAGTAAGGCAAGTTCAATCGCTATCTCGCCTCCTGCCCATGCCTGATCTAAGTTTGTAATTAATTTCTAAAATATGCTTTTTTCCGTGTTTATGTACAAATAAAGACTTTTGTCTTCTAATCCATATACAATAAACCATCTTTCTTGAGCGGCATTTAATTACATTTCTGTAAATTTGCACAGTTGCTGAAACTTCTTGACCTGTGTTACGAGTTTGTCATTAGAGCAATAAGCTGGCCACGTGTAGCCTCACACGTGGTGTGAAACAAGCAAGCTCTAGCTTAATGAGTAACGATTCAGTGAGCCACCAGAAGTAACCAACACTTGCGGCGTCGTGTCATTAACTCTGTCGAGCCGGTAGTAAGTTGCGTGAATATTGCTGTCATTGGAGAGGGACAAAGAGTAAGAAAGGGAAGCTAAGAAGGCCTTCTTAAATAATCATGATAGCCTTGCATTTTACTAAATTCCTTTTCTATTCCCCATTTCGATCACGTTGTGTTTATCGCTAACGAAAAAACCGTCTTTACCAATTGGAAAATTACTGTATAGCTTCAACTGTGGGGGCATTTTGAGCTGAGGTTTACTTACATCATCTTTCTGGAGTGAAGTGACCGAGTTGGAATGTCACTGTGACAGCTGACAGTTTACCCAAATCTAAATCGTCCCTTAACATGCATTCAGTCATGGGCTGCCCCTAGGCTTTTAATTTTAATACCGAGAACTGTCCCTGTCCCTTAAGCCCTTCACGACCTACATTTTGGTTTTGGAAAAAAAAAGTTTCATCATTTTGGATGAATTTTCCTTTAGGTCAGAGAAATATTGGAGAAAGAATTTGTGAACGCACTAAAAGTAGGAACGCAGCTCAAGGCTTACCTTGTAGATATGACGATGCTGATGAGAACAGTTTTTCATTTCAGAAATGCATTCTTCCGGAAGTCCATTCATCTAGTAAAGTATCCGAGAGCTTGGCACTGGTGACAATGAGGGATTATAAAGACGGACGTTAGGCGTCTGTTGTCTAGGCCAGCAGACGACGTCCTGAAAGCGACGTCGTATATTTTCATCAACTTGGTTTTAGTAACAACTATATTGCTGTCGTGGATGAGTGACGTGCTTACTTCCAGGTTATAATCCTACAAGTACCACCTAAGACCTTTCTCGTGTTGACAGCACTTTTTGTTGGTGATTCATACATCATGGCCTTCTCAAAAAGTAACTCAAGTTCTAGAATACCTGTAAGGTGGATTCTTTTACTCGGTTTACTGGCGTCAGACAATTATTTCTATCATTTTCATCGTAATGTGTAAACTGGATAACTATTACCTTTATAAACACTACAAGATCTAATACACAATTTTAAAATAAATTTGTTTTAAAAATTAATCAACTATTTTTTCCAGTGATGGTCACAAAGTACCCCCTTTCTCCCCGTTGGTACTATAAGCTCTGGAATAAAGCTTGGCCTTGCTAAGTTAAACAAATATGAAATCCAGATTCTCAGAATAATTTTCGGATAGTTTTGGTGTGCAAGTAATTTAGAATTTTGTGTTTTTTGCGTAAATTGTAAAATTTTATCTTCGTGTATCTACAGCCATGGAAAAAAATATTGAGCGTATTAGGAGAGCAGAATATTTCTAAGTCCCACGTTATGTTGCAGCGCGATTTACAAAAATCAATATTTCCAACACGCAGTATTTTGATATACTCTGTTCCATATATTTTAGTTTGTCGTCCGTAAGGACTGTTGTGCCGCGGGGTTAACTCTTTTAAACAAGCTACTCTTACGAAGGCTAAACTTTCTGTCTACTTCTACTTAATTGAGGCAAACCTTATAGAAATTGTTAGTTACTCTTTCCATGACACCACGAGAAACAACTGAATATCGAAATGACTCCAAAGAATGACAATCCAAAAATTCCACAGGGAATGCACACTGAGTTCCCCAGAACACCAAATGAGAGCGTGTACCCCCCCCCCCCCCCCCCCCCCCACGCTCTGTCTCTCTCTGTATGCCTGTGTAGTGTGTGGCTATGAACAGCAAAACCAAAACAACTTATGTTTTGCACTCCATTTTCGTTCCTAGCTGTTCTAAAACATTCTTGCAAAATATTATTCTATCTTACTAATCCAGATAAATTTTCAATTCACATTTAGACATTTCATTGTAAGATGTAGGATGTAAAGCGATGGTCAGAATTTAAATTGTGTCGCTAAGTGATGGCTTTGAAATTGTATGTCTCTTTATATAACTGCAGAACAAACGATTTCCCGTTAGAGAAAAGTATAAGCATTAAAAATTCAAATCAATAACATGGAATACCTCGGAAATGGTTAAGTTCCACAAAACTTATGTGAGATAAACTGTATTTTTAACTACGTTTGTATGTAGTAAGAGTTTGTCTGTTACGGTTTATTAATTATATCAAAGGTCATTCTGAATGAAGATGATCTCACAGGCTATTCCCAACAATTTCACCGATCCGGCTGCTCTAACCACTAAGCTATCATGGCCAATATGCCGACACATTAAATTCTCAAACTCACTCACAACAGTGGTTCAAATTCTGGGCATGGCATTGAGCTTTTCAGTCTCACTCTACCCTTTCCAATCCTTAATTTAGTTTGGTACATCCTTAACAGACATCCGGAGATCTACAACGCATCTTACGCGATTCTTATCCCTCCATACCTGCCCCAATAAACAATACATTCTATTGTTCACTTTTAAATTACTTCTAGTCACACACTTCATCATTTTAACGGAACATTAAAAACCATATCCCAGTAAGACAAGATCTATTAAATTCATGACACAACTTAGAAAGTATTTGATACATCAAAATGACAATTTGACAGGATGTACAAGCATACCTTTTAAGTTCGTTGATCTGCTTCCACGCAATAAGTTTATCTATTTAGCAAAATATGACTATCATTAAGAATATCATCTGTTGATTAACACTTATCAACAATTACTTTATAAAAATAACCAACCATGTTATTCATTTAATTCGTTTATCTGCAATAGTTCCTGAGAAAATCGTTCATTTAAATCTGATAATGTTCACAGAAAATCTGTTCAAGGCAAACATGTGAGAAGACAAAATACAAAGTTCAGATTATTGCAATGATTAGATGTTTTTTTTTTTTTTTTTTTTTTTTTGTATTGGGATAATTCAGCCTCACTGGAGTAAAATCATTTCCCGGTGTCATAACGTACTCTGCTACTGAGAACATAACTTGTAATGTTATCCTCAGGCATTTCGACTGTCTTAGGGGGAAGATAAAGTAACCTGCCAATCTAGTGGCTAGAAATTATACATGACGAACAGAGGTGGCGCTCCTGCTTTTCGGAAAAATGTTCACTCGTAAAAATATTTTCGGAAAAGTGCAGGAGCATCAAAAAGCTGCGTTTCATTATTGGCCACCCGGGCATTTTGAATGCTCACACGCAAGGTTTAATTACAAGAAATCGATTCCCAGGGACCACTATATAGCGGCGAGGCGGCTCAGTGGTTAAAAAATAGTCTTTGCTCAAATAGGACTAGGGCTATTTCAAGTGAAGAATCTAACTTTGGACTCAAGGACATTATTAGTTAAAGAGACCACATTTTTAACGATATAAGAGCACAAACGTTACAGCTATAAGAGAGATAGCGCCTCGTTTCCCAAACGGCCAACATAAACATCGCTTTAGTGAGCTTTTAGTAAAAGTGTGCCTGGGGGAAACTGTTTCATTAGCACAGGCTCTGGAGAGCGAGTGAGGAAAAGAGAGGCAAAAGAACTACCGAGACACTTTGATCGGAGCGACGCGCCGCGACGCGAGGCGACGTCGGATTCAGACGTCTTCCAGTCGGGAAAATGTTGGTATGCATAGACGCTAGGGTCCACCGCTTAGAGCTGACCTTTAAACTACCATAAACATTAAACTCACCCGAGAGGAATACCGCTTAATAAATGAAAATTCCAGGAATAACCCAGCTACATGAATAATGTCCTTAATTGGTGGACCTTTAATGCTGGAGGCCCAGGATTGGATGTTTCCTAGCTTTAAGTAATACTGACTATTCCAGTTATACATGACTTGGTTGAAATCAACCAATCATGTGCATAACAATTTCAAATGTCAACCAATGACAGCCTTCATTGGCGAAAAATTTATCAAATTTATCACTTGCTTGCTTTTCTTATGTTGTGATCAGGTTGGATCCAACTGTACTATCCTAAAGATGTTCAACAGCTTTCATAATTTTATGCAACAGAGCCGTTAGATTCAAATGTCAAAAATGGCTGACTCTCGCTTCGGTGAAGCATTTAATGCTAAAATAGATGAAATAATTCGAAGAAGGAAACACAATTCGACAGGAAATACCATTAATAAACTGCGTGCGATAGCAGAAAGATACGTCAACCCATAACAAAAGTTGGTTGGATCAATATCTGAACATCATAGGAAGAATAAGAATTGTTTGGAAGTGCTTACTGGTGACTCGAATTCCAAATACCTAACTGTGTAACTAAGTGTTTTTGCAGGGTGTAAACCAAATTGTTATTTTCATGTTGTGGTTTCTCAAGCCCAATAGTAGAGCATCGGCACCTCGAAGATCCCGATTCGAGTCCTGGCAGAGGTAATGGCCTTTCTAAACCGATTTAGCTTTCCAGCTGATTGCATGTAACAAGTTCCTTGTTTATTTTGAAACAAATTATTGTAAAGAACCTGATTTCCTACATTTATATTACGTTTTTATTTTATTTTTATAGCAGCATACACAAACTTCTTCAAAATAATTCATATAAAATTGTCAGTGCCATTTTGCCTTTCCAATAACATATAAAAATGGCTGATGCTACTAAAAATGTACTTCAAATAAATTGTGATTTCAAAGAGAATTGTTTTTTGTGCTATTGCTTTCTGATGAAGAGAGCTTTGAGGAATATTTCCTGAAAGCTCACCTAAATTTTTCAAAAATCAAAACTATAAAAAATGTTTATTTGAAATGTCAATGGCTTTATCGAAAACTTTCGTGCTCTATCTTTGTAAAATGCTAATTTTAAATAGGTAATTCATCCGAATATTTATACTTTAGAGTTCAAACACAAACACACATACATTTTACTGAAACTCCTCCGTTTCAGTGCCTCCTAGAAGGGACATTAATAAAAATTGATTATGTGCTGCAGGCATGCAATTTTTGGGTGGAATGCAACAGTTTAAATACGTGATAGAGAAAGTAAAAGCTATCGGTGAGTTGGTAACGTGGGCATAAATACCT
This sequence comes from Tenodera sinensis, assembly GCA_030765045.1. Classification (NCBI taxonomy): domain Eukaryota; kingdom Metazoa; phylum Arthropoda; class Insecta; order Mantodea; family Mantidae; genus Tenodera; species Tenodera sinensis. Next base: position 49,862,164 of record CM060970.1, read on the forward strand.
TTTATATAAGCACTGTAATACATAACAGATACGTGTGAACTTATGAATGTCACAGTTAAGGGGAATCAAAATGGTGCCTTTTGACATATTTTTCAAATTAAGGTTTTATTTCCATATATTTCAGATCAACCACTCATTGTGGTGTAAGTTTCATAGAGGTACGTTAATCGTAAATACGTCAAAATTTTTATTAATATAAAGCTGGAGATAGGTTTTAGGCTTTCTCAATTTGTTTAGTTGCAATTTCTGAAGAAGTAATAATTTTCTACGCACATACCTCATTATCTCGGAGAGTTATATAGGCTTTATTTTAAAGAAAAGAATGTTATGTATCAGGCATACTACTTATGTCTTTTTTTTTAAATTTTAAATCATATTTCAAAATAAATGTAGGCATTGTATTAAAAAATCTAATTTTGCTGTTGATGAAAATGTATAATGGATTCGTCATTCAACTGTAAAAATAGCATACAACATGTCTTGAACATTTTATCTAGTTATCTTAAATGGCATTCTAGATAATGGGTCATCTATTAACATTTGGATTCCTCGATATTTCCAGAAACGTAAAGGATAGTTGCGATATAAAATTTCCTAGTACTTTATTTTCGAAAGTTGCTTGGCTTGAGTACTAAATGTGGCATCTATGAGCTATGTTGTTTACATATGTACACGCACGTGAAACTTTTTCTGAAACTCCCCCTTTTACTGAAGGGTCCTCCAAACCTCTCCAGTGAAACTGCTATGTCGAACGCAGTCCTTCCCCTGCCATACATACATAGGTGAGGGATAAAGCAAATAAAGACATACAGACGTGATATTAAAATACGCGTCATGTTAGAGACCAGGAGTTTTAATTTGTACCTCGTTATCTTTTGTTGTTGGCTTTTAGTATTATTCTACCCGGGCAAATGTTTGTAGTTCCATTCTATTTTGTACAAAAACTAACCATATTTGGTTATCTATAGTATAAAACACCACTCAAACGTTGTGATATATGACAATGCTCTTAATTTATTTTCATGTTCACTGTACAAATGTTGTAGATAAAGTTGACAACAAACAAGGCAGAGTTATGTTGCTGGGATTGATGACATCGATGGTAATTCACCCTGTTATACTTATGGTCGGCTTTGTAAATTATTTTGGGTGCGCGTTTTACTCTAATTTTATTGATAAATACAAGCATCGCAAGTATGCACAGATGATTTTAAGTTCATTAGTTTTGCGTTGCAAACAATGCGAAAGAATTCGAAATGTTCAACCATAATAAACAGCACAGATGCAGGAGTTTATATAAGGCAGCCATGTTCAAACGCAGGTTCATGAGCCAAGCTAGACTCATCCTCGCTGCCCATCACGTGGACTTTGTACCTACCGACACATTCCTTCACTTGCCGTGAATGTCATCGTACTCTTAACAAACAGTGGTAGATTGAATTTTGTTTAAGAGGAGATTAAAGCGTATCCCCGTTATGTTGAATACCCTAAATGTACGAATAGCCCCCATTATCTATATTCATGTGAACTAACTTGCTTTTGTACAAATTTAACCATAAACTTTGTTCAAACTCTGACGATAAAATTTCATTTTGTATGTGTAGAAATACGTTTATTTTGAAGTGCTACTTGCTATATATTTTGCTGTAGGAACTATGCTATTTGTGCATAAAACTCTGAAATGTTCCACTCACATGACTTTCTCTACCATTATTACAAACTCTTATCTTCTTCGTGTTAGTTAAGATAAACATTTGCAGAAACTATCTTATTGCTTATTTCCTTGTAGGAGCAAGGGGAATATTAGAATACAATAGGCTTTGTGCGATAGTCAAATCTTTTATTGCTTTGAGATTCCGTTCTCCTTGCACGGTTAACATATAAAAAATGAACAACGATGATGCATGGCAACGAGCGTCTAGGACGCGGAGAGGCAAAACACCACGCAAGCAGTTCGTAAGCTTTTTGCTCTTCCGGTAGAATGGAATTTCAAGGCCAGCAACTCATAAAAAGTTGAAGCCTACTGTATTTCTCTCTTCATATCCTACCCACAGGAATGAAACCATCTCTGCATATGTCTATCTCGATTAACACGAAGTGCATAAAAGAATAAGCATTTAGTAAAACTAGTTTCAAGAAGAGTATAGAAATACATCCATGTGCAACACATCAGATTTTTATACCCTTGTCTTGGTACAGTTTTTTCATCATGCATCTCTCTGGTTATACCAAGCTGAGTTTACAACAGAGAAAGCCCGGAGAGCACATAAATATATCACTTCCAGTCGGCAAACAGGTGACAAATTATCGGCCGAACAAAGCGAGGAAAGTTTGAGCACACTAGAAGCTGTTTATTGTAAAGCTAGGAGAAGCTATAGGCTAACTTCCATAAGTATCCCAGATTTCTGTTTTCGTATTTCAAATGCTGTTGAACTTGGAAGTACTGCAGTTGTTTACCGTATGGGTAGTAACTTCGGGTTATAGAGCTTTCACGAAGCACTTCAACACAACATTGAAAGCAACTACTATGGTTGAAGGAAGTGTATGAATAGATGGAGATGTAACACACACACACCACGCATGGGCCAAAATCGGGTCAACTGGGCCACTCGCGTTCTCGCCTCTCTCCACCGTCCATCTCTCCCCTTCAGTGCTGTTCAGATTCCGACACAGATGCAAGGGAAATATGAGAATAGAGTAGGCTTTGAGAGACAGTCAAACTTTTTAAAGCTTTGAGATCCCGTTCTTTTTGCATGGTTAACATATAAAAAAATGAACAACGACGTTGCATTTGACGAAAGTTTGTTTTCCGAAACTGAAACAAATAACAAGGAATATCTCCGAAAAGGTTCACTCAAAAAAAAGTTATATATATATATATTTGGACCTAAATAGCGTGTTTTGGCAAAATCTACATTTTGCCTATCTCTTACGGTTTACCAGTTATTCAAAAGTCGTCCAGAGTAAAATAGGACTTCATGGGCTACACCCAGAAAATTCAGAACATACATTTCATTTGTCATTAAATATCTCAAACATATGGCACTTTAATCCAAATCGTTAGCCATTTTTAAGAAAATAAAAATTGTCCATGTAAAAGGTAGTTTAGGGTGTAGGTAATTTCTTCAAAATCTTCGTATCACATCCTTGAAAGACATTAAGCTTAAACAGCAAATTTGGTTTTTAACCATCTTTTCGTTTTTGAGTTATACTGTGTATAGACTGACACACACACACACACACACACACGCACGCACGCACGCACACACACACACACACACACGAGCGCGCGCTGACCATTTTCTAAAAACGCCTTCTTGGATTCGGAGTTCTCAAAAACATATTTTCGATGAAATCTCGACATCGAATTTTTGGGTGGAATACAATACTTCCTCTACTTACTAGTAGAGAAAGTAAAAATGTACACCTTGAACTTTCTGAGAGTAGCCTGTGAAGTCCTCTTCACGTTAATTAATTTTGTACAATCGGTTAATCGTAAACTAAACAAAATTTTACTGCACAAAAAATGTAAATACTCTTACATTCTACTGCTAATGTGAAATTTGTTTTGTGCGCGACATTTTGTATGTAAGTTTGAATTTTAAAATATTTCTCTGTTCAAGTGCTAAGTTGATACTCTTTTTCTCACAGTTAGGAAAGGAACACACATTCAAAATTACCACATAGCGACCTACATTTTAAAAATCTGGCTATCGCTTTATTATTGCATCCTTTTATCTGCAACGAATGTGTAAGTGCTAATCAAAGCTTATCTCAATAATAAAGAAGTAGGTAGTTTTTTAACAATTACGATGTTTCCATGGACACCTGAAATCGATTTGAAGCCAATCGCATTCTCAATACGATCTGCGTTTCTATGTTGAAGTCAATCCTTAATGAGATCGATTTGGATACGTAAGCTCAAACACAAGTAATTCAAGTTTATGTTGGCCACCGTGTAAATAATATATTTTCTGTTTATTTAAAAAGGTTTTTTTAGAATATATGTATTAGGAGAGTATAGGAATGTTTTATTGCACCAGTTTCACTAAGAAAGCAAAACGACAAGCGTGTTACAAGTACAGTAAAAGTTAACATCTTTGGTGGACTCAAATTAATTTGAACGTGGTAGGTGTTTCCACGCAAGAAAATTTCGATCCGATCCCACTTCTAAGAGAGTCGTATACAGGGATTCAGTTCGATTTGAATCCACATTTCCAGGCAGTGCTAAATCTGGAATGAGAACTCGAATCGGTTAAAATTCCCCATTGGATTCATATGTAGACGAGTGAATAGACCCATTCACCTGTCCCTACCCTCCGCCCACCCCCGTCCCTAACCCGTTTCTTCCGCGTCACAATAGCAAACACTCTGCCTGCTGCGATTCCCCTCTCTTGTGGCTTCAAGGAAGCTAATGCCCCATATATTGTAAGTACACTCAGTCAGCTTGGGCACATGGTAATAGACTTTTACTGTGCCAGAAGCCTGTTCTGTATGTTTTGATTGTCCGGTAAACTCGCGCATTAGTCTGCCACAAACACATTAGATGAGAGAATTGTCATCTCACCCGCTGTCAGCACTTATTATACCTACTGTTTAAGCTAAATTCTGTTGACGTTTGAAACCTCGGTGGTCACTAAAACTACTTTGTTAACGCAATATTTAATTAAATACACTTGCAGTTCGATGAGGTGGAAAGCACATAACCTACAATTTTTTTTTTTTTTTTTTTTTTTTTTTTTTTTCATTTACATCCTAGGTTTCATTCTCGGTTTCATAATATAGGTTTATACTCTGTAGCCAGAAATTATATTAACTTAAATTGTCCAAGACTACGTTATGCATACAAGGTCGTTTTTATTCATTCATTTATTTATTTATAAGCTGCATGCTCCAGTACTGTGGAGTAATACTAGATGTACAAGTATGTGTTTTAAAATATTACAGAAGTTGTATTTTTGTAGATATTTGAGCAATTTATGTGGAGAAACGTGTGTAATTTGTTTCACATCAAGTCTTCAAATGTTGTATTGTTAGTGAATCTGGATAAGTTCTTACGGTATTTATGTATTTCACTGGCCAATTTTCTGTTCTTAAAACTACCGCTTTTAGAATATCTTTCTATCAAGCAATGTGGAATTTTATATGTACTAAATGATCTATAGTTTTTCATTGTTACGTAGGGAAGGTGGGTTGTCTATTATTTTATATTTATGTAGATAAGATTTAATGTTTCCATGTCCTGTTACTAGTATGAACGTGACAGGATTAACCGGTCAAGGGTTAATCTTGAAAATGAAGTCTTGGCAAATGTTTACAAAATTTGCCGCTCGAGAAAACGAATGTAATATAATGCAATGGATGCAGTTTTTATTGCTGATTGCGATTTTGAAATTTTTTTTGACGGTCAAGATTCGTTTTTGATTTATGAGCAAATTCCGTACATATAATGCAGCGGTTTTAGTTCGCTTATGCGGCGGATATTTACCAAATAAATGTTGATAAACTAGTATAATATATGCTAGAATGATTGATTAATCTATTTACCTTGAAATGTTTGCATAAACACCACCCAAGTTGCAAATATTTCGATAACACAGGACCCTGTTACCACACTCATATACACACACTAAACCTAACCTCACACGGGCAAAATTTCGATAACACAGGACTCTGGCACTCCACTCATATACACACACTAAACCTAACTCAGGTAAAACGAAAACGAAGCTTGACCACCAAATAAAACTCAAAATCGTAATCAGGAATAAAAGTTGCATCCATTGCACTATATTTCCATTTGTTTTCTCGAGCGGCCGATTTTGTAAACAATTACCAAAAATATGAAAAACAGTACTATGGTGTGAATCATACATACCGCTTACGCTTTTATAAACATGGCATACTTAAATTTTAATTTTGAGACCAACTCAGTTACAAGTTAGCTTTAAATATACGTTTCGTCAATAAAAATACTATTTCCAAAATATACAATTGCATTTTCGTTATTGAGGAAATTAGTAAGAGATATTCTACTCACCAAAGCTAATTATTTCTATAATCGTTAACGACCATAAGAATCGTGTTCACTGCTCATGGTTGAATTGTAAAATAATGTGCAATTTTGATTTAAAACTTAAAAGTAGTATAATAATTCATTATATTTTTTCAGAAAATACTAAAAGTCATGCTTAAGCATTTCTTAGCCATTTGTATAATGAAGCTGTGCAATTATAACCTTTAAAAATATCTGTAAATTTATATCCATCATGTTCAAAGAAATATAGGCAATAAATTATTTAAAATTTCATAAACTGTTGTACTACCTAAACATAAACATATGAGTAAGTTTAATTTGTCCACTTCAAGAAATTTAATACAATAATAAAATTTGTAAAATGCTTCATGGGACATATTCACATTGGCAACAAAAATCTGTATTTTTAGCCAGATTTATTACAATGTTTTGCTAATGACTGACATAATAAACTAGAAATGTTTACACTACCAACATATAAAAATATGTTTTGGGTAACCATAAAAAATTCAAAATTGAATGTCATTTCTTCAAATTTCATAGCTCCTATAAAAATATAGATATTTCAGACTTTAATATACCAATTTGTTTCTCTGAACATGTACACTAATTTTAACCTCAATTATGGTAAGCAGACTGGCTGTTTAAAAAGCTATGAATTTTGAAATTTCAAATTCCTCTTTATGCCAATTGACTTTTTGTTTAAATGGCTACTGAGTGTTTGTGATTTATCATTAAGACCATAGTTTGTGGTTCACAGTATTCCCTGTCTAACAAGCTTCTAATAATGTGTGAATGAGGTGTGCAGCACAATTTAAAGAGTACTTCCTTGGGATTAAATAAGGCAAAAATGTTGAACATTTTAATTTTGAGAAATATTTTTAAAAATTCCTGCAATGGTATGTGCACAGGCTAACCTGATAGTACAACTTGTTAAATAAACACATATGATAATAATTAACATACAAACTATACATTTTTGAAAGCTAGTAAGTTAGGGCTATTATATGAAATAAAAATAAAAAAGTTTACAATTTTGGAAAAAATCGTCATTTCAAATGTAAAGATGTACCTTAATGTGGCTTCAGTGCTTTTAAATGTTACAAAGACCACCTAACTTATTTTATAAAGACAATTTTGATGGACTTCGACACTTACGTATAGTGCCATACTGTTATTGCACCATCGGCCTTTATAAATATTGTGATAACGTAACAGGTATCAAAAACACCTTTTCACAAAATTTTTCCCAGAGCAAAAGTGTGGTTTCTTGTTGCAAAAGAACTTGTCGGTAAATGTTTACAAAATCGGCCGCTCGAGAAAACGAATAAAACATAATGCAATGGATGCAGTTTTTATTGATGATTACGATTTTGAAAGTTTTATTTTGCGCTCAAGCTTCGTTTTTTATCTATGAGCAAATTTCTTGCGTGCGATGCAGTGGTTTTATTTCGCCTATGCGGCGGATATTTAGCAAATAAATGTGTATAAATTAATATAATATATGCTAGAATGATTTATTAATGTATTTACGTTGAAATTGTTGCATAAACACTGCCCAAGTTGTAAATATTTTTATAACTCAGGACGCTGTCACCCCATTCATATACATACACTAACCTAACCTCACACGGGCAAAATATCGACAACACAGGACCCTGTTGCCACACTCATTTACACACAATAAACCTAACCTAACACAGGCAAACGAAAACGAAGCTTGCTCGCCAAATAATACTTTCAAAATCGTAAACAACAATAAAAACTGCATCCATTGCACTATGTGTCATTCGTTTTCTCAAGCGGCCGATCTTGTAAACAATTACCTATCTTAAAATGAGCCGAGGTATTGTCACAAGAAATTGCATTATTTTTCGCTCCCATAAAATTACGTGGGACAACGAACTTGGGCAGAGAAACAGAAATATCACAACACTGTCACCCCTTGAAACTACTGATAACATCGATTGCACATCAACATGGTTTAAAAACAAATTGTTGTAAACACATTCACCCAAAACTTAATTTAAAACAACATACCATAAAATTGAATAAAACCGACAAAGTAACAACCTCAGAAACACAACCCCAAAACTTGGAAAAGGGAAAGCAAACTCACAGCATTTTCACGAGCGCTTGCAAGTTGATAACCTTTTGCCCCATTCGATAACCCCAAAACAACAAGAGATTAATCCGCAGGAATACCATTACTTATCTAATATAATCTACAATAACATGGTCCCCACTTTCACCAAAGTTAGAATCAGCTTCTGCATAATGACTTACCTCAGGAAAACACCAAAACAAACATCCCTTACTGGCCGACATTATCACGTCCTTTCCGCACACACAACTCAATACAAACTACCACGTGCTTACAAGCCGGACCTCTCTCAACCCCTGCTCGAGTGACGACAGCTCATACCAACCCACAAAATATCCTAGAGCAGAGATTATAGTTGCACTACTCGTGGACAGCTCTAACCCCATCCAAGGAAACATTATCCCATCGAGAATCGAAGCCAGCAGCAATGGAACACGGACTTGTTGCCTTCAAATCATGGAGTTGCATTTGTAATGTTCTGCTTTATCTAAAAGCTGAAGCATTTTTGCTTACACACGCAATACTCCAGTTGTGAAGACAAGGTTTACTAATGCTATTTGGAGGAATCATCTTTGAGCACGGAAAAAAATCTAACATGTTGCACTCACAAGACTTTCTCTACTCTCGTACTACCTATAAAGTCTTATTCTCCATCTTATTCACATTAGTAGGGTTAAAATTTATAAAAATCACCTTATTGCTAATCTTCTTGTAGGTGCAGGGGAAATACAGTAGGCTTTAAGCGATAGATAAATGTTGAAAAAATTAATAACAACCTTCCTTTTGAGATAGAAACATTGCAAAATTCTGGCAAATAAAAAAGGAATATCACCGAATGGTTCAGTTCACAAAAAAGATCATTTGACATAAATTATATTTTAATGAGATCTACAGTTTTATGTATAGTAAGATTAAGTCTATCTCTTACGCTTTAAGTTTCACAAACGTCATAAAAAGAAAACAGATGTACATGGGCTATAGCCAGAAAATTTAATTTGCCATAAAAATATCTCAAGTACGTGTCATTTTAATCAAAATCATTAAAGCCATTTCTGAGATAGTAAACATTTCCGAACAATTTTCCATGCAAAGGTTAGGTTAGGGAGGAGAGATTTTCTTCAAAATCGTCGTGTTGCATCCGTGAAAGATGTTAAACTTAAATACCAAGTTTGATTTTTAACCGACTCTTTGTTTTTGAGTTATGCTGCAGGCTGACAAACATACACGCGTGCGTGCGGACCTTTTTCTAGAAATACTTCTTTTGAATTCAGGGGCTCTCAAAACATATTTCAGGTGAAATATTGACATGGAATTTTTGGGTTCAATATATTTGTGCTATTTACTACTCGTAGTAGAAAATGTAAAAAGGCATCTTTGGTTGCACAATGAATAAGACTACTCGTGGTCAAGTGGTTAAGGTTCTAGCATCTCAATCCAAGGGTTCTGGGTTGGACTCTTGGCTTGGGTGGGGAATTACTTTTTATCCAGATGTTTCCCGATTGCCAATTGCTCGGATCACATCAGTGCCGCCGGTGTGCCGCAATTTCGTCCCGCAGGAGTTATTTTACATGTCAGTAAATCTAATGACATGGAGCTGTCGCTTTCAAGCATGTTTAAAAACCATCGGTCTGGGCTGGATTTGAGCATCATCACCATCATCATCAATCATCATAAGCATCATCATTATCATTTAATGAGATCTAAACTTTTTTGTATATATAATGGTTCTGTCTGTCTTATCGTTCAGCACTTACGCAAAAGTAATAGGACTTCAGAATTTATTCCCGGAAAATGTAAGATATGTGTTTAATTTTTTTATAAAGAATATCTTAAACATATGGTGAAAAATAAAAATCGTTACAGCCAATTTTGAGAACACAAAATTTTTTAATACTTTTCCATATAAGTTATGATTTGGAATGGGTGGCGTTTTTGGACATTTTTGTCTCGCATGTTTGGAATTTAAATACAGAGTTTGGTATCTAACAGACTTTTCACGCGCGCGCGCGCACGCGCACACACACACACACACACACACACACGCGCACACACACACAGTTTCCTAAAAATGCCTTTCTGTTGAATCAGAGATCCTCTAAACGTGTATTCCCGGTGAAATCTCGATATCGAATTTTTTAGTGGAATAAATACCTTTTCTATTTACTGTAACTACTAATAGATAAAGTAAAAAAAGTCATGAAACCAGCCTTAAGGTATTCTGAGTCTGAAAAATGACCGACAAATTTTCAGATTGAGCATTCTTACGTTTATGCATATAAATGTTATTCAAAACTTCAGTCATCGGTTGGTAGTGAAATTATTCAATTTTTGCCATTATTAAGGGTCTAGAGCAGGCTTTAAATGCCATTTGCGCTACATTTAAACGTCCCTTTTCTGCTTAAACTTTCGGGAGTATCTGAGGAACATGTGGACCAAAAAGGGCTCAAAAACCACTAAATTCAGCGGAAAGGAGTGGTTAAATCGCATCTTGCCATAAGGGAAAAGTTATGAATGTGAACAGAGAGATTACTACACAAAGAAGGGAAGATAATGTGACTCATATTCATTATGCATTTGTGTAGAAAAATTGGTTTTTCTCCAGTTTACATTGTGTAATATGTTATCTGCTCCATGTGCATTAAATTTTGTGCTATGCTCCTAGAAGTTTTGCACCACTTGTGTGACGTCAGCTTCAGTCTTTGGTTTTAAAATCAGAAAATTTGTTTAGCTTTAAAAAATTAAACACACAACAATATTAAAATAATATTTTAATGTGCATCAAAGCGAATAAATTAATTACTTTAAATTTAATTATTTTTTCCTGCCAGAGATTGATACGAGTACTATTTGTTGAGCAATTAGAGTTTCTAACATAATAAGACTGCAAAGTATTGATTTCATACCTATACAAATATAGGAAACTCACATTTCAGTCCCAGGAACCCTTAGGAAACCCTACAGTTTAGTTGAGAAATAACACTATCAGAAGGGCAAGAAGTCCCGAGTTCGAATCTCAGTTAGGGTGAGTACTCCAAATAAGTAATTTTCTCGAGGTTTTATCTTATATTGAGAAGACGAATATCCAGTAGCTTTAAATTCTGTAGACCTCGGGCTCACTTGAGCATCATTTCATCAACTTTAATCATTCATCGTTCGATATCACATTACGTCATAGGAATGCCTCCGAAATGATTCACTCCACAAAATATGCATTTAGGCCCATAAATTATGTGTTCTAATGAGATCTATATTTTTATAGTAGGATTTTGTCTATCTCTTATGATTTACCAGTTATACAAAAGTCATCCAGAGTAAACAAAATTACATGGGTCATAGCCAGAAAATTCCAAATATAAATTTCATTTCTCATAAAAATATTTTAAACATACGGACTTTAATCAAAATCATTAGAGCCATTTTTGAGAAAATAAAAATTTACATAAAATGTTCCATGTAAAGGGTAGTTTAGGGTGAAGCGATGTTTTTGCCATCTTTGTGTCACATCCTTATAAGGCATAAAAAGTTGAATATCAACTTTGGTTTTTAACCATATTTTCGTTTTTGAGTTATGCTGTTCACAGGCAAACGCGCGCGCGTCTGCGCGCACACACACATAAATACACACTGATACACACACACGCGCGTGTGCACACTCACACGGACCTTTTTCTGAAGGTGAAATCTCGAGATCGAGCTTTTGGGTCGAAAACAATACTTCCCTTACTATACGTAGTAGAGAGAGATAAAAAAATATCTAGCCGTAATCCTTCTCAGATAACGCTAGATTTGTTGGTGTAAACACGTTCCTTGATGTGCCAGTTGATTATATACTGTGAAAGCATGGTCGTGTGCATTTCAGCAAAACATTTTTGCCAAACATAACTATTGTTTTGCGTCCAGTTTGAGTAATACGAAGAACAACAAACAAAATATTAATTTAGATGTCTAAGAGTATTTTCGTTGTATTTGAAGACTCCAGGATGAGTTTCCAACTGAATGACAACCAGCAATTATATTGCGAGGACATTTTGAGCAGTGGTCGATCGCAGTGCCATCTCTTAAACTCACGAAGCAGTCATGACTGTATTTATTTGTGTGTTTGTTCAGCTGCATATATCAGAGTGATTTTTATTCTTATCTGCTAGATAACCATAATAGGAACCGATGCCATGTTTCACAAACTAGCAACATATCGTTATCATTTTCCGATAACAGAACTGTACCGAGGACGTACAGTTTATATTCACACGTGTAAGTAACCCATTTGAAATATTTTGGTAGTATAGTCTACATGTTTAGAGAAAATATTTTACCAATTTATGCACTTCTATGTTTAAAACCATGATGGTTGTCAGAGCTAAAATTCTATAGAAGAAGGTTGAACAAAAAAGACGAACACGTATTTAGAAATATATTTCACAAAAGTGGGTATCAGATAGTGAAAATGTGTTAAAATATAGGAAACAAGAGAGGGGGAAGGAGAGGAGATGGAAAATGCTGTCCCACGGTGTGTGACAAGGAAGAACAAGTGATTAAGTTAATCGTAGTCAGATGTGATAGAACGATGGAGAAAAAATTGTTAAGGAATAAAGTAAAGTAAGAATAAAAAAGCAAAAGTTAAATGAGGAAAGCAAGTGGAAGTGATAAAAGAGATAAGAAAGTGAATTAATGAGATGTGGGAAATCATTAGCAAGTGCTCAGGAAAGAATAAAAAATGAAGGGGGAAATACATTTTAAAATGGAATGGGTAATTTGGAATGATAATGTATTTTGGGAAATGGAAAGTTTAAGAGAATTTGGTGAAAATAAGTGAATCAAAAGACGAAAGTAAAAATAAATAAACTTCAAGATAGTTATTAACAGTAGTTAAACAATAAACAACAGTACATATAAAATTATATGTAGAGGATCCCAGAAAGCTGTCCAGTGACAGAGCGGCTTGCCCCAACAGTTTTCTATGTACTTCATAACTGAGATAAACTTTCATAGAAATAATTTCATTTCACAGCCTTTGAAACATCGCAAGAAACAACTGAATAGCGACAGTGCTTTTAAAATGAAAAAATCTGAAAGTACAGCCTTGAGGCACACACGTGCATATGTATGAGCAGCCTAACTTAAAATCGAAAAGTTGAATAATAATCATACTTAGTGTTGCGTAAGTGATCTGTCTTCCAAGCAAGCAACACGAAAGGTTCAACAAAATTCTCCCAACCCAGTTTAGTCCTTACGTGGAGAAGAGATAATTTATTTTTTATTTTATTGAGCTACTTTAATGACTATGGATAAATGTTATGTATTTTTTAACATGCTAATATAAAGAATGGAATTGTTTAAGCGTAGCCCGTGATTAAAAGTGAATTTATCTCTATAAAAATATAAGAGATAGACAAACAGTTACATTAATAAAATCTTATCCCTACTATTGGTTTGAATTTTTCAGTACTTCGCGCTACATCCTTTTCGGGTTTTTCTCTATCAAAAACCAGTTAAACGATATTATACCAAATTACTTCTAAATGAACAGGACTTCATAGGCTATCCCTAGAAAAGTCAAGATATACACTCTATTTGAGATGAAAATATCTCAAATAATTGCTATTTAAATAAAAATCTAAATAGTTTTGAGAAAATCACAAATTTTGAGAAACAAATCTGTTTGTCGACAGCATAATTCAGAAACGAAAAGTTGGTTAAAATCTAAAGTTGGTATTTAACTTTAATATCTTTCAAGGATGCGACACGAAGATGTTGAAGAAAATTTCTATACCCTAAAATATCTTTAAATGGAAAATTGTTCGACAATTTTGATTTTCTCAAAAATAGCTCTAACGATTTTAATTAAAATGCCATATGCTCAAGATATTTTTATGGTAAATGAAATGTATATTTGAATTTTCTAACTATAGCCTATATATACCTAGTTACTCTTGATGACTTTTGCATAACTAGTAAACGTAAGATATAGACCAAATCTTACTGATCAAAAATGTAGATTTGGTTAAAACACAGGATTTATGTCCAAAATAATTTTTTTGTGGAGTGAACCATTTCGGAGATATTTCTTGTTATTTGTGTGAATTTTGCAATACTTATAGTTTTCTAAAATCGAAGGTCATTCACTTTTTTATCTCTTGGTCGTAGAAAGATGGGAAATTTCGAAGCTTTAAAAGTTTTGACTATCGCTCAAAGCCTACTGTATTCCCATATTCCCCTTGCACCTACATGAATTAGCAATAAGGTAATTGCTGCAAATGTTTATCTCTACTAATGTGAATAAAATAGATAAATACGAGTTTTTAAGAATAATACAAGAGTAGAGAAAGTCCTGTAGTGTAACGTATCAGAATTTTAAAAGTCTGAATATCACTTTAGTCTACCGATCCTCTTTTATCTACAGGAAAATATGTAAATATGTAATGAAAGTTTATATCCATGGATCAGAAGTGAATAGAATAAGAAGCTTTTGTGAGAATAGTTTGTAAGCGTGTGAGAAGGGAAACACACGAATGCAACGTATTATTGTTCAATTCTTTACCGCCGAAAGCAGATTCTGTCTATCCTTTTAGACACGTTTTGTTTTCGTCGAATAAATGCTCTCCTTCATTTGCATACTGCCTCCGAGACTGATGCAACTGATATCTACACACGCCAGCGTGATAAGGTCTATTTGTGTGCATCTCTTGAAATAGAAACGCTCTCTGAGAGATAGACTCCTTGAATGACAGTGATGTAAGATGTGTTGCGTGAGACAAAGGGGTACTTACAAGTGTCTATTCCAGTTAGTGATTAGAAAGTTGACAATACGCGTCCCCTGAAGTTCCAGAGGCGAACAAAAGCATGAAGCGCGACTTGTAAATAAAGCTTTCATTACTTTGTTTTATTCATGCTATAAAGTCTTTCGTATTTCAAACTTGAGATGAATAAACCACTTTATTAACGTCACCATTAAGCTCTGTCACCAATCAGGGTATACAGCTTTGAACAGCACAATTAAATGAAACCTCAATACATATGCATTTCTCATGCATCAATAGAGGCCTTAGTGCTAGGTAACTGTACCTCTGCTTCTATGCATGACGACCAGATGGTAGCGTTTACACGCGACCATGTATGTTTTTCTCTTTATAAAAATTAAATCAGTGACTTTATTACTGCCTACAAATGAACCTATCAAATGACAGAACAACAAGAAATATTGGTAACAAAATGTATGGTTGTTCTATAATATAAAACAATAACGCCAATATAATAATTGCATAGTATATAATGCAATTATTAAATATAAATATTCCAGTATTAAAACCAAAGTAGGAACTTATTATACAGCTTAAAGTAATAAAAGTAACTAAATTATAAAATTCCAAATTTAAGCGAATAGGCAACTGAAATTTACTAGAACTATGGCAAAAATTGACATAAAAGTTCCACAACTTTAGAAATACCTAGGCTTCATAAATTCAAAATATTTTTTGACTCCAGGTTATTCTAAGAATGCAATACAAAGATATGAACACCTTCCCCGTTCCAACCTATCCTTACGTGGACAATTTTTCGAAAATGTTTGCTTTTCTCAAAAATGGCTCTAACGATTTTGGTTAACATACGATATTATTTCTCAGAAATTTTCATGACAAATTAAGTATAGATCTATTATATCATGAGAATAGCCTGTGAAGTCCTCTGAATGACTTTTGCATAACCGGTAAACCCTAACGGAGCGACAAAATCTTACTGAATAAAAGTGTACATAATTTGTCAAATGCATCTTTTGTGAAGGTAACCACTTCGGATATATTCCTTGTTACCTATTTGTATGCATTATAAAATACCCTTTCTCAAACGAAAAGTGATAATTCGTTTTTCTTTCCTCTCTACTCTTGGCCATGTAAAGATAACGACATTTCAAATCCGCTAAGACCTTTTGTTTTTCTAATTCCGTTGTATTTACATGAAAATATGTCATAAAGAAATTTATACAAAATGTTTATCTGGATTAACATGAAATAGATAAAGTAATAAGCAGTTGTAATAATAATTACAATTAATAACAATCAACAACAAAAACAATAACAATAATTTGTACAATATGGAAAGGAGAAAAGACATGCCTAACAACCTATCAGGTTGTTATTGCTTTTTATTGTTTTATATATAAATACAAATGGTATATACCTGCTGGAAGGTATTGCTTCGGCCAATAATTGACAATTATTGTCAATAAAGAACTGTTTCGTCGAAAAAATCTAGTTTGCGTCAAATATTTGCAGGCTTCTAGCTTCATGGGGATAAATGCTTTGTTTTTTCACTAACTGTCGCGGAAAAATTGTGTGAAACATTTCTAACTTAATTCGAATGAATTTAGTCACAATTTAGTGTTAAAATGTCATGCAAAGTTTCATTTGATTTGGCGACGTAACAACATAAAATTGTGAGAAAATTCATTTGAATTAAGGTAGAAATGCATTATAGCATTGTTCACATAATTATTGAAATAATGAACCATTTATATACATTATCAAAAAGCTAGACGACTCCAGATATTAGACACTTTTTTTTTCCTAAGCAGGTCTTTACAGTAATTTTATTGGCCATGTTTGTTACATTCATAATGTATGGCCAACTTATGGCCGAAGCAGTACCTTTCTCTCGGTTTACTTATAAAATTTTCGAGGGATGAACCTCTGTTACTATCTGGGAATGAAAGCTGCAAATTTATTCGTAACTATACATGTTGTTGCATAGCTTGTGTTACAAACTGGCGAAAACTGATAGAATCGAGGTTCAATTTGTTAACCCAAACATAGTTGACGTACAGGTTATTTCTTGTTATTTTGGTCGCGTCGTGCATAAGCAGATTTTATCGAGCCATTTTATTCGATATCCGGGAGCAAGGCATTTCTCCTTAAACTCCCTCCAAACGGAAAACTGGCTCTATCGATGTCGGAAAATGCCAGGGGGCGGAGAAAAGACTAAAATACCATTATCCAATGGATGTTCTCGCAGCATAACCAAATTTTCATTCTCTTTTCTCTTTAATTTGCTTTGTGATGTTGCAGCATGTCGTTTTGTCTCGTGCAGACGAAATTTCTAATCTTTGTTTACCTCCAAATGGCTGCAGCAGGTTAAAAGGATGTACTGTATTGTTCCTTACATAATGCCTTACAGCTTACATAATGCTCTTAATACAACTTAGACCATTCAAATCCTCTATTGCGAATCGAATATCCAACTGTCGGAACACAAAGGAGTCACGTAACTTCCTCACCCACGCGTTTAAATACTCAACGGTTTCAACGACTGTTGCTTTTTTTATTATATTTTCTTACGAAACCTTGCAAAAACGTGTTTTTTTCAGCTGTTATCATTTTGCTGTATCTACAAAGGTCACAACATTTATATGATTCTTTCAGGGCTTTCCAACGATATCTATTTTGTTTGCCTGGGACAAATATAAAATTTCATTAAATTCTTTCCTAATTAATGGTCAATAACTACTTCATTGTTGATATTTAATTATTTATTTTGGCACCATTGAGATTACTGCTTAAGATAATCAAGATATCCTTCCATTTTACTAATTTAGTTTTCTGTAGCAACTATTATTCATCTTTTTCTTAGGTTTTGTAAGCATAGTTTGTAGAAGATTGGGTAGGGACATTCATATGAATATAACCACCAGACTTGTTCATGTTTTTCTTTTTGTGTAACATGGTCTAGAACAATCTGTTTTTATCGATTTTAGAAATATAGTAAGAGAAAAGTTGTAGAGAGAGAGAGAGAGAGAGAGAGAGAGAGAGAGAGAGAGAGAGAGAGAAAGAAAGAAGGAAAGAACGAAACAAGGAAAGAAAGAAAGAGAAAGAGAAAGAAACAATGAAAGAAAGAAAGAGAAAGAAAGAAAGAGAAAGAAAGAGAAAGAGAAAGAAATAAAGAAAGAAAGAAAAAAGAAAAAAGAAAGAAGGAAAGAAACAAACAAACAGAAAGAAAGACTGAGAGAAGGGGTGACAGAGAGAGAAACGGAAATATATTTTGAAGGATTATATTTCTCGGTTAATCGAGTATTGCCTAGAACTATCACCTAAAAGTGCCTATAACGGTGCACACACTGAGAAGTTGCCCAGGAGTTTCTTCAGAAACTTAATATAGAGTACTTTTAGAACCTCCAATCTCTAATCCCAGGGATTAAGGTCACGGCTACCAGAGAGTAATCTTCAGGCTCTGTGAAGAGGTACGTTGCTGTTCCATTTTAGCTTTATACGCAGTTCTGACTACTTCTTTGCGAAAATCAGGGCTGGCAATTCATAAACAAGACAGTGTATGTACGCACAACGCTACATTTGGGTGCTTTCGTTTTGTACCACAAAAAAGTGCTATTGTTATTCTCAACCAAGCATATGATAGCAGGAAAATAGATAATGTTTCGTCTATATAAAAATCAGTAAACATAAATTGCAAATTTTTGTACTCGTGGTATTCAAGTTTAATGTCGTTCAAGGATGCGACACGAAGATTTTGAAGAAAATAGCCCCACTCTAAACTGCCCTTTACATCGAAAATTGTTCTAAAATTTTGATTTTCTTGAAAATGACTTGATTTTCTTGATAAAAATGCCATATGTTTAAGATATTTTTATGGAAAATGAAATGTTTATGTTGATTTTTCTGGATATAGCCTATGTAATTCTGTATCCTCTGGATAACTTTTGAATAACTCGTAAGCCGTAAGCGATAGACAAAATTCCTTGTTACCTGTGGCAGTTTCGGAAAAGTTAAAACTTTCGTAAAATGTAACATCGTTGTTCATTTTTCCTTTCGCTACTGTTAAGTAGAGGAAGTATTGTGTTCTACCCAAAAATTTGATGTCGAGATTTCACCGAAAATATATATTTTGAGACCCCTCAATCCAAAAAAAGCAGTTTTGGAAAAAGGTCCGTGTGTGTGCCTATGGACAGCATAACTCAAAAACGAAAAGTCGGTTATAAACCAAAGTCGGTATTTAAGTCAATGATTCACTTCCCCTACATCGAAGTTTTAACCCCTTCCACTGCCTCACAACAATTAGCAACCAGGCCACGCCTACCGCTATTGTCTCTCTACCTCAAGGAGCCAGTCAGACCCTCAAATTTTGTCAGGAAGTGGAGAGCGTAAATACTAGATTGCACTCATGTCACCCCTCTTTCCCATGCCTGATATAAACCAAAAGAACGACGATATCAGGGGAGACCAGGAAAGGCTCATAGCCTAATCCTTAAAGAGATGAGGAAGATATATCTTTGCACCAAAATACAATAAATCATTGTTTTAACGATACTCCGCTAGTGAGAGCATGAAGCACCAGCTGTAATGTTACTCTTCGGCAGTTCGGCCAAACTCTCTGGGGGGCAATGTCTCTGTCAATTCAGTAGCTAGAATAAGCTTGAGGAACAGAGGTGATCACCCCGTCAGGGGGCGGATTTTTCGCCTACGTTCCATTATCAACGTCTTTTTAGGCACACCAATACGTTCTGAGTAGGCAAATTAAGAGAATTGTATAATTATTCGGGATACGTAGGAGTTTCTAGGGAGGTTATGAAGATCACCAGTTCTGTTCTACTAAAGGCATGAATTTCACTCAACTACGCTCCATGACGTGACACAAATCTTCCCACAAAAAGACTAAAGACGTCGCCCAGCTGGTTCTGCGGGCTGCCTGTCACTGCGAAGGGAACGAAGATAAAGGCACGAGAGGAGGGGGTCCTTTGTCTTCTTCTTCTCCAGCAATTATTTCCACTTCCTGAGCACCATGCTTCCAACTGTGTTTGTTATTGCTGCGTATAAAAATATCCTGTTCCTTAATGACTTTCCCAAGTTTGTCAACTTTCTAGTTTTCTTCCCTTTTTGTTTCAAGCTATTTTATACTACAGCGCCCAAAACATCGATAAAATTAGCTGTAAATTGTGGAACAATTTATTTTAGAACGAATTGTTCTTGTGTTTGAGACACCTGCCTAATGGATGTAATTCAGACCGGACAGGCTTTGAAAAACAGACTTTAGGGAACTTACAAGGAGCCATTGTCACATTAATGAGCTGCAACACTGAAAATGCGTCGACTTCCTCCCCCATAGCGTCCCAATTGCTAGAACAAGGTATAAAGCTTTAAGTTGTAACACTTGATTTACGTCTGTCTTCTGCTCAAAATTCAAGTGCCTGGTATTATGCCAGACGCTGATGTAAATCTATGCTCCAAGGCAGTTTCTCGGATGCGACCTCTGATTGTGAGCACGGCTGAACCTGATTTAGTAACAAGAATAGTTCTTCCGTTTCTTCAAACCTTAAGTTGTTTAGTTTATCCATGAAATATATATTTACTATTTCTTCCCCAATTAGTTACCTTTGCTAGGTTAGGATGAAAATATTCATAACGTGCATATGTACGAATTTATAATTCAAATTTTGTAAATTGCTTTTATTAATATTAATAAATATTGTGACAAAAACGACAAGTCCAGTCCAGTTACTCTTTTCTCACTTTAGTTTCTTCCAAAACTGAATGCACAACAACACAGTTGTTTTTTACCGAGTTGACACAGTTTTCTGTGCTTCATGATATTACAACTCACAACTGTTTTCTTCTCATACCCTTGACTCACTCCTTTCTCAAAAAGCTGACTCTCATGATACAATTACTCAACACTCATTAACTGCTTCGCTATTTTCCTTTCGATGCTACCATGCAGACGCAGTTGACACACACACTAAAATAAATAACTGATTGAATCGTTGCCTCGCCTCCTTATATAGTAAGGATGACGTAACACGGACCTTTCTCGAACTTCTATGAATACGCCGACTGCCGTACACTTCTCGAATACTCGGGAAAGCCTTTTGTGTTGTCGCTCTGATTCTCACGTGTTCATGAACAGTTGCGAAGGAAGGCTGACCTTGAATGCCTTTGATACGCATACTGCCAGTGGTGTGGGACAGCCCGGCTCCGAACTTCCTTTGATAAGTGCTCGCCCAGCCTCACGATATTATTAATTATAATATTGGTTAATGACAAATATATGAAATAATTGTAAAACAAATAAGAACGTATATAACGGCAATAGGGTAGACTTACATAGGTACTAATAATAATTGGTAATAGTCTTATTACTATTTGTATTATTGTTACTATTATTACTATTATTATCACTATTACTATTGTTGTTGGACTTCGTAACAGTGACATAGAACTTCGTTGATATAATATGGATTTGCAGTTCTTATGACTATGGACAATATCTTAAACTTTGTAACTTTGTGTAACAAGAAACGCATGCTGGCCTCGTAGCTGAGTCACTAGAGCACCTGATTGCTGTGCTAGAGGTCCTGGGTTCGACTTCGGTAGGAGATACGAATTGTTCTCCAGCCAAGAATACTCTTTATCTTTTGTAGAATTTGGAAGTATGAATGGAGGGTGTGAATTTAATGTTTAAAAATAATCTAAAAACCCAAAGCTCAGTGCTAAACGAGTACCACCACTGCTGATAGGCAATATTTTCCACAAGAGAGGCCGTCGATACTACCTTTACAGTTTAAGGTGGCATATGAATGGAATAATAAAGGAGAAAACGAAAGAACACAGAAGTTGAAACTGCAATTTGAGGATAAGTTAAGGAAGTAATAGCTTAGTTTCAAAAGATGGACCAGACCTGTAAATCTCCTTTGGTTTGAAATGCTACATTAAAGTTACATTTCAGGCATCCCAGTAGTTGAATCATTCCTAATAAACATATTTATTCCCTGATTCATGTTTAGAGAGAATTAGGATACAATACACTGCATGGAGACAGAATTAATGGAAACAAAATACTATATTCCTCCGTTAATGAAATTGCACAACCGCACATGGGATGGGATAATGAATTTTGCCCCACATCGAGACTATAAGTGTTTGCCTACAATACTATACTAAAGATAACTTACAACCAAGATTGCATGTAGCGAAGAGAATATCCGCCGTAGTTGCGTTTCTTTACTTTTTTTCCAGTGATAGGTGCCTCCAAGGGAAAAAGCTGAAGAGCATATCTTTTTACTCTCGTTTAAAATTTTTAGACAAGGATATGTGCAAGGAACTTAATATTTTAGATATCATACTAATTTTTATTTTTTAACAAACTTGGTTTATAGAAGAAAAGCTTAGACACGCGTATTTTTTACTTTCTCTACTACGTATATTACAGGAAGTATTGTGTTCCATCCAAAAATTCGATGTCGAGATTTCACCGGAAATATATGTTTTGAAGCCCCCTGAATAAAAAAAAAATATATATATATTTTTTTAGAAGAAGGTCCGTGGGTGTATGTGTGTCTGTGGACAGCATAGCTCAAAACCGAAAAGTAGGTTAAAAACCAAAGTTGGTATTTAAGTTTAATATCTTTCAAGGATGCGACACAAGGATTTTGAAGATAATTCCTCTAAGGTTTTGATTAAAATGTCATATGTATGAAATCTTTTTATGGCAAATGAAATGTATATCTTGATTTTCTAGCTATAGCCCATGTAGTTCTATTTACTCTGGATGACTTCTGCATAACTGGTAAACCGTAAGAGATAGACCAAATCTTACTGTACAAAAAATGTAGACCTTGCTAAAGCACACAGTTTATGTCTATATACATTTTGGTGGAGCGAACTATTTCGGAGATATTGTTTGTTATTTATGCGAATTTTGAAGAACTTATACTCCTGTCAAATGGAACATCGTTAATCATTTTTTATATGTTAACCGTGCAAAGAGAATGGAATTTGAAAGCTTTAAAAGATCTGACTATCGCTCAAAGCCTACTGGATTCCCATATTCTCCTTGTACCAACAAGATAATTTGTGCAAATGTTTATCCCAACTAACACGAAGAAGATGAAGGAATAAGAGTTTGTAAGAATGGTTAGTACAAGAGTAGAGAAAGTCATGTGAGCGCAACACATCAAATTCTTAGTTTTGATCTATATGCCAGCTCGTTCTGTAACATCACTATGACAATGGAGCCTTGTTAATTAACAGACCATGCACAGTATGAGGAATTTACCCAAGTGTAAGCAATAATGAATGATGTCAACGTCAGGGTATACCTCCCGCATTTGCTCATGATGGTTCACTTTACCGCAAACGTGCAGCTAAACACCTTGTCTTCATCAGCAGGCCTAGAGGTCGATAAAAGCTTTTAGTACCATATCTTAAAAAGTTGTATGGTTTAAACAAACTAAAAGAAAAATTCTTGATACCGTTTGGGGAATTTACTATTTTTTATTTAATTGGTGAATCGCATTTTCCAATAGCCCTTCTTCTCTGTTGCTGAGTGTTTATCTTGGAAATTCAATCTCGTCATTGCCTCTCTGACATTATCCTTCCAAGTTATTGATGGTCGTCCTCTTCCGATTTTTTTGGTGATACCCATTTCAATACGTTGTTTGGTATTCTGTTTTCAGACATTGTTCTTAGATGTCAATAGGTACCCTTTCAATTGTTTGAAAGTAAACTCACCCAAAATTGTTGAGTTTACTTCAATTAAATGGCAAATTCCAGGATAGGTCATTGTGAACGGACTGCAGAAATCAATTGTAATGATTAATCCAAATTACAGGACCTTGTGCTTGTAACGAACTATAGTTATCTTGTAGGGTCTAAGTTTCGGAAGTTGGTACCCAATATCACAACTGAAATACAGGCATAACAACATAAACCTTTGCGAGTAAATCAGAATTTTTCTCGAAGAGATAGGGAATGTGTTAGTGTTGATCGTCATCAATTTCAACATCTGTTGCGCTGCAGTAAGCCTAATGTAAGCTAGTACATCAGTTAGTGTTCCGTGGCCATTACTTGCCGGTTGTTTAGGGCAACTCTGACGGAGAGCGCCGGTCCTCGCCTGGTTGCGTGGCGGTCCGGCAGACCTACGAACACACTTTACATAAGAATCGTAGTTATACCAAATTATAGTAATCAAGGACCTGTTGAAGGGAGACAGTCCGCATAAGTATACCAATGTGCGTGATTTGCACATCAAGTATTTATGCTTTGCTCGCATCATATCATGGACCTCGAGTGTACTTTCCAATACAGAGAGTGTTTAAGTGAAAACTGCAGGAAATTTACTTTTGAGAAGTTTAATAGGTATATTTTAGTGGACTGTAATACTAAGTGCATGTTTATTATTCATTATTAACTATACATCTAAATTACTTAGCTGAACGAACGAAATATTCAGGAAAAATAACTGTCCCGTGAAAACCATCGACTTTATTTTTTAAACATTTCGAAGAATGAACAGTGGCGTAGTTCGTCCAGAGATGCGTTGTATTTATATCGCTTGTGTTGACTTTCCATTCGTTCCCTCTGTGCAGCTGACTGACAATCTAAGTATGGTCACATCTAACCTGTTGAACACCACTACTGCTTAAGTATCAACTGGTTAAGGTCAGGTCTGTCAAAGAGTAAAATGCGCTCTCGTTCCGATGCCACTGCGAAGTTGTTATGCTACGGAAGCATAATAACCTTCCTACAAGAGTTTAACTCCCAAGAGATATTTTAAGTGAAATATTGGAGAAAGTAAAGTAAAATTGAAATATCCTGTTTATGTTTGACCAAAGTCGTACAATAAAAACATTTTTGAAAATTTACTTAAGCACTATGTCTTTAATGCAAAGCTTATTAGGTATAACATTTTATAACTAAATGCAAAAGGATGCATATGTTCAACAAAGCATTCAGTGATAACAGATAAATTAAGACGTATATCTTGATTAAAGAATTTAAGGTAATGCAACAAAACTAAGGTATACGATTTGATTTAAATTTATGTTCAACGAAACTAACAACTAAACTGTCGTATGCCCCTCCCGCTTGTTTAAATTGGCACCCAAACCTATTATGTCAAGGATGTCCAACCTTCTCTCTTTGGAGACGCTTACGTAACTAGCTGCTTTTCCCCACCCGCTCCTTCAGTCGGAGGGTGAATGGACTCTCAACCAAACAGTCAGTATCCAGCGACGGACACGAACACGACGATTTCATGGCAGTCTCTAAGCCATACCTTAATTCTGGGAATGTACTCAGAAGATCTCTTTATTCTGGATGATTTTTGCTTAAATGGTAAACAGTAAGAGACAGACAATTTATGTGAAATACTTCTATTTTTCATTTGAGTGAGCCATTTCCAAGGTATTCTTTATTATTTGTTTGAATTAGCCAATACTTATACTTTTCTCAAATAGGAATATGTTATCCCTTTTTTTCCCCTCCTTTGGCCTTGCAAAGAGAATGGATATCAAAGGCATCACATAGCAACCAGCTCCTAGAACACTCCACTATCGCTTAAAGCCTACTGTATTCCCATATGCCCCTCGCACCTACAAGAAAATTGGCAATAAGCCAATTTCTAAAAATGTTTATGTCGATTAAAATGCAGCACATGTGCAAGGTTAGCGTGTATAAGAGTGTATACATATATTTGCGAATAGAGTGTCTGGAAATATATAGGAAGTATGTACCGCAACAGGTTACGTAACGATCACTTGGTGTATCTTTTAAGGCTACGCACTTCGACTTTGTGCCAAAATATTGTTAGACTTCTTAAATTTAAGCACCACCAAAGAAGTCACTAATGAGCAGATGTTTATCGCATCAGATTTGAAAGTGCTTTCGTAAAGCAAAGGTAACGCACATGTAATCAAGCCGTAACTCCAACACAATGCACGTGCGAGTGAGTGGTACAGTCCGTATAAAATGGAAGGAGGTAAATACAACCTCTCCTCTTTCGAAACATTGGATATCACTGACTTATATCATTCTTATATTTCCTACCAGACGGCCTATTTGACTGGATTAGCCAAGCAGCAAGCGCCGACCGAGTTAAGCGGCAATGGGCGTAATACCTGATTGGTCGGGTGACCTCACAAGTGACACACCACGCCTAGGCTAATAGCAGCCCATAGACGAAAATAAAAAGGTTGCAAAAATTCTTTTAACCTCCTATAATGCACAAGCTATAGGTACTCCGAAGATTAATATTCCGACCAAGTGAATATATGCAACCTGCTATGGATTGCTGGATGCTACGAGCGAAAGCCTTACGAGGACTAATCTACTGAGCAGTGATGGAGCGGATGGGAAGAGAGAATTAAACACCGATAGTTACTCATCCTGACTGTTCATTGTTGGAGGGGTAACCGTATCCCAATCAATCACTCAATCGATTAATCAGTCAATCAATATTACCGTTTCCACCCCAAGTATACGTCACTCACTGCAACACCAGATTCCTTTGAGTTTGCTGTTCTTTTTTAATTTTACTTTACGTTTCCATTTATTTTCTTATTCTTTATCACACATTGGCTTTGTTTATCCGAGTATTTTCTCAAATGACCATCCCTTCCAGTGCATATTATTATGCAGTTTGCTCTCTCCAGATGCCATGGTCAATTTCTTTTTCACTCTAATTCCATAGTTCTTCTTTTGCAGTGATTTTCCGTGAATTATTCATTTCCTTTCATCTGCTTAACCTCCATATGTTTGAAGGTTAGGACCAACCTATGGCAATTAGTGGCTTTGGAGGAACAGTGGAGTTTTGTTATGTAAAGATACTCCTTGTTATTGAATATTTGCGAACATTATTTAGGAAAAAAGACAGACAAAGGAAATTTCAATGACATTACATAGCGAGCAGCGATTTGACTATCGCTTAAACCCTACTATACTCGTGTTTTCCAATTTCCATTATATTTATAAGAAAGTGTGAATAGAAGGACCTTTACAATGAAGTGTATTAATACGAAGTGGATAAAAGAATACGATTTTATAAGAACAGTTGAAGAATGGATGGGGAAAGTCATGTGAATTTAACACATTACATTTTTATATTAAAGTATCCCTTTTCCATTATTATTTTGTATTTAATTTCTTAGCATCTGCTACTCCTCAGCTTAGGTTAGGCCTGTGTAACTCGCGAAATAGCTTGAGCGAACCGGTTTTTAACCTGGTAAACATACGGTTATCAGTGCAAGGCCATGAGTAGTATGCGCTCAGAGAGCACTAGTTGCCCAGCCCTGGGTTACGTTATACAACGTAGAGGACACCTCATGACCTATTATGGCTGCCACAAGGGGATGAAATGAAGAAGCTGCAAAAGCTACATACCCAGACAGATAGGTCACGTGAGAAACCATCCCTTGGCCATTACCATACAGGAAGAATCAGAAAAACCGCAGGTCACGTAAACAGTCAACGGAAATCGAATTCGGGATCAAACGAAGCTGAGTGCCCAGTATGTCAAGAAGTGGAAAATGATCTACATTTTATTTTGGGTTGTAGAGAGACTAAATTATGGAGGGCTAAATGGGTACCAGTTAGGAGGTTTAAATTACCAGGAGAAATAATAAAGATGAGAATTAGAAAGCCCAACAATACAGAGGAGATTAGGAAGTTGGATGAATTTTTAGAAAGGACTAAAAAGATACAATAGGTGCGTTGTGAAAACTAAGAAATTCTATACTTGAAAGGATGCCTAACTATAGTGTTTTATCTATATTTACACCAAGTGCAACTCAAGAATATACAGTTTTGTAGATTGTATTAATTTATTTATGTACATTTAATTTATTTTTTGTGTAATGATGAATGAATACATTTTGCTTTGTTTTTTTTACATATAAAAGATGTTATCAATAAGAATTAGGGAAATCAATGTAAATCTTCGTACATACAACTTTTAAGAGTTTAAGAAGCTGAAATAAACAAGAAACAGGTGTGTTTATGGAATAAATACAATAGTTTCTGCTTTTAAAGATTCAATAAATTAATAAATATTTACGGACTACTTGCGTTAGTGAAGACAGCGTCTATTACCGCAGTTCTTGCGAAGAAAAATCTCCCTCTTTAAACTACGTGTTGCAAGCGGACTGTAAATACGTCACAGTCGGGAATCGACCCAGGGCTGCTACGTCATCAGCAAAGACACTGCACTGCCGTATTTTCATCTTGCAAAAAGATTCCGCAGCCTCATGAGCGACTCTGTTTCCTTCAGTAGACGAGAACAGAAGTTGTGTAGTCCTTCTGTCCTCAGAGACCTATTCCCGTGAAACTCTACACGTGTTTGGGTTTTATATGAGTATATTTTTTCTTGATACATGTGCGGTTTGGGTTAAAATTTTAATCCTTGAAACAAGTAAACGGAAGTGAAAAGGGAAAAGTAAAAGCAAAACGAAAATGACTGTAGCACCAAATTTAAATATAAGAAACTCTAGTAAAATATTTAAGGAGAGGTTCAATCATTATATGCACCTTTTGAAATGCATCTGTTTTCACGAGATCACAGCTAGGAATAGGAATAGGGGGGATACGACGGGAGTTTGGCATTGAAGTCAAGCATATTGACCTATGCCCCCAAGGGGCGATGATGAGCTGAGAGGAGACACCGGGAGGCCAGATTCAGACTGATGGTACAGACAGTGACAGGGCTTCCTATGGTTTCTCAAGTTTGACGACATCTGAAGCCCTTGGGGCCATCTTAGAGGGACTTGGCGAGGTTCAACGTCTCCAGATGCCGCCTACACCTAGACCCCAAGGACAATGAGGGACGGAAAGAGTTCCTATGCGCATAATATTCTTGTCAAGCGGCCTTCGTTGACACTTGCGGCCCTGAAGGAAGCAACTGGATGAACAATAAATGAAGTGAAGTGAAAAGGAAGGACAGAAAATTTTGGGATGTGAGTATTCGCCTAATGACCCGAGGAAACCTCCGAAGTCAAGAGGTTTGGCTACTGTAATTGAACCCATGGCCTACCGAATGCGAGCCTCACACGTTACCGTGGAGCCATCTCGCTCGCAAGATTACAGCTTACAAAATAATTGCATTTAACAACAGCAATCTCGGAGAGATTTTTATTACTTTCTCTACTACGTATAGTAAGTAGAGGAAGTATTGTATTCCGTCCAAAAATTCGATGTCGAAATTTCACCTGAAATATGTGTCATTAGGCCCTCTGAATCCAAGAACGCATTTTTAGAAAAATGTCCACGGGCGTGTGTGTGTGTGTGTGTGTGTGTGTGTGTGTGTGTGTGTGTGTGTGTGTGTGTGTGTGTGTGTGTGTGTGTGTGTGTGTGTCTATGGACAGCATAACTCAAAAACGAAAAGTTAGTTAAAAACCAAAGTTGGTATTTAAGTTTAATATCTTTCAAGGATGCAACACGAAGATTTTGAAGAAACGTTCTTCACCCTAAAGTACCCTTTACACTTTGCTTTTTGTTTCATCTCATTTAACGGGGTAGGTGATATAGGACGATGAGTGCTTTAAATGTATTCAATGTTCCAGGGACCAACGTGTTTAAAATTACGCGGCGCTCGTCCTCTCAAGATTAGGGAAAACTCCTGAAAAATACTTTATCTGGGTAACTACTCTAAGGTTTTAGCTGTGGACTTCCTGCGTGTGAGATAGATACGGCACCTCCACACCATAAAGGCAGGAAATATTAGTATTAATGTTGGTCCCCGAATAACTATTCCTATGACTATTATACGAGTATTTTATTAGGATTAGCTAGGCTTTAGTTTCGCAGCCATAAAGGAACGTTCATTTTTAATTTGGCAGCGTGTTTTTCTTACCCTTAGATGCTGAATGTCGGGTAAGGTTACGCTTTATGGACTCCGGGCTCATATGGGCATCGTTTCACGCATTTCATTCGTAGCCCAATATGACCTACCCAGTTAAAGGGCATTATATTTTAAAAAAAGGAAACAAAAAATACTGTGACAAAATGGCAATTCAACGAATCCCATTACCTGGCACCAGTGTGACAAAATTAATTTATTATCTTCTAATATTTTATTACAAACACACAGTTTTCTTCTCGTTAACATAATCTACACTCTTTCATGGCATCACAACACATAACTTTTAGTTCTGTAACCTTGCCTAGTCATTTGAATATCTTTCTTCATTTTCTCTGTCTCTCACATACTATAATGCAATCACTCGACGCACGTTAGAATCTGCTTCAAGACGACCGACGTATCTTCCCCGACGAGACACACGCACAGCTGTCTCGCACTCAGTGACACACTGACCGACTCATGTCTGTTTCCGTAAACTCGCTGCTCTGCTGTTCCTCGCCTCTTTGTATAGAGGAGATGACGTGATAGAATCTTTTTCGACTTCTACATACACGCCGACGAGCACGGGTCATTTCTCTCTCGAAAGTTCTGGAGAAAGCCCCTTTTGTGTAGCCGCTTCAATTGTTATTAATCACGTAAACACAAACAATTGCAGAGGCAGCCTGACCTTGAACGCCTTTGCCCGCTTGCCGACCCAGCATGCAGCGTGAACCAGATGATCCCACCTGTCCCTTCTAGTGCGCCGAGCCTGGTATCACAATACTAATACCGATTATGGCAGAGCCATTAATATAATAAAACTCAGTTTTGATTTTTTATTACTATCAAGGAGTAAATTGTGTCTTTAGAAGTGTTCAATATTAAATTGATCACTCTGTATTGCATTTTATTTTAGAGCATAATCTCAAGGAAGTTTTGCCTTAACGATACCTCGCTAGTGAGAACATGTGGCGTGTAATGTTACTCCTTGGTAGTTTGGACATATTTTGGGGATCGGGAAATTGACGATGGCTAGAAATGCTCGAGAAGCTCACATTGGCAGTGGATGGAATTCATTTGTGATTTCATTACCAACATAATCAGTTGCGTTTCATTATGAGCCAATTTGTATGCATATACTTTCACCCTATATTTCAACAAAACGATATGCATTATACGCCAGAGCATAATATTATCTCAAAACAGTGGGAGTTCACATTTTGTCCACTAATACAAATTGGAATTGTCGTTGTCGCGATTAAAGTATTAAATTCTTGATGGGTATAATTTAGACCTGATAAATTAAATTGTATTTTAGAACAAGAATAGACTACATTGGTGATTAGACTCATAAGTAAGGATAAAAATAAGTAAAATTATAACTGACCAGCTTTTAAAAAATGCCCTAACACGTCAGTTTTGTTATTTTGAAATAAAAATGTTGTAAAATGAAACAAAGTGCACAGATTTATTCCACAAGATGTGCATTCATGCACAGTGTCAATATATTCCTTATGGAATCTGCTGTAGTTGTGTGTATCATTAACGCTATCTTGTTACAGGGATTGCAAACTGCTCCCCCGCATGACAATACAATAATGATTTAGGAAGTAATTGCCCTTTGAACTAGAACTTGGAGTTGTTGCAACATGGTCACGCAGGTCTCTGTTGTCTGCGCTACAAGATTCACAATGCTTGTATCACTTCAATAATGGAACACAAGGGCGAGGGTTGTCTTATGTAACAAGTAACATGCAACAGGCATTTGTACCAGCATTCCTTGCTGCTTAAATCCCACCGGAGGCAAAGAGGCTTTCTGTGTGAGCTGGAGAAGAGAATCCTTGCACCAACTAGACTGACTGCCCAGGTTACTTTTAATTGCAGCACACACTCTGTTTCAGCGTTATGCTGACAATTTTACACACGCTCAACGCAGTTTTTATAAAGAAGAAGAACGAGCAAATGTTGAAAGTAAGTTTTCCTAATGCGGCGGCCTCCTCTTGGAAATTAATGAATTTAATATACAGTGAATTACTATTAGGCTATTGTTTTAATGTTGATGCAAATAACTATTTTGCCTTAGGACACTGGCACAACTAGATATTCGACTGTTTCATAGCGTCTGTGCTGCAAATGATCCGTCAGATATTGGAAAAATATAAGGAATCTAGAATGGAGTCTCATCATCTTTTCATTTAAGTCTACTTTTGATAGTGTACATAGAAAACAGTTAATTTTAGCAATGAAGGAATTTAAAATATATTTAAAACTTATACCTGTGGTTGTGTTACAGGCGAAATCAGAATTCACAATATACTAACACATTCTTTTAATATGAAATGTTTAAAGAGTCTGGCTTAGTGAAGTGCATTAAAATTAGCAGATGAGCTTGAACTGAAAATTTAATGTAAATGCATTACAAAGACGATTTTCTTAACACAGCCACGCAAACTAGGAAGGCTGTAGGAGGGTGTGTTGCAAGACATTAGAGCTATTAAGGTCAAAAATTGGAGGGACCAAGCAGCGAATAGAGAAGTCTTGTCTACTGTCCTCAAAAAGCCCAGGGCCATACTTGATGTGTTACAAATGACTGGCCAGTGATGTTATTAATGGTTTTATTGTAAATAAGATATGCGTTATTTTCAATAATTAGCTAAATATCTTTACTAATTATTTCTCTTAAAAATACTTTCGTAGCGACAGTTGTAAATGTTTATTTTATCATCGTCAACCGCGTCGAATCGTTAGTTATGAAATGTTTATTTTTGTACACATTTTTAGAGTTGAAGTCCAACAGAAATTGAAAACACGAAACCTGCAATATAATGATGTAATAAAACCAATAATGAACAATATATTTATGTTATGCAGTATTGCCAACCATTTCCAGTTTACTCTGTTTGCATAACATGTAAGCATAGTTGTTACACTGCAGTATGCAGGGAAGGCGTGAGAAACATACACACGTGCACAGACGTACACGCACGCATGCGCAGTGGTTCTTTTAGAAACCTACTGTGCTCATTCATATGACTTTCTCTACTCTTGTGCAAGAAGTATCTTTGAAAACCTTATTCTTCAATCTATTTATTGTTAATCCTGATAAATGTTTATAGGAATGGTTTCATTATATATTTCCTTCTAGGTACAATGGGAATAGGAGAATAAACTATGCTTTATCGAAACACACGCTATCGCACACTCACGCATACATGCCCACACGTGCGTAAATTGTCATGAAAGCAAATACTATAACTCATATCTTTTATAGTTTTTAGCAATAGAATAATGAATTAATATTGTTTGATTGCAAAATTCCAACATATGCCCTCCACTGAAGAAAGTCTGCCGACACTCATGGTAAATTGTGCACCAAGGAACTTTCTGTTTGTTGTCGTTAAATGCTCTTTAGTCGTATTCGAAGGCAGCATTTGAGTTTAAGCTTGAAAAGCATCTATGGTTGAGTTTTTGTAAGCAATGAACACATAAATACTGTTATTGTATAGGAAATCAAGTCAGATTGTAGATTAGTCTTTCAAATTATTAAACGTTCTCTCAACAAGTATCTACCTTCCTCAGATCTCAACAAAGTTGCTACAATAATTTGTGAGAAAAATTCACACATACCTAAAGAGGAAGACTAATATAATTTATATTTTTAAAACTACTTAATTTTATTTAAACAAAGCATTCAATCGGGAGAGACTACATTTTAAGATTATTAATCAAATGCAGCTTCCTAAAACTGTTATAGAGTTAATAAGATATGTCAATATGAGCACAAAAATAAAATAAGTATAGCTGGAAATTATCTGACGATATATGGGACTGGATGACGCCTAAACCCAGCCTAATTCATTTCTATACATTTATATCAATTGAACGTCAAATTTGTAATAAAAAATCCTAATTTTGGAAGAGAGTCACTGGTGAGGTGCACCGATGGCTCAAAAATGGATGGGCGTAGGAGAAGCAGAAGCAGAAATTCATGCTATAGAAATGTGTGCACACAAATGTCAATAAAGGCATACATAGTGCCAAAATTTATATCTTGTCGTGCAGCCAAGCAGTTTTAAAGGCTCTTAGTGCGGTCATCATTGAATCAAAGCTTGTCGAAGACTGTCTATAGATAGTAAATCAACTAAGGTCACAATAAGGTCATCTTAATGTGGGTGCCTGGTCATGAGGAACTGTAGTCAATGACACTGTTACCATCTAGCCAAAGAAAAAGCTAATGCTGCATGCATTGGCCCAGAACCATTATGTGGAATACCAGAATGCTAGTCAAAGAACAGATATAAGCCTAGAAATGCAAGAAAGCAAGATGCTATTGGGAATAAGTTCCAAAGCTAAATTATGCAAAACAATTCATTGAACTGTCAGCGAAAGGAGCAAAAAAAGATTCTCACACTCAGCAAACATGATTTGAGGACTGTAAATGGTCTCTCTACTGGACACTACTCCCTTAGAGACTATCTCTATAAGGCTCGCAAAGGCGAGCCCAAGCACAGTAAACATTCAAGAATAAAAATGTTTTAAACGTTTTGACGCTGCACGGCTCGCCAACTAATGCCCGGAACCACGAAACCCGATCGTAGGCCGCACACTCACTACTGCAGAGGCCTCCGCCTCGGGAACCACAGGAGCTACAACCTGCCGCACAAGAAAACAGCTGAAAACTTGTATAGTGTAGTGTAAATAGTGCAGTGCATGTGCGTGGATGCGGGCGTGTATGTGTGTGTGTAAATATATCTAAATATATCAAAAGAAACAGCCAATAAAAGAACTAAAATATGAATACCAAATAAAACTGTTCTCGGAGACCTAAAGATGGTCACTGTATGGGATTTTCCCCAACCAAAAAGACTAAAAAATGTAAATATAGTTAGATGTAGCCTCATGTAAATTGTAGCCTGTAAGCCAGGTTCAATATACCGGCACCAGGCCAAATCCCTTTAATAAAGAAAGTTGTAAACTGTAAACTGAACATACATAGATTCTTTTTATATGGAAATGAAACAGCAGGGCATATATTTTGAGAATAAGAGGCAATTTCCCAACAAAGTATAAGGCACCTGCAGTTTTCTTTTCAAACCTCAGGACAAATTGCCTCAACATCACCCTAGAAAAGTAATAATAAGAAGAGTGAGGATGGTAAAAGTAAAAATCTCATTATTTATTAGCGGAAAAGCTATATTAAAAGCATTAAATTAGACTGGGACTTATAGATCAGGTATTTGTAATCTATTAAAGATCGCAGTGAAGAGAAGCCGAAGGGCTTAAACAACGACATATATCTAACGTAATCTGACGATGTAAAATTCACGAAGAGCATAAGGCATAAGGCAAATTTAATTTCATTATACATGCGATAGCACATCGCTTGAAACATCTTAAAGAATATAACATGGGAAACAACACAAGCAGTGTTTATACAGATGGCGCTGTTCTTAAAGCTAGGACGAGGTATGTTCCTCGAAAATGGCTACTCAGAATCGTTAATGGGTAATTACTTACTCTATCTCAATTACTTCTGTAACCGTTGATTTAAGCAAGCGTTACCACGTTATATTCTGCCCATCCCTACCACTTACCTACGCTCACCCCTGTATACTCTCAGACGACGTTTTCTATATATTCTTTGAACTTTACGAGCAAGGATTTATCTCTTGTGCAAAGACTCTAAAGGAAATGAGTGTATGTTTATGACTCTTGCATCTAAACCACCAGATTACTGAAGGAAGATGTTTATCCAGTAAGGGAATCTTCATTAACATCAGCTTGTTTACTGACAGGAAATGTCTCTGGCGTCATGGTAATAATTTTACAGGCCACCAGGAAAATTGTTGCGAGCATTTTTTACCCATTAACAGTAATTAAGAGTGAACCTCGCATTTTATGGATAAGTGGTGTAAAGCAACCCGAATATTATTACGCTAAACGCAAAAACAGTGCAACAAACAGGATTTTCTCTGTGTTATGGTATCACAAATATGCAACTCTTATACCTCTTATGCATTAATCACGCTACTGAGTTAAATTAGATTATCACTGTTCAAGTTCTCACTAGTTTTTCCTTTAATTTTTACGACAAATATTTCAAGTGGTTATTTGCATCGGTGGCTTATGTATTTGAGTGCATAAAAACTACTTCCTCCAGCAGAGAAATAATAAAATTTACTCTTAAAGCATGTCAATTAATCTATATTTTTACTTTGCTACGTATAGTATGTAAGGGAAGTACCTATTGCATTCGACTCAAAATTTCGATGTCTAGATTTCACCGGAAGTATATGTTTTGAAGCCCCCTGAATCCAAAAAAGAAGTTTTAGATAAAGGTCCGTATGTGTGTCTATGTGTGGACACGTAACCTAAAAAACAAAAAGTCGGTTAAAAATCAAAGCTGGTATTTAAATCTTCTGCAAAATACTACGGCTTTCAAATGTTCTACAAACCAGATATGGAATTTATTTCAGTATTTGGCCTCTGATACATTTCCTAGACAGTGAATGATTGCCTCCAACCTTATGCCAATTTTTGGGTCCACATATATTTGCGAACAGAGTTTCTTAAATTAAATTATATTAAAATTCTGTTGGTAATAGGTTAAGCGACGATCACTTGGTGTATCTTTTAAGGCTATGCACTTCGAGTCACCAAATATTGATAGACATCTTAAACATTAGCAGTGCCAAAGAAGTCACTATTAAAGAGATGTTTATGGCATACGATTTCGAAGTGCTTTCGCAAATGTTACGTAACGTACATATAAACAAACCGCCACTGCAACACAATGCGAGTCTGTGTGTTAAAGAGTGGCATAGTTCGCATAAAGTGGAAGGAGGTAAATCTAACTTCCCCTCTTTCGCAAACGCTGGACATCGCTGGGTAGACTGCAGGGTGGAGTCACTGCTAGAAATAAGATGAGATAAAATGCCTGACACTACATAGATCGCTTTTTTCTACTTTCAAACTTTCTTTAAACAAGAAAGCAATAAATTTAAAATGCAAACTCATAACCGCTTGGCTGAGATTTTACCACCGTCTGCAAAGGTTATAGATTAAGAAAGGGACGGCGAATACATTTTAAAACCACATCAAAAAGAGCTTGGTGGGGTCCACAGGGAAATTAAACTTTCTGGTCTGTGGGAAAAGAAGAGAGTGTTAATTAAATTTGAGCGTTACAAAACGAGGTCTTAGCTCATTACAGGATGTTACTTAAAACATCTGCCTATGTGCGTTTTTGCAACTGAGTCGCTTGTTGTTTTTTTAAATATTTACTTAGTAGCTGAGGTTCATTTTAGGTTGAATTTAGAAGACAATGGTCCTAATTTATTATCCTTATTGGTTAATGATGAGAATTAAAATTAATATAGTGGCTTGTGTATCATAGTATCGGAAACATATACACGTAACGTATCCAAATGCTAGTGCGCCACTCATTCGCACCGAATGCAGGGGAATCTGCAATTTTGGAACAAATTTTCCGAATGGGAGCTTCCTTGGTATGTGCAGTTTAGGTATGCATTGCCTACTATTGCATGAAGCTTTGGCATTTCGAAGAGCTTCTGTGGATCATTGAAGCGGATTATACAGGGTGGGAAGAACCTTAAGACAGCGATGTCAACCCAAGCGCAGTTTCGTGACCTTGGCAGTTCTCATGGGCATGAAGCACTCTGAGACAGCCTATACTGTAGTCATACACAGGTAGCAGAATATATCAAAGCAGCTCTTTTCATTATAATTTTTATTTTGTTTGCTTTAAAATTATTTGCTTAAAAGGTTTATAATCAGAAGGTTCTGAATTACAAGAATAACGCAATTATTGAAAAACAAATCAATATTTCAAAAACAAAACATTAAAACCACGGAAGATAAGGGATACTTACATAACCTTTAGCTTTACAATTCATAACGAGACTGATTCTGTAACAAAATAAACATAGCTCGACATTGAAATCTCTACTGTGGTCATACTTTGAACCTAATTAGGCATTTATTATCCCCAGCTTATACTTTTCCACCAACGTGTTAATATTTGGTGAAACAGTTACAGGAGCAATTCTTAAGGCACACGTAAGTTTATAATCACACAATTTTGCTCTCAGACAGCACTTACGTTCGTTAAAGAAAAAGTTGTTCGCAGACATACGTACTGTCAGACATACATAATTTCTATAGAAAATCTACTAAATTCTGAGTATGTTTGTGGATTAGATTAGATTAGATTAGATTGCGTTCTGTAGGTTCAATGATGGCCAGGCAGACCTTGAACATAGAACATGTCAAAAGCATTTACAATTAAATGCATAAAAAACATGCAAAACATGTACAGGTTTCAAGTTTTGCTGTTAAAGTACGAGATGAAGATAATACTTCTAGTGCGTTGACACTTACATAGTTATTATACATGTACAAAATCATGTTACTTGGCTTTTACAGACTGTGTCATTGCTTCAATGGATGAAGGGCTGACAAAAACTGACAATATTATTATGGCTATAGGGCTTTTTTAGATCTGAATCACAGCATAAATCAGTAAGTTCTAGTTGACGTTGAACTGAAAGTTTCTCGGGATCAATAGAATTGGCAA
The DNA here is from genome assembly GCA_030765045.1 of Tenodera sinensis. Lineage (NCBI taxonomy): Eukaryota > Metazoa > Arthropoda > Insecta > Mantodea > Mantidae > Tenodera > Tenodera sinensis. The sequence continues at coordinate 49,900,504 of CM060970.1, forward strand.
GGAAAAGAGGCCCAGTTTAGATCTGAGAGCTGCCAAATCTGAAGATCTTCCAACCAACTTGAGACTGTAAATGTGGAACTGGCTTATCTTTTCCCCTGGTATGCATGCTATACAGGCCTGATTAACAGTCCCAAGCAGCAAGCAGGTGCAACGTGGGCGTGCTAAGCTCCAAAGCGCGCGATTGCGCTCAAGCGCACTGTTTGACACCACTGCGAGACCATTATATGCGATACGTGTAACAAATAATTTAATAGCAATTTTATTCCTTAAGACATGGATCAGAAGAACAAAATTATATTTGCTATAGTTTAATGCCTCAGAATGGAAGGCAAATAATGCACAAACAAAAAACATACATTTTCAGAAGAAATTTTACATACTCTGCCATTTTTTTTTTTTTTTTAATCTATGACCTCATCTTCACTCCAAGGATTAGGCAATGTTGCCTGTTCCGACTTCAAAACATGTCCAAACATAGTTTTCTTTGTTTTCCCGGTTGTCTTTTCCCAAATGGCCTATAGTTGAACACTTTGCTTGGGATCCTTTCTCTAGGCATGCTATTTACGTACTCTGTCCATTCATTCCTGTAAGTAGTGATTTAGTCCGCCAAAGGATTTATTTCTAGTTCTTCCCTTATCTTTTCATTTGGAATTTTATCTAACAGAGTCCATCCTTTTACTGTTCTCAAAAACCTCATTTCGGCAGACTGTATCTTGTTTGTGTTAGCTTTTGTCAACGTCCATGTTTCGGATCGATAAAGAAAAGTAGTCAGGGCCATTACTTTATAAAACTTTATGCGTGATTCTTTCTTGGTTTTTGCTTTGAGGATTCTATTTATTGTACCGCATATTTGTTGTAGCATGAGTAATTTACTTTTAAATTCATTTTCAAATTTATAGCTGACATATGTATGTTCCTAAATATTTAAAACCCGTAACTTGCTCTAATATTTCATTAATTACAATTTTAGTTCTAACGCTATATTTGCCTTGGAATGCCATTGTTTTTGTTTTATTTGTCGAAATTTTAAAATTATAGTTCTCACATAACTTCCTAAAATATACACTGCTCTCTGCAGCTCTTTACTTAACATTATCTGTTCGTCTGCAAATAGCATCGTCTTAAGCGTAAAATTTGGTGCAATATAAGTGTCTCCATTAATTTTAAACATTCACTCTTCAATCAGGTCATCCATATATATATGTTAAACAATACAGGAAATAAACTGCAGCCCTGCTTTACACCTTGATTTACATATATCTGTTTGATATCTAGGAGTTTCAGTTTAAAATATCACGTCAAAATTTGCTTTTCAGGTAAATTTGGCTACACTGCAATCTAACTCATGGACGTGTGCTGGATTCAAAAACAAATCTATGTAATATTTGGTTAACGGAATAAGTGAAGAGGAAATTCTTCATGCACAAAACGAATACAATACTTCCCCTAATTAGTATACGTAGACGAGAAAATAAAAATAGAGCCCATACATGCTTTGAGCCAATTCCTACGAACAAACGTATCAGGTTTTCCTAACCTAATTTATATTCACTTTGTCTTGCTCCACTTATCCATAAAACGTCAAGGGATCGCTCGCTAATTACTGTTAATGGGCATAAAAACGCCTTCAGTATAGGTCGTAACAATTTCACTGGGAGTATGGAAAATTAATGGCATGACGCAAGAGAAATTTCCTGTCTGTAAGTGCCCCGAGGTAATAAAGATTTCTCTATGGGTATAATCTTCCCGCAATGCACCGTTACTTTAAATACTGAAAGACCATAAACGCGATGTTCATTTCCGTAAGTGAAAATCTATAATGTGTCAGTAAAACAGGGTGTCAAATCTATATTCCTATAGTAGACACGGCCCCATATAGGAAACCAAGCTAATAGTTAGGATATTGATGAATAGAATTCGGAAATGTTTAATTTTCTAACGATGCAAACTGCAATGTCCAAATACGCGTTCGAATAAGTTAATAGGTGTATTGCAACAGCAATCTTAGTTACAAATTTCAGAAGTCTCATTTCTGCCGTGTGTATTGTTTTCGGATGTTTGTTTGTATTTGTTCATGTTTCAGATTCATATGATGAATTAAATAATATAATTAAGACATACATATACGGAAAATTGGAAGTTACGCTTGGAAAGAATGCTTGGTGAAGAAGAAGAAGAAGAAGAAGAAGAAGAAGAAGAAGAAGAAGAAGAAGAAGAAGAAGAAGAAGAATCCTATACGCGTGAGATCGGCAGCCGGATTGGCAGGGAGACAAGCACTGCAGAATTTAACTTAGGCGTTAATTCTAATCGAGTTTAAGCAGAACCATGAAGAGTTTAACTGCCGACGTTTGGATACCACAGTGTAAATTAACTTTAAAACTTCTCCCTCTTCATATTTACTAAAGTAAACAAAGGAACAATTGCCCCTCGAAGTAGTGAGGTCGCAGATATTATGCTTAACTTTAGGGTTAAAGCATCCACTTTGGAAGACACGAACAACTTTGATGATTACTAAGTTGTGATGGTGCAGAACGCTTTCCATGGAACCAAAAGTTTTACTTTGGCTGGTAGAGTTTGAAAAGTCGCCACCCTCTCTCGATTTGACATCTAAATTCACATCGCTAGATGGCAATATTTTTTTAGAACACTAGTAGGGAAAGTTATATCAGATTGCCTTACATGAATGTGTTTTGTAGCTGCCCTGTGTTGCCATTGTTTATTTTTATTTTTTCCGCCAAACATGCGTTGAGATTCTGCTGGATTTTGTTAAATTACCCAAATTATATTCTCCTACTAAAACAAAAGCTACTCACAGCTTCGATGAAAACGTCATCTCGTGAGTTTTTGGCAATTGTTAAGTGTAAATTGTAAAATTTAATTATTTTGTAATTTTAGATAGAGTCAAACCCTAGAAATGGAGGAACTATTCCTAAAAGAAAAAATTAATAATATTACAATCTAGATCAGAAAGTACTTTTGTTATCATTCCACATATTTGTTGGTGCACATTTGTCACAGATGGACACACAACACACGTACTCACGCATAATTGTTAGTTTTGGTATTTTTAAGGGACCCAAAAATGCCGCAATTACAATACGAGCTGTGGAAATAGATTTATCACCACCTAATACGCAGAGAACTATGCTATTTTCCCTGTTCTCGCTTATCATTCTTTTACTTAATTGTTTGCAAACACAATATTGCATAAACATATGCAAATTTTATTTCATCCATCGATTTAAGGAGTTCAAAACTATGGAAAAGAATTGTTTGTTATTTCCTAAAGTTTTTCATGTGGACATAACGAAAGTTAGATTAAATTTATAAATGGAAGTTGAAGATCTACAGACATATGGATGGTATAAAATGAAACAAAGTGTTTTTTTCGCAAATGAAGATTGTTAAATCGAAAACCAGGTCCTATATAACAGATGACATTCTGGTAATAGCGCAACAAAAGGTGACTTATCTTTGAAACAGCTTCAGATTTTAAAAAATTTGGTCAACAACTTGAAGCTTTATTTCTTATTTTAACTAAGTTTTATAAACTCAATGATGAAATCATGCTTCTTAAGGTCCTATAGAGCCATTGTTAACAGAAAATACGTCTGTGTTACCGTTGGCCACTGCATCTTGAACCGAACGAACTCTGTCCCCCTTCCACTTACACACCCCTCTGCATTGCAAGTAGTATCGTAGAGTTTGGCCACTTATGCTTTAATAAAATATTCAAACATTTTTTCAAAAATGCCTCTAGCCTGTTTGATTATAATACTATATGACAAATGAAATGTACATCTTGAATTATCTGGTAATGACTATGAAGGTCCCTTCATTCTAAATGACTTTTGGTTAACTCGTAAACTACAAGGGATAGACAGAAATGTGGTACATGTTACACCTAAAAGTCACAGATTTTTTTTTTACATAAGAATTTACAGAATATTTCTTATTATTGCTTTGGATTATCAAAAACAAATACTTTTCTGGAATGGGAGGTCGTTATTTGTTATCTATGCCCTGAACCATGCAGCGAAAAAAATTTCAAAAGCACCACATACTGATCAGCTTTTAAAAGTTTGCCTATCGCTTATATCTATTTATTCCCTTATTCTCATTGTAACTTCAAGGGAATGTAATAAAACGATTTCTGCAAATGTTTATCTTGATTAGCATGTAATAAATAAAAGAAGGGTGTTTCGTAAGAACAGTACCTATGTGAAAGAATGGGTAGAGAATACATGTGAACCTAGCACAACAATTTTTAGTTACGCTGCTCACAGAGCGGATGATCAAATCAATCTCTCATTCACACTCACACTCACACACACACACACACACACACACACACACACACACACACACACACACACACACACACACACACACACAAACACACACACACACATTATTCTTTACTATACGTTTTATGAATCAGGGCACCTCAAAACACGTATTTCCGGTGAAATCTATACACTGCATTTTTTGGAGAATGCAATACTTCACTGCCTCCTGAGTAAGAGACAGAGAAAGCAGCAATTATTGTCATGTGAAACTGTGACGATATAACAGTGATTCTCAGTTAGCCGTAGGTATTGGTATAATTAATTATATTGTATTCCATTATGGTCGCAATTAACACTGCAATCAGAAAACGAAACAGAAATAAAGGAAGCAAATTAACACGTTTTGTAGCTAACGTTAAAATTGCTGAAAATATCAATAGCCAGAAAACAGCGATTAAAGAACGGAATGCATAGCTCACAGTAGGACCTATGCCACATTTAAAACATGCTGTAGGGCATTTAAAATAGCATCTGGAGGCCACGATGTATCAGTTACGTGCATTTTATAACATTAGAATTAAACGATTATTTATTCCTCAATTTTCATGAAATTTCAGGCATTTTATTGCTTAATAAAAGTACACTAAAAGTCCTATTACGAGCAGGAACAACTCACTACTGACCTACAGACTTAGAGGGGCGAAACCAACGCAAACTCGCCTTCAGAAGATCCTGGGTTCGATACTTAGGGTAGGTCACTCTGACAATGGGTTTTCGTAGATATCCCTGGAGTTGACTAAGGAAAATGCTGGGGTGATTTCTCTTTCACGTCTTTTTTATCATTTCTTATCATTTCGCTTTCCCTTTTATCTTTAGATAGGTTTGGAAATTTGCAATGAGATCCGTAATAAAAGATGATGCAGGTGTTGGAAACAGTGGCCTTCTTTGAGCCACCTCACATGGTTCAAGGTTTCCCCAGTTCCGCCTGAGGGCAGTTTTCTCTGATCAACTTGCTGGTGTGACCGTTTCATCAATCTTGGAATTGTTAGCGACCTCTGCGCGTCTCTGCCGCTGAACTACCTGCAGCCTATAGCCTTCTGCGGTTCCTTCACCCCATTCACTTTTTTCTGGAGCGTTGGATCTTCATTCAATGTACCGTCGAAATCCAACTATAGATGTATACTTCTGAGAGAATGATATAGCTATTCGTGGCCAGTGCTAATAGACATACAACTGGTAACATGTTACTGTTGCCAAATTTAGGATAGCAAACAGCTGACTGCACGTGCGGTCACTGCTGTTGAAACCCATTATTAGCTATTATATCAAAGTGACACTGCTAGCCCATCTGCACTGGGGTGTATAGAGAAATATCTCTGGATGGATTACGGAATTAAATCGAAACGAAACACAGAGACATAAAAATTCAGCCCACAGGCACAACGTTTTATAATAATTAGAGCTGAAAATCCGTGGCCTCTCATCATAAGCAATATTAAAGCAAAAACTGACGGGTGCGTATTTAACTCTATTGGATCCAAAGCTGCTATTTTACTGTTGTTGAAACGTCCAGCTAAAATCATTCCTATGAGCTGAAAAAAACAATAATTATAGAGCAAGTAACACACCATTAAACGATAAAAGACAAGACTCTTAATTCTCTACTACGTACTAAAAAAAGTAACAAAAACATTGTATTCCACTCCAAAAATTCGATGTGGAAATTTCATCGGAGAGACTCCCTTAATGGGAAATTAAAAGCCTTGTTCCTCAGTGTTAAAATTGCTGACTTAAGGTGCACTTTTCTCAAGAGCTATTACAGATATGAACTTTAAATTTTACAGCTGTTATACGTGGCTCTCGTTTTGTGATATGTCTATTTATGTAAATGTTTGAAATTTTTTCAACTCATGTTTTTTAAATATGTCACTGATCAGCACAACACTAGCTCCACAACTCCATTATCGTGTGTTTGATATGTGTTGAAAATTTTAGACCTTTATCTTTCATAGTTTCTGAGAAAATGTATTTTACACTCTGGCACAAGAAAATACGATATCACACTTTTACAGTATAAAATTCCAGTGTTTACTGTTTCTCCCTCGCCATCTTAGCAGCAGGGGTACCAATCGCTGCAGCGTAAATTCCGCCAATAAAATTAGTCGAATTTCATATCTGTCGTGCAATTTAGGTATTTTTTCTGTATTGATGAAAATGAAGGTCAAATGCAGCAGAATTTTCAAAACTACACTTAAAATGTTTATAATGCACCCCTAACACTAAACTATATATCAAAATGTTCAGAAAATGCCAATAATATTGCTCTGAAAACAAAAAATTGTCGCTTTTTAACTCAATTGACATTTTAATCTCCTCTGAATTAAAACAAATTAGAAAACTGCCTCTATGTATGCGCCTGCCTGCTTACACCTCGATTAAAATTCTCATATGAGCATTCACATGACTTTCTCTACTCACTCTTCTGCACGCTTTTAAGTCATTTATTCTTCTATCTACTTCAACTTAATGGAGAAAATCCTGCGAGTATCACATCAGATGTTTATGTCCCCTAATTTGTTTTTGATATTTCCCTAATTCTGACCTACGGTAAACATAGCAAGTCGCACATTCCTCTCAAAAATTAGATATCGATATTTACCGGAAATGCGCTTTTAGACACCTTGAATCCAAACAAAGACATCTTTAGGAAAAAAAAGTCTATGTATGTATGTATGTATGTTTGGCGACTGATAATTCAAAAACACATACATAGCTGTCGTAAAATTTAATGGCGGCTGGCTCAACACAAAATCGAATCATAAACTTGCCACGCCTTGCAGTACTGTGTAGTTAAACACGTGAAATCTAGCTGTAAACTCGGTGATGTAAATATTATTTGTGCCCACAAAATGTATTTTTACAACAGGAAAAAGTAGAGCAACAGTCAACTATCAGTCACCTTTAAATTTTGCGGGAACCTAGTTTATTTATTAAATACCAAATTTGATATTGAAATGTACCATCTTCCAAGGATGCGACGCATGGAAAAATTATCTTGATTTTGCTTATTTACTGAAATATGGTACTATATCATTTACATAAAGCTATTTTGTAGCACATAAAATGTAGTTCAATCGATAGAGAACCTACCTGCTGTGTGAGCTCTCCCGGGTTTGATTTCCGGCTGGGGAGTGGGGAATTTTACTCTAGCCAAGATTATCCCTACCCCCGCCCCCTCCCCCTAGCTCTGGAAGTATGAATGAGACTGTGAATGTGTGTATGATATAGCCGATAAAACCCACAGAAGTCCAGTAGTATTAACGCTATTGCCGATATGACAATATGTTTCAAAAGGAAGGCTGCCGAAATAACCACGAAGTTAAAGGAACAAGAAATGTATATTTTGAATTTTCTGTTAATAGGTTCTGAATTCTTCTTCATTATAAATTACTTTTGTATAATTGGCAATCTTTAAGAGATAGCCAATGTCTTACCACCCATAAAACTTTGGTGATGGCGTGTCTGCCTCACGTCCAAGAGGTCGCAAGTTCGAATCTCGTTTAGGGTGAGTTATCAGGATAGGTTGTTTCCGAGGTTTTCCTTACCCTGAGGAAATAAATGTCGGGTAACTTAAAGCTCTATGGACTTCGTGCTTATTTCAGTATAATTTCACCCATTTCATTCTTTCACCGCCCGATATGACATTACGTTGGAGGACGTTAATTAAAAAAGCAAACAAAAAATAAATAAACATCCAAACATTTCGTTTTCCATTGTGGCCATGCAAAGAACAGGTATTTCAAAGTTATCACTTAGGGCCCACGTATGAAACATCTGACTATTGCTTTTTCCCATTGCTTCTACACCAATCTAAAACAAATTTGCAAATGTGGAGTAAAAGTTTATCTTCATTAACAAGTATCCAAGAGAGAAGAGTGAATAAGGATAATCGTTTTCATGCAATGGATTTTTTTTGTCTTTCTTTGTGTCATTTATATGGCTTCTTAACCATTAAAAAACTATTTCGGCTCCTTTTGCTTTGAAAGAATTTCTCATTCTCATTACAGTTACTCCTTTACATAAGATTCTATTCATTTGTTTTTATTACTTTATTTTCAAGTTTTGAACTACATACATACAATGTGGACTTTTACAATGGAACGCTGAGAACCCAACAGCTATGGAGCGTCGATTAGTAATACTCTATTTCCATCAACAAATGACAACCCGAACAATAGCGATTAAGATTCCATGAGCTGCTTCTGCGTGAACTAAGACTATAATGTTTTAGTTTTAATATTTTTGAGAGGAAATCCTTTCCTTCGACACACACAACCAAGTACAACATATGTAAAGCTTTGAGAGTAAAATTCTGATGTGCTACACTCACATGATTTTCTCTGCTCTTGTACTAGCTATTCTTACAAACTCTTATTCCTCTATCTTCTTCATATTAGTCGAGATAAACATTTGTATAAATTATTTTATTGGTAATTTTCTTGTAGGTGCAAGCGGAATATGGTAATACAGTAGGCTTTAAGCGACAGTCAAATCTTTTAATTTTGTAATTCCATTCCCTTTGGACGGCCAAGAGATAAAAAAGTGCATAACTAACTTCCATTTCAGAAAAGTTTAACTACTGCAAAACTCACACACATGATAGGGAATGTCTCTGGAATGGTTTACTTCATTAAAAAGGAGAAAAGGATGTAATTGGACATAACATGTTATGACGAAATCTACATTTTAGTATAGTAAGCTTTGGCCTATGTCTTACGGTTTACCAGTTATGCAAAAGTCATCAAGATTAAACCGGACTGCATAGGCTATAGTCAGAAAATTCAAAATATACATTTCATTTGCCATAAATATATCTTTAATATATGGCATTTTAATAAAAATCGTTAGAGGTCATTTTTGAGATTATCAAAATCTTCGAAACATTTTCCATGTAAAGCGTAGTTTAAGGTTGAGGAATTTTCTTCAAAATCTTCATGTCGTATCCCTGAAATATATGAAACTTAAATAGAAAATTTGGCTTTTAACCGATTTTCCATTTTTGAGTTATGTTGTTTACATACACAAAGGCACAGACACACCTTTTGTAATATTTTTTTTTTTTTTTTTTGTAAATTTGTTTTTATTCAGAGAGTCTCAAACATATATTTCTGGTGAAATCTCGAAGTGAAAGTAGTTGAGAAAGCAAACACTGGCATTATTGTGAACAGTAAAATATTTGTTTGCATACGGAAACCATTTGCAACTGTTGGAGGTTTTCATAGACAAGCTTCCACATGTATATAATAGTTGCAATCAGTTTCAGATTGTACTCACAATAAAATAATAAAAAAACTAAATGTTTGGCCCGTTATTTGTCTCTTTCTTCACACATAGGGCAGAGTGAAGATGAACCGTTGCCTTTCAGGGTCGTGACCTAGGCGGAATGATAATGCGACCTAGGTCAAGGGTGTTTTTCCTCCCGAGCAATCCATTCCACTTCTTTTCACAGAAGGTCCACGCCCACAAGTCGAGGGCCCTTGACACTGCAACATTAACTGTGACGTAAAACTGTCGGGTCTGAGATGCAAAGCCTGCTTACGCTTTATTGCGCTCAATGTCCTGCAACATAATGGAAGCCAGCTTTTCAAAGGACTCAGGAGCTAGTCCTATCTTGATTATTTAGTTGCTACATAGGAGACGTCCGTCTTGAATATAAGGGCTTCCAGAAACAGAAAAAACAGTCGTGCGGCTTTCTGTATCTGTTCTACTAAACGTTCAAGTCAATATTATTTTTCTCTGTACTTTTGTAAACAATGGTCAGAAATGTTTTTATTTAGGAAAAAATGTCATGGCAATACAAACTGTAGTGTATAAGAAACAGTGGTCAAAAGTTTAAAAAGGTAGGTAATGAGACAATATTTTACATTGTTAAATCTTTTTTCACTTTATCTGATTACCCTTCCCTTATGTAGGACTTACACTCCCTAGGACAGGAACAGAGAAACCCATGGACCGGACAGAGTGAAGACCTGGAAGTGGGTGGTCAGCCCAGCACTATGTATGAGAGTGAGGAAGAGAATGACATGTTAGGATGTATTGTAAACGATCTTAATTTATAGAGTAGGTACATAGAATTGCACTGAACCCATTTTACACTAACCTAATTTTGTATTGTCTTAAAGAAACCACCAAGTTTTGTTTGGCGACATAATTCACGTCTTTTTCTCTGCGTATTGTTTGATTGTTGTAAGATGGAGACAAATACTGTTTCATTCATTTTGCTTCTCCATACACAGAATCATCTTCACTAACATGCGGATTATCTCGTTGCTTCGGGAAATTCTTAGCAATGCAGTGTCCAAGGTGCACACTAGGAGAAGCGAAATAGTTGCTTATGATACAAGGATTAAAAGGAACATTTTACTTTGTGAGTCGGCGTGTTTCCGAAACGAGACCGCAGGCCGGTTGAGGAAACCTGCGAACAAAATAAAATCCATTTAACCCGTGCATCATATACTATTTTTTTAGACAATGCTGAATATTTATAGCTATATTATATGTAAATATACATTATTGTTTTACCTTTTTCATGGTCGTGATAGACATTGGGCTGCGCTGTTCAGTTGTTGCCTTTCTTAGCATCAGTGTTAATAACAGGATGACTTTTCCAAAACCACAACATTCTGCACAAAGAAGGCGGTGTTTTTTATCTTACACCAGTCCAGAATCAGTTGTATGCAATGTTGTATTGGTTTCTTGATTTTTTGAACAAAAATTCTAATTTCAGTGTCTCCGCTGCTTGTAAAACTTCAGCACAGTCCATATTCACATTCAGATGACTCGCCATTTTATATAAACATTGCATAACTGAGATTCGTGGCCTACTTGAATGAGGCCATAGTCATCCTGTAAGAAACCAAAGCTGACATTATCGGAGTGTTAAAAGCTTTTGAGCACTGAATGGAAGAATTCTGTACTTTTAACACTGTTGTGAACTGCTAAAAGTCCGACTTTTACTATCAACTATCTAAAAAGTATATTCCAGTACCGCTCTTTGAAGACAATTTTAAAGTTAACTTTAACAAATAAAAAAACAAACAAATCAATAAAAGACACGATGTATTTTCGGGAGACACACTTTCCCCCGCGTTAAATCCGAATCTGCAGTATCTCGGACCACGCTGTTTGGTTTTATAGTAAGAAAAAGTCACAAATACGTAGCTGTTGAATTTTCCCTTTATCATTTAGGTTATATACCGCGTTCAACTTTCAAGTCCAGGTTTCTCAGTTCATTATTCAAAATATTTCCTGAGCTACGGTTCATAAATTATTACCTTGAAGCTTTCAGAGCTTCACAAAGTAAGAGCTAATGCAGTAGTTAGAAATATTAAATAGTTTAGCCGAAATAAATTATTTTCCATAACTCAAATTGAAAAGCTTAAAAAATGTAATAACATGTATACAACATTTTTTGCCCTTAAACTAATTGAAACCCAGAAATGCCTGACCGGGCGGGATGGCTCAGGCAGTAGAGTCTATGGGTCGAATTTGGGAGATTGTGGGTTCGAATCCCGTGACTGACCTTCCTGGCCTATTAGCTTTTTCGTAGCTTTCCCCGGGTTGTTAGGCGAATTCTAAGAAGAATAATTACATCCTCCGATTTCATCTCACTTTTCATTTAATTTCATCTTTCATCTTAGTGGCTGTTTCAGGGTTCTGTGTGTCGGCGGGAGTTTCGTCGTGACTTGACCTCTGCTGTGATCTCTCCTCCGTCCGGCCACCCTTAGTATCCTCTCACCTCACCCTCCCAGCCTGGGGGCACTCCGTCAGGGACATAGGCACAAATGATTTCATTAACTGAGGTGCTAAATCCCTCCTTCGAAGCTGGTCATAGTCAAGAAATGCTTGTGGAACAATTTATGTTTCTATACTAAGCACAAATTACAAATTGGGTCACGATATGATAAATTATGGGCTCCAAGGATCATTTTATATTACCATATCAGTGTTTTATGAATAATTAAAAAGTTAATATATTCATAAACGTTTTACGAAGCTCGTTCAACTTTTGTGTGAACTATATGTTTTACGTTCTGAATATATGGTAAAAAGGCCATAACAAGCAGAAGAAAACTGGACTTTTTATTTTCAGAGATACACTTTCTTAAATATAAATTTAGTCACATCAGATATTTTTGTCAGGGCGCGAGCTCACATATCCTAAACGCTGTGTAATTTGGTAGCACGCCACTGAAAACCTAGTTAGGGGCACGTGGCATGTTGACCCACAATAATGTGGTTTCACTAGAGGTCAATTGCAGCACAGAAAATGTGGACTAAACATGAAATAACATTGTCATGGTCTGACCTCAATAAAACAAACACATTATATATGTAAACAACCAAAATAAAACGAGCCGTTGTTATGATGAACAAACGTAATTTTGTAGAATATCGCTGCCTACTCATGCTGAAAGCTACGTAAATTAATTTGATGCTTGTTTTCTTGATAAATATGTCATAAACCAATATTTTAGCTCTTACTTCAAGAGGGAAGATTTAAAATGAAGCGACTCTAGCATTGTAAACAGGTTGTTATGATCAAAATCGTTCACATAACAGACTCAAGGGAAAACGAAAGGAAAAAACTCTGGTGTTATATTTACACCAGTGCCAGAAAATGAATGACGTTGTTACCATGGCAATAAGACAACAATGACATCATCATCACCACAACATAATTTTCTCCAATATGTGCTTGTAAGAAAACACGAAATCGTCACTATTGCACACTAACAAATTTTACGTTTCGTTTCTCCATCTCTACAAGTTTTATATTCTTTTTCATTAACATTTTTTTTTTTCATTTTTCCGGATAAACTCTCAGCACTCTAGACTTCACTCAAAATACAAAACGGAACACAATCTATGTTTCAATAGCTTTTGAGATGGAGTATCTGTATGTGAATATGGGCTACATACCCCAAAAACCAAACCAAATGTTCGATAACCACCAAACCCACATGGGTTTGGACCTTTTTGTAAAAATCTGGTGTGTTGCACTGACATGACTTTCTTTACTCGTGTACTAATCATTCTTACAAGCTCTTATTCTCCTGTATTCATGTTAGTGGACATAAACATTTCCAGAAATTATCTTGTAGGTGCAGGATTAACATAGGACAGCCATAGTCAAATCTTCTAAAGCGTTCAAATCCCTCCCTCTTTGCACGGCTAAGATATAAAAAATGAACAACTATATTCCATTTGACGAAAGCTTTCCAAAATTCACACAGATAACAAGGAATATTCCTAAAATGGTTCACTCCACAAATAAAAATTATTTGTATATAAATTGTATGTTTTAGCAAGATTTAAGTTTTTTATAATAAGACTTGGTCTATTTCTTACTGTTTTCGAGTTATTCAAAAGTCATTCAGACTAAAGAGAACTACGTACTGTATAGCACATTTCACTTGTCATAAAAATATCTTAAACATATGGCATTTTTATCAAAATTGTTTAAGCTATTTTCGAGAAAATAAAAATTTTCAAAAAATGGTCCGTGTAAAGGGTAGTTTGGGGTACAGGAATTTTCTTCAAAATCTTCGTATCACATCCTTGAAAGACATTAAATTTAAATACCAACTTTTGTTTTTAACCGACTTTTCGTTTTTGAGTTATGCTGCTTTTTTGGAATCAGGGGGCCTCAAGTGTATATTTCCGGTAAAATCTCGATATCAAATTTTTTAGTGAAATTGGTTAGTTTTTGTGTTTCTGGATCATTTTTCAGGCCAGTCACATGTTAACTAATGGTGGCTGGGTGGAATCAAAAGTTGGTTACTCGAAGTTAGGACTCCTGCAGATGCACGCTTAAGCATGTAAGTCTCAAGATCACTTCTTGCGCAGTCGCCTTATTCCAAAATATTCTAATTTGTTTGCATTCAAAGTTCAACTATATTAAACTTTGACCTGAATTTGACGACCATTACTCCTGGACAAGATGAATAAATTAATTTGGTAATGCAAATGAATGAGGAGGGTCCATTCGTTCTTGTTGACGCTCCTCTTTCCAGAGTTATGAAAATTTATGGTAAATAATTCACTCAGACTTGTCCCAACAGAGTTTAATCTACTGGAGCTAGACGTAAAACTAAAACTTCGTATACCAAAACCTTATACCAAATGCTTGCAGTAGTTTTCGATTTTGAATAAATAACTCATAGTGTAATGGGCTATATTAAAGCTAAAGATAACACGCAAAATGGTTGCCCTTCTAGGCATGTTATTTATTTCTTATCTTGTAGCTATGAAACTTACTTTTCTTCTAAACCTTTGCACAAAAACACAGTCCCCTTCTGCTGACGTTAACAGTCTACAGCCTTTCGTGATATTACAACTCCCAACTGTTTTATTCTTGTCGCCTTAACTCAAGTCATTTCAGTGTCTTTCTTCACTGTCTCTGACTCTCGTCCAACAATACAATCACTCGACGCCCGTTGAAACTTCACTTCGACGCGACGTACCTTTCACGACGACTGTGCCATACGCACAGCTGAGATACTGGCCGACTCATGTCTGTAACTCTCACCTCTGCTGTTTCCTCGCCTCCTTATATAGCGGGGATGACGTCACACAGTCCTTTCTGGGACTTCTTTAAACAAGCCGGCCGCCAGGCACTTCTCGAATCATCTAGAGAAAACCCCTTTTGGTTCTATCGCTCTGATTGTTGTCACGGTTTCCCTTGCGTGAGTGCCTTTGATACGCGCCGCACCCATTGTTGTTAGTCACGTATACACAAACAACCGCGCGAGGCAGCCTAACCATGAGTGCCTTTGTTTTCTGGCCGGCGTTGTATCTGGCAAGAAGTAGCTTAGCCCCGACCGTTTTTTTGTTGTGCGCTGAGGTCCGCGTCACAATATGTTTCCGGTGTAATCTTAATATGAGTTTTTGAGTGAAATTCAACATTTTCTACCTAATGTAGTATATGAAGCAAAAAAGTAATACACGAACCACTCCAGATTTCACTTCAGCCACAGTATGTGTAAAGACAGAGGGGCAGGCACCATATATATATTGATTGTGCGACCTTAACTTATACTATTGTCTTTGACCATTTCTAGTCTAGCTTTGCTTCAAACACAATATGTCAAGACGTGAAACATTGAACTTCTATAATATAACCATCAAGCAGACCGCTGCATACAAAGTCTAGCCACTAAAATCCACTCAAGACTCTGTTCAAATATTTACAGATTGCGAGGCAATATCTCCTTTGAGATTTCGTTCAAAAAGAAACTGAGCTTTTATGATTTTCGAGTAAAAGCGTTATCGATCTCACAAACACACAGGTTAGTCGCCATCGAGTCTAAACATTTGCCGAGAAAAATGACAGGTTGAGCTCCCCTGGGTAAATCTCGATCGGATGGGGGTCAACCCCCCCTTCCACCTTCAGGTCGATAATGCAGGCATTGGCAGTCATGCAAGAAACGGAATTTCCCCTAGCCCACCATTGTTCCTGCAGTGTGCAGCCCCGTCTCCGGCTGAATCAACATGTGGGTGATGTAACATATCCATACGTACAGTCTAGTGCACGGAAATGTGCTTATACCGCTTGTTTACTATAGTATTTTTCTTTATTTTGTATTGACAGAATATACAATCTGTGTCCCGCACCAGCGCTGGTTGGGCTAACCTCTGATTGAATTCAAGTTAGATACACACGCGTTACTCCAGGCAAATGAGCGTACCACATTCTCTTCCGAGTGACGAAGGTTGTTTTGATACAACAAGCGCAATTGTGGCTCCATTCCACCTGCGCGGTAGTAATAATTTCTAATCTGGCATTAACCATTTTGTTTATATTAAACAAATACATAAAATTTGTATACAATAATTATTACTGCCATTTACTATGGTTATGCAAATTAAAACTTTATAATCTGTCTATATCTTATGTACGTAATAATCTTACGCTGCCTTATGATTAATACACTAAATTGTTTCTCTTTCACAAGATACAAAGCAGTAAAGTTCCATTGCTATTTAGTCTTAAAAATATTAAAAAACTATTTGGTAAACATAACTAACTCAATGCCGTATTCAAACTTTGAAACACAAAATCCAATAGCTTACCTCTTACTTGTGCGTAGTATTTTCTCTGGAGCTTGCGTTCAAGGTTGCGTATGACTTCAATTCCAGTTCGTTAAGTTTGTTGTCTCCCATCCTAAAAGAAATAATTATAAATATACTTCAGATATAATATTAATATTATAATAATTACGCATTAAATTACATCAGTTACATCTAATATGCTCTCAACTTATTACATAACTTCAGTTCAGGACAGCTAATAAACCAATAAGAAATTAAACCCCTAAAACTCTGATGTGGTGTACTCACATTACTTTTTCTACTCTTGTACTAACCATTCTTACAAACTCCTATTCCTATATCTTCTTCATGTTAGTTAAGATAAACATTTGTACAAATTATCTTATTGCTTATTTCCTTGTACGTGCAAGGGGAATGTTAGAATACAGTAGACTTTGTGCTACAGTCAAATGTTTTAAAACTTTGAGATTCTGTTGTCTTTGCACACTTAACATATAAAAAATGAACAACGATGATCCATTTCACGAAAGTTTTGTTTTCTGAAACTCACACACATAACAAGGAATATTTCCGAAATGCTTCACCTGACAAGAAAATTTATTTTGACATAAATTATGTATTTTAGCAAGATCTACATTTTTTGTATAGTATGACTTGGTCTATCCCTAACGGTTTATCAGTTATGCAAAAGTCGTCCAGAGCAAATACGACTACATGGCCTATAGCCAGAAAATTTAAGATATACGTTTCATTTGTCATCCAAATATCTCAATATTGAAATGAGAATTTTAATGTGTGTGTGTGTGTGTGTGTGTGTGTGTGTGTGTGTGTGTGTGTGTGTGTGTATGTGTGTGAAATTTTAATCAAAATCGTTAGAGCCATTTTCAAGAAAATCAAAATTTTCGAAAAATGTTCCATGTAAAGGGTAGTTTAGGGTGGGGCTATTTTCTTCAAAATCTTCGTGTCGCATTCTTGAAAGACATTAAACTTGAACACCAACTTTGGTTTTTAACCGACTTTTCGTTTTTGAGTTATACTGTTCACCGGCAGACAGGCAGGTAGCCACATGCACGCGCACACACGCACACACACACACACACACACACGCGCGCGCGCGCGCGGACACGGACCTTTTTCTAAAAATGCTTTTTCTGGATTCAGGGGGCCTCAAAACGTATATTTCCGGTGAAATCTCAACATCGAATTTTTAGGTGAAATACAATACTCCCTCTAGTTTACTATGGGTTGCAGAGAAAGTAAAAATATAATCGTGTTAATATACTATGCTTAGCTTCAGCAGAGGGGCTGCTATTTAAAAACAAATTACTGTAGCGGTAATGATTAAACACAAACTGCAGAAATTTAGTCTACCTCCCCCAAACGAAAGAGAAGCTAATTGAAACTACCGAGATTCGCGGAATTAGGAACACAATTTCTTATCTCCAGAACATTAAATTTCAGCACCTGAAAGTGCCACTTTCCGTAAAAGCCAGGAATGCTATACTCGTGTTTGTCATGCTTATATGGATAATTAGTTCATAATACTAGTGAGTGAGTAGATACCTATAAGTACTTTATATTTTAAGATCTAAACATTGCACACTTTATATCTATGTTGAAATTCGGAAAACCAGAAAAATAGCTATAGCCACGTGCAAAAATAGTATATTGCAATACAAGTGTGGAGAATGAGGAAGAGTTCGAAATGCATAGAGTATTTTCTACTTCCGAGATTTTCCAATGCACGTCACGCATATTACTACCATTATCCTTGGTGACGAGCTGAGAATCGATTATCTAGGCCTGATTGTTGACTTTAAAAAATCAATATCCTTGGTCTGCATGCCTTGAATTCGAAATACAGTTATATAACGTGCACAGTAAAATAGGCAAAACATATAGGTTCAAATGCCTTTAAGATTTGTTGAGAATAAACAGGTATATTATACAGTAATTATTATTTAGTAAGTTTCGATTATCTGTCAGATTGATAGGTAGATTTTTAGTGGTTATAGATGTATTTGTACAATAATTATTATATTATTATATTAATAATTATTACAGTAGTTTTCCTGTATAGCACAACGTGTATCCACATTACAGAATTTAACATAATTAGTGCATAGAATTAAAATAGGCAAAGCAGGCATAGAGGTAAAATATAATGCTCCAATGTTTTCCTGATTTTTTAGAATAAGAAATTATATAGTAATTGATGTATTTTGACTATCTATAGTGAGATTAGTAGGATTTTAATACCAGTTGGTACAGTAATAATTATGGTTGTACCTGAAAATCATGCTTGTGGATCAGCGTTAGATTTAATATACCTGATGAATATATGTGCAGTAAAAGGGTAACGCAGGTAGCTGGGATTACCGGCACTAAATGTAGGAACTCCTTAACAGCATGGCTGGGAAGTGGATCAAAATACTCGGTTCTGGAAAAAAAAAATTCAAAACTGTCGACTAAACATAACCCTTTCCAACGCAAATTGTTTTGCTACTTACGTCGGTCTACCTCTAACTCATAAAATTAGTTTAATGCGCTAATACAGGATTGTCTCATGAGATTGACTGAAATAGCCAAGATCATTACGGCGAGACAAATGGACAAATTGCACTGAAAGCTGTAGTTCGCGGATTCGAGTCTTAGCAACCACAGCTTAATGTGTGTATGTGTGTGTGTGGTAAAGGATGTGGAAATGCTCATGTAAAGTAATTGGTGTAATGGCATGCGTGGACGATGATCGTGGATGATCGTTTGATTGTGGTTGCATGAATTTTGCTTATTTCTATCAAAAAGCAATGAAAGTTTAGAAATATTATATTTCACAATTGAAAGCATCTACAGTGCATATTTTTAAACGGTTTAAAGCAGATGTAACAAGAATATAACAGAAAGGAAACACATTAAAATAGTTTGAAAAGTTTATAACATATGAATGACTCCATATGGAATCATTGGTTCTGAAAGGGTTAAAAAAAAAAAACAAAGGAAAATGGTGCAAAATATAAATTTAATAACCTCCATTAACGCAGACGCTATCATATAAATCTTGTTAAAAACTCCTTGGAGGAATTTCCAACCTCACTATATATAACCAAGTGTCATTAACTTAACTCATTCTTGCAGTTTGAAAAGGAGAAATGAATACAAAGCACTGGCAGACGCAATTTTCGAAGCATAACTAAAGGGATAAAGCTTCGCTTAGAGAATACAGAGGGGAAGCTGCAGAGAATCAGCAATCGTGAGCGGGAGGTAATTCAGTTAACCCTTTCCGTCTCGCAATTTTTTCCCCTTTTTTCACTCCCTGCTCTGAGAGGGTTCGCCTGTTCAGCAGCGGCAAGCTTTTAATGTGAAGGAACGATCATCCGATGGTGATAGATGTTCACGTAATACAGCTTCTTGTGAAGTGGCTGCTTTCAAAACTTGTTCATCATTTATATTGCGAGGACACTGGAGAGAGATGAGGTTATAACTTTCTAAAGATAAAACTTTGATATTTCATAACTGACAACTCAGTTGTCGAAACTACAGTTTTTTGACGGATGTGCACTATTTTGGAAGACTGCATTGCGCTGAAAAGGCATGCATCGAACGCCCTAATTTCTTAAGCTCAAATAATGTGTGTGTGTGTGTGTGTGTGTGTGTGTGTGTGTGTGTGTGTGTGTGTGTGTGTGTGTGTGAATAATGCGTAATATACATTTAAACATACACCTATCGCTTCGTGAGATATTGAACATATTTTCTCGCAGTACAAACATATTTTTAATGAAAACAGAAGAAATTAATTTTTCAAAGTGCCCTTTGTTATATATTGCAATATAGTATAGTTGTATTAAATCATGAACTAGAATGCAAATACTCGTTTGACTCTCTGTTTTGTATATGATGTAAATATGTGTAAGTAATACTGTAAACATTGAGGCAGTATTTCTCAGTAAGCCCTCTGTATCTAGAATATATAATCTATGAAACATAGGCAGTCTCCTGTAATAATTTGTTATATGGCTGGCCTATGTTGACTTTTTTTTGTCTTCTTGCAATTAATTAATGGAGGGAAGAAGTGTTTAAAATTGACTTTTGTCTTTAAATACGAATAAGTATATTTAAAAGTGTGATTATCGACGAATTAAATGTTGTTCGTGAAGTTTGAGCTGCACTATGAACGTTCTGCATAGTATTTAAACATTAATCGGAAGGACTAATCGGGTGTAAATTGATTTGTATAATAACAACGAATCCGCCATAATTTAGCGGATTATTTAACGGCGTGAGAAGTGTGAAGATTACTGTTTGAGAAGTGTTTATTAATATCATTAAAGAGTAATCAAAGCAACTCTTGTTGTCTACCCAATGACATAACCTCCTTGGAAACGTCAAAGCTATACACGCCAAAGCATAGTGGAAGAATTATGCGTAAAAAGTAACGAAAACTAAGTTAGGAGAAGTTAGGAAAAATATGAACGATAAACTCTAGAGAGTAACCGATACCTCAAGATCGAAAAGTGTAAGAAATATACATCACAGTGATATAGTGCACTCGTATTATTCACATGCACCTGTTGCGGTGTCGAAAGAAGTTTCTCAATATATAGCTTTTGTTTAACTGAGAGGCGCAGAACGTTCACTTTCAACAACTTCCGCATGTACATTATTGTCTATTGCAATGAACAGACTGTATGTAATCACTTTAGATATACGTGAAATGTAGTATTCTATAACGAAATGAGAATTTTAACAGTCTCATGTTCAGCATAGTATACATGTTCGAGCAATGTAGGCAGCGCCCGTTGTTTACATCTCGACTCACCCTCTCTCTTTCAATATGAATAGTCTGTAGTACAACGTAATATAACCTCACTAAAAGCGGTCATGTTCATTTGCCCCAATTAATTGTGTATATCTGATATTTTAAATAATCACCCGTCTTAACCAGTGAACTAATTCAAGGTACTTTAGTCTAATGTAATATATTCACAACTAACTAAAGATAGTGTTCTGTTCACATCGAAAACTCTAATAAGACTACGCATAGGGTATAGGGTATTCAAGGAGAGAACAATTCTTGCACTTCGACCTATCTTTTAGGACTATCATCCCCTAGTAGGAACGAATGAAGTGAATACAGGGGCGTGGAAGTCTACTTGGCTCTAAGACTCGTCCCACTATTGGAAGAAAACATCTCAAAGATATGAAGGAAAGAAATCTGTGGTGGAAGAGAAATTATTCACCATTCACCAACAACCAGTGAAAACCATGAAAAACCCAGGTCTTCTCTTGTCTACCAAGGAGGGGATTCCAGTCAGTCAATGATTTATTGTACGTCAGACCCCCGGAGGAAGGATAAGATGAAGGCATCCTACAGAATGCATTATAACTAGAACTGCTACGAAGTTCCAGGTCGCCAGAGAGCGCACCACGTATCCTACTGGCAACCCTACTGACTCTTACAACCTGAAAAAACTGGACAGAGAGAGAGAATGAAATGAAAGGGAGTGCTTGGGGTGATGTAAGATAAATATCCTGCCTAGTATTCTCCTGACCGATCCGGGATAAACCAGGGATATCGATCAGGAAGATCGTCCGTGGGAATCAAACCCGCGACCTCCAGAATCGGGCCACAGACTAATCTGATTAGCCGTTCGCTAAAAACCCAGGTTAAAAAAAGACAGTGAACGGGAATCGAAACCTAGAACTCACGTGTTACCATGGAGCCAACTCGCTCTTCTGGGCTACCCATATTTTCATGGCTTCACACTAGACACTTTTCAGACATAGGCTCGCGAACTGTCTATTGCTCTCCCTAGAGTTTTAAAACTGGGAAACTCTTCTTCTGAGTTTCTGTGTGAACTTCTAACATCAAGCCTGGGTATTTTTTTCGAATGTCCCCGTAGTGGAACATAAATTTATCTCTGTGTAAGAGTTTTGACGACTTTCTTTCGTATACAGAAAAACAGAACAGCAGAGAGAAGTTCACGTTAATGTTTACTCCTCGGGAGTGCAGATAAATCTAAACCAGAGACAGGAATTGTGATCATAAGGGAAGTATAACATATTCAGGTCACCTAACAAATACTCTTTTTCCTCTTGTCTCAGAAACAATTGAATTCTCTGTAAGAATCGCTATATGTGTATGTAGATATGAATATTCCCCTTTAAAGCTTCACAATATGCATTTTCTAGAATAATATTACAAAGAGAGAAAACATATATGGTTATGTGTGTATGTATGTAATAATCCCATTTTGACAATTCTTTCAGCATAGAATGATATACCTACACTGTTAATAAACTTTTAATCTCAATTCCTAAACGTAGTTTTACATGCTTGTGGTAGTATTGAAGTATTGAATTCCAATTAAAAATTACATCCGCTGCTTCACCAGAAATACATGTTTTCAAGATCCAGTTAACCTCCAAAGAGCATTTTTATACAAAGGTCGGTGTGTCTTAGAAACAAAAAGTCAGGTTGCACCACAATTGAATGTTCTATGAACATCTCATCAGGCCTGCTTTATTTAATTGAACTTTGGAGCGCTCTCCCTTCATCCCATTCTCCCGGGGTCCAGTAGGTGGAATTCCCTCCGTAAATACTCTAACACTACCTTCACCTCATATAAATGTTTCATTGGTAGAGAATAAATCACACCATTTTTACCTTCTGTACTGCGTAAAGTAGAGGAAATATCGTATTCCACCCAAAAACTGGATGACGAGATTTCACCGGAAATATATGTTTTGAGGTCCCCTGAATAAAAAAATAATTTTAGTGTGTGTGTGTGTGTGTGTGTGTGTGCGCGCGCGCGCGCGCGCGTGCGTGTGTCTCAGTCTGTGTTTCTGTCAGTCTGTGAACAGCTTAACTCAGAAAAATCCGTTAAAAACCAAACTTGGTATTTAAGTTTAATGTCTTTCAAGGATGCGATACAAAGATTTTGGAGAAAATTGCTTCACCCTAAACTACCCTTTACAAGGAAAATTTTTCGATAATTCTGATTTTCTTCAAAATGACTAACGTTGTTGATTAAAGTAACATGTTTGATATATTTTTATGACAAATGAAATGTATATCTTGAGTTTTCTGGCTATAGCCCCTGTAGTCATATTTACTCTGGATGACTTTTGCATAACTGGTAAACTGTAAGAGATAGACCAAACCTTACTATACAAAAATGTAGATTTCACTTAAATATACAATTTATGTCTAAATAATTTTTTTGTAGAGTAAACCATTTCGGAGATATGCCTATATATATTTGTGTGTTTTGGAGAACTTCTACTTCTGTCAAATGGAACATCGTTATTCAACTTTTTATATGTAAACCCTGCAAAGAGAATGGAATCTCAAGGCTTTAAACGATTTGACTATCGCTCAAATCCTATTGTATTATCATATTCTCCTTTTGCTTACAAGAAAATAAACAGTAAGATAATTTCTGCAAATTTTTATCTCAACTAACACGAAGACATGGGAGTAAGAGTTTTTAAGAATGGTTAGTACAAGAGTAGAGAAGGTCATGTGAGTGCAATACATCAGAATTTTTTAAAAATCACACTGACCTATATGCAGCCCTTTATCTTAAAATAATTTAAGAAACGTGAATTTAAAAAATTATTTTTGTACACCAGAATATATCGTATATGCTTTTAACTTATTTATATAAATTAATATATCGAAAGCAATTGCATCCAGGCGTTTCAGCTAGAAATATAAGAACGAAATAACCAGATTTGTTCCTTTGCAAACCAATCTTTTTCCGCCATAAATTTAACTATGGAGTCATCACAATTTTCTTCTGTGGAAAATAAATTTTAAGACTGATTATTTATGGAACATGAAAGTGCTGCTATCTATTGGTGCCAATAGAAGCACGCATTTATGAACGCATCTGAAGAGCTGTCTGTGTTTAACATTCGTCAGAATGGAAGCATCAGAAAACACACCATACTCCTCTGCTGAACTTGATTGATAGTCAAGTTGAAAGGTGCTCTTTGTAGGAAAAGCTTTTAGACACAAGGGACCTACTAATGCAGTGAGGCGGGAGATCGGGACATTTCCAAATAACACAATGATAAATTCAATAGCTTTTCAACTTCCTCATCTTGACAACGAACTAGTCATAGCTTCAGAAACTGTTCAGCCTCGGTCACTCGGTAGTGCTTTCTAGCCAATCAGTTGTCTGTTTGTAAGTGAATTAGTGTGTACCTGTTTACCGTCTAAGAAAATTTTGGCGAGTTCAAAAAAAAAAAAAAAAAATCAAATATGTCATCTTAAACATACCGAGATCCTGTCTGAGGAGCACTCTGGTGACAAAGAATAAAGATAAATTAACGGTGCGAGATGCCCACATGCCATTCAGGAGCGCCTGGGTTCAATGACCGTCGACCGCCCACTCTTATGTTACGTTTTTCGTGGGTTTTCCAGATCGACAGGCCAATGCAGGGAAATTTCTCAACTACCTAATTTCCTTTTCGCCATTTCTCTTTAATTCCGTGTCCTCATCTATCATGTGTGCTTCTAGGTTTCGTGGCGTATGGTGGTACTATACACAGCTCCAGTAGCCCTCCTCTGCAGTGTGGTGGTAAACATGATATTTTGGTTCAGGAGGCCTCAAAACATATTTCCGTTAAAATCTCGACAGAGATTTTTGCTTCGAATACAATATTTCCCCTACTTACTCTACGCAGTAGAGAAAGCAAAACTGTTTATCTTGATTAATGTTAAATAAGTAGAACAATGAGCTTTTTAAACAATGGTTTGTTGAAGAATGGGCAGAGAACGCCATATAAATGTTACATCAATTGTGTTTTATATTAGAGAAGCTTTCTCAGACTGCAACACTCGAGTAGTTAAGGGTAAACTCAAAAACTTTCGTGGTGTTATTATGAGTAATTCATGTCGAATTATTATCAACTTCTTACGTTTCTGAAGATGTGAAATATCCATGCACAGTAAAAGCAATTACTGGACCACTAAAAATGGCAGACCAAAGATTTGGGGAATATTCTAGTGAGTATATTGAAATTTTAAGTGGAGAGGCGAAGTCAAAGATTAGAAAAAAGCGGATCATGGAGTTACTTTCAGATGTTTACAACCAAAGAGATTAGAAACTCACAGCAGAAACACCAACTGAACAAATTGCTAATATCATGAAAATGACTATAAGGAATACAGTAAAAAAAACTGTGAAATTTGACTGCCAAAACACTTCAACGGAATGCTTTTGTGGGCGACACCGTGGCCGAGCGGTTAAAGCGTTCGTCTACCACCTAGGCGGCTCGTGTTCGATACCAGGGACCCGCATGCGGCATTTGTGGTGGACGAACCGGCGTCAGGGTGGGTTTTTCTTCGAGTTCTCTGGTTTCCCCCGCCACTCATTCCACCATTTGCTCCATTATCTTTCCAGTCATCGATTTCACCTGCATTTCATAACATCGTCTTCTTTATTATCATACTTGGAGCTTGACTGAACACCCGCTTCCAGGTCTTCACTCTGTCTGATCCATAGGTCCCTGAGCTCCCCGAAAGGCGTCTGACTCTAGGCACTGGCTTGTAAGTATTAAGGGGTATAAGGTAGGGAAGAAGAAAGAAGAATTAAGTATATGTAATTTTAAATCACTACTAATACTAAATAGTAATAAATAAATGAATTATTAATTATTTCGCAGAATACTCCAGGTTCTGATATTTGGGATAATTTTTGTCGTGCTTCGCCTCGCTAAATTATCGACATATGAACCCTTCTCGTGGTATTACTACACATACATAAATCGCACATTTCGACATGTATTTTCATGGTCACATGGTGTTACACAGATGCCTGGTTATCTTCTCATATATCGGTGCGAACTTCCAGTTACGGATGTTATGTTAGTGGTCGTTATTATCCCTCTACTAAACTTTAGTACAAATTGCCTTCACGTTTAATGGAAACTAAACAAAATACTTTGTAACGTACGCTCATTGTAGCCAGGTTTGCACACGTATGCAAATCTGTTGAAACAAGCCTGCATTCATGAATAACACAGCGTGCGTTGCGCTGTGCACTTGTTATGCATATGCCCCAAGGTTTTAGCTGCTGGCTGGAACTAAGGCAGGCACTATACATTATAATTAAGAGAATAAACAATCTTGTGTAATGAATCCAACTCCGCTCCTGGCTGAGGGAAAAAACCTTTTCCTGTTTTACATTCAAGCACCATCAGCAAGTGTTTCAGTGTCTGCGCTTAGATGCGGGTTTATACCCCATGACATTTGCTTTTGATGCCGACAGTGATCCAGTGTTTTAGACATTTTATGCGCAAGCAGAACGGCTCCGATTTTTAGGTGCTAAATACTTCGAAAATATTTAGTTTTATGTGATGAAAATATAAAATGTATCTGATGTGTTGCACTCACATGACTTTCTCTGCCCTTGTACTAACCATTCTTACAAACTCTTATTCCTATATCTTCTTCTTTGTAGTTAACATTTGTACAAACTATCTTATTGTTTATTTCCTTGCAGATGGAAGGGGAATATTAGAACACAGTAGGCTTTGAGCGATAGTCAAATCTTTTAAAGCTTTGACATTCCATTCTCTTTGCACACTTAACATATAAAAAAAATAAACAACGATGTTCCATTTAACGAAAGTTTTGTTTTCCGAAACTCACACACATAACAAGGAATATCTCCGAAATGGTTCACCCTAAAGAAAATTTATTGCGACATAAAGTGTGTATTTTAGCAAGATCTACATTTTTGTTCAGTATGATTTGGTCTTTCTCTAACGGTTTACCAGTTATGCAAAAGTCGTCCAGAGTAAATACGAGTACAGGGGCTATAGCCGGAAAATTCAAGATATACATTTCATTTGACATAAAAATATCTCAAACATGTGACATTTTAATCAAAATCGTTAGAGCCATTTTCAAGGAAATCAAAATTTTCTAAACATTTTCCATGTAAAGGTTGGTTTAGGTGGGGCTATTTTCTTCAAACTCTTCGTCTCGCATCGTTGAAAGACAAACTTAAATGCCAACTTTGGTTTTTAAACTACTTTTCGTTTTTGAGTTATGCTTTCCACAGACTGACTGACCAAAATAGATCAAATCTTATTACACAAAAATGTAGATCTAAAGTTATAGTTAAAAGTACAAGTTATGTCAAAATGTATTTTTTGTTGAGTGAACCATTTCAAAGATATTCCTTGCTATTTGTGTGATTTTTTGCAATACTTAGACTTTTCTCAAATGAAAGGTCGTTATTCACTTTATCTCTTGGCCTAACAAGGAAAACGAAATTTCAAAGCATTAAAAGATTTGGCCATCACCCAAAGCCTATTCCCCTAGCACCTACAAGAAAATCAGCAATGAGATTATTTCTGCAAATGTTTATCTGGACTAACATGAAGAAGATACAGGAATAAGAGTTTGTAAGAATGGTTAATACAAGAGTACAGAAAGTCATGTGAGTGCAGCAAATCACATATTTTTGTCCTCCTAGTATTTTATTGTTTCAATGTAGTGGTTTAACTGCCACTTCTTGCGGGTGTTCCCCCCCAGTCTTGGCAGAGTTCGATTTAGCAATTGCTTGTTCCCAGGATTGTTACAAAGCGGTAGCGGTAAAGGACGGAGATAAAGTATCCAATCAGAGCACGTCAGAACCATGTGTCCTCATTATCTGAGATATCGATCCCAGACTCAGAGAACGCCTTGGAAATTACTTGCAGCACACTAAATTATAATTAATGAAGGCTTTAATCTCAAAACAGCTTATGTCTCGAGAGATGTCTTCCTCGGCAATAAGGGTTACAACTTGCAGTAATGGTCTCATAAAGTTTACGTGGTTTAGTGAACTCCTCGTTCACTTTGTTGAAGCGAATCAGTTTTGGCAACAAACTGCCTTTGGAGATACCCAAAGTCTCTTAGTTTCGGAGATGAGAAGAAATTGAGATATATTGATTGATTTTGTGGGTTTAAGGGCGCTCAACTTTAGGTCATCAGCGCCCTTAAAAGATTCATGGCAATAGCCAGATATAAATTTCACTAAAAAATAAAAATACCAGCAAGAAAAATATACACAAAAAGTAAAAAACAGTGGTAGTAGCCAGATATGGAACAAGGTGATAAATATGTCCAAAAGCATAAAGAGATAAATACAATTTTAAATCCTCAAATTGATATTGCGCTCCGCTAAAAGCTTAAAAACTCCATCAACCACCTTTATGTCGTCCGCTAAGACCTCTGCAAGTCTGGCAGGCAGCTGCAGAGAGTCCCGAAGGTGCGCTAGAGAGCAACACTCCAGCAGCACGTGATGGACTGACAAATCGTTGTTACACAGCGAACATAGAGGGGGAGGGTCCCTTTTAAATAGGTAGCCATGCGAAAAATTGCAGTGCCCTATTCTTAATCGAGCCAAACTAACCTCCTCGCGGCGAGATGTGCGACAGGAAGTTACCCAGTTTATCGAAAGTTCTTTCACTTCTCTAAGCTTATTACCGCGGAGAGCTGACCACTCGTCGTGCCAGGACGACAGCACCGCTCTCCGCACTTCAAGCCTAAAGTCTTCCGAAGTAACACGTGAGATGGTAATACAGGGTTCTGTAGTTGCCGTCTTTGCTGCTAAATCTGCCATTTCATTCCCCGGCAAACCTACGTGACCAGGAATCCATGCACACACCACGTCAACACTGTGTAAAACATGGAGGGCATCCTGGATACGTTGTACAATAGGGTGGGGGTTGTACAACTGACAAAGGCTCTAAAGTGCACTAAGGGAATCGCTCAAAATCAGGCAGTCACCTAATTTACGACGGCGACCATACAAACCGGCTCGGTAAATTGCATAAAGCTCTGCAGTAAAAATGGAGGTGCAATTTGGAAAACCGAATGTATGTGGTTCGGTTCCATAAACAAAAGTACATCCAACACCGTTTGTGACCCATCGGTGTAAATATATAGACGGTCAGTGTAGCCTGACAAAAATTCTAAAAAACAGGTGCGGATACTTGAAATAGGCATCGTGGACTTCTGGTGTACGGCCATCCCAAGATCTACATGGGGCGTGCCAAATAGCCAAGGGGGGTAAAGCTTCTCGCCCTTGGCAAACATCCTAGGCAGTTCCACTCCAAGCTTCACTAGAAGGTCTTGGAAACGGAACCCCGCAGGCTTAGGACTAAGGGTGCTATTGCTATACCGTTCTCTTTGAGTGGTGGTGAAAAAAGAAGCGAACGTTGGGTGCTTAGGCATACATTTAAATTGAGATATAGATAAACATAGGTTGGTCAATATGTTTAGGGCAAAAACTAAGTCGGCTGCATTTTGTTTCATAATTTTCAGGGATTGGTACACAATAATAATAATAAATAATAAATTAATAATAATAATAATAATAATAATAATAATAATAATAATAATAATAATAATAATAATAATAATAATAATAATAATAATAATAATAATAATAATAATAATAGTAATAATAATAATAATAATAATAATAATAATAATAATAATAATAATAATAATAATAATAATAATAATAATAATAATAATAATAATAATAATAATAATAATAATAATGTGCAATCAGAACGCTCATGTAAGATTTGGAATTCTTGGCATTTTGTTTTGTTTTGCTTTTTGTTTTTCTGGTCGTTTAAGAAATATTCACATGTAAACTACATATGAGCCACCTGTATATAGGGTTGAAAGAACATTTTATTCATAAGTTATACTTTTTCAAATGAAATAACACTCAAACAAGGTATCAGAAAAATCTTTTCACTTCTTTGTCTCTCCGACAGGTTTAATTAATCTGAAAATATCCTGGGGGCATTTAAACGTTCTAGGAACTGATTCTGAGGTATTTCTCTTTTGTGTGGTCGCCGATTCGCCGCCTTTCTTTTGTTATCTCTGTGTTGACCTACGGGGAAGGTGTTCAGGGGTGCTAACCTGGATATCGATCACCGCAGGGGCCAACTTCTTTGTACCCTGCAGAAACACAAGGAAAAGAGACGTGAAGAATTCAGGCTCTTGAGCAGCGTAGGGGCCGATATGCAAATCTCAAGTGTTGAAAATCTCCTTCCAAGCGCGCTCGGGCTCCTGGTTGTCTAGAGACGCGAGAACAAAGGCCTACTTGCCCTGACATTCATGACGTTTATGATTCAGGCAACATCAAAAGAAAAATACAATGTGGAGAAGCTATTAAAGTTTAACATCCCTACAGCGTTGGAAGATTAGAGGAGTAAAGCTCATGTATCTTCTTCATAACCTCGTCTGTCATAAACAACACCAACGCACCCTTCAAGCATGAAGGCGGTTACGCGACAGCAAAATCTCTGCCACATCAGTCACGTGCAATAACAGCGTGAAAATGTATATGTGTGAGTGAGAGATAGAGAACCTGCCAGTGAAATTTGATAATTTAGAAACATTTAGAATCGAAGAACTGTATGCACATATAAAAATCTGATGTGTTGCAATCACATGACTTCCTCTATCTTCTTCATGTTAGTCGAGATAATCATTTGCAGAAATTACTTTATTGCTTATTTCCTTGTACGTACAAGGGGAATACAGTAGGCTTTGAGCGAGTCAAATGTTTTAAGAGTGGTCGCCTTTATGAAGGGTTTGAAATTCCGTTCTCTTTGCACGACCAACCCGTAAAAAAGTGAAAATGGCCTTCCATTTGAGAACAGTAATAAGCATTGCAAAACTCCCACGAAAAACAAGGTATATCTTCGAAATGGTTCACTCCACAAAAATATATTTGGACATAATGTGTTTATTTTAACGAGATCCACCTTTTTTATATAGTAAGATTTCGTCTATCTTCTACGGTTTGCCATAAGAATATCTTAAACATGCGGTATTGTTACATCTCCGAAAGATATTGCCACCACCGCTAATTACCTACACAGGGAAGGAGCCTTACCTGTCCTAAAGACCCGTCCTCCGACCGGACAATACACCATATGGAAACAATAGCAATTGTCTGCTGTTTTTCTGTGTAGACCTTCCTTCTTATTCACTCTCGATTATTCTACTTTCGGAATTTTGCATTGTCTGAAGACCTATATAAGGAACTGCCGAGTCAGTTCAGTTAAACGTTTGCGAAGCGTTCAGTAGACAGTGCCTGTGAATCGTGCCAAGTGCAGTTCCGTGCGAGTCATAATCTGACAGTTCTTTATTGTGAATCTATTCCACAGTTGTGCTGTTGCTGAGTTTTGTACGAAAGTGATCTAAGTCAGCACTACACTGACTAGAAGGTAATAACGTGTGATTAGCAGCGTTTTCTCATTTGTTACAATATTAAACTTAAATACCAACGTTGGTTTTTAATCGACTTATCATTTTGAGTTATGCTATTCACTGACAGACAGCAC
This sequence comes from Tenodera sinensis, assembly GCA_030765045.1. NCBI lineage: Eukaryota > Metazoa > Arthropoda > Insecta > Mantodea > Mantidae > Tenodera > Tenodera sinensis. The sequence continues at coordinate 49,932,282 of CM060970.1, forward strand.
AGACAGGGCAGACTAACTTAATTTAGTATATGTATTGAAGCTCCTGTTGAGAAATGGCAAAGACAGATGAAGCCTGATTTTAAAATAGGGATATATTGTTAAACACAATTTTATTTGCAGACGACCAGGTCCACTTTAGGAAATGAGCTTCAAAGAGCAACACAGAACTTACAAGAGATATTCCAAAACTCTAATTTAGAAATATCTATTAATAAATCTAAGATTATGGCTTTTGAAGGAAGGTTTCCAGTACGATTTAAAATAGTAATTAATTACAAAATAATAGAAAAATTCAGCAGTTTTAGTTATTTGATATGCTACATATTTTACGAAGGAAAGACATCAATAAACATTGTATTAAGTTCCAACAAATGTGTGGAACTATTCAAAGAAAATTAAGAAACAAAGCTAGAAAGAGACAATTATGAAATTTTATAAAGTGCTTGTAGTGGCTCTAAATTTATAGGGTAGTGAAAACTGGGCCCTCAGTAGATCTTTTAAAAGGAGGCTACAAGCAGGTGAAATGCAATTCCTCAGGTGAATATAAGGTTACACATTAAAAGATCCTATACCTATTACTCAAATACAAGGTATTCCGATAGATGCCGTGACCCCAACGTACATCAATTTTTGTTAACGTGTTAGGTTATCTACTTTGATGTTGATTTCTACGATGCCGTTATTTCCTATCTCGTTCTGCTTTGTCCCCTCTGCTAGCTACTTCAGTGATATCTTTCCCTGGGGGTGTGCGTGAGTGTGGTGAGAAAGGATTACATCAGATTAGTTACCTATAAATTTTAATGCTGTCTAAAATATTCCATTTGAAGGGGTTTGCCGACTGTTGAGTTAAATAATTAAATTCCCTGTATAATAATGGTGCGAACCGTCAGTTGTAAATCACATAAATTTTAATCGGAAAGTTTTCTCACACCAGCCGCTAAGTCTTAATAACTCAAATGCGTCCGTGGGCGCTACTTCTGCAGAAAAATATATCACCATACATAACGTAAAAATGATACTAAAGACACCAGAGTATTGAACTAATTGCCCTTTTCTTAACTTAAACGCCGCCTACATATCGCCACCTCTACCAGCGTTCTTACTTAGGTGACCCAATCCTAAATCTCCAAATATTGGTATCAGAAACATAATTTTCACTGCGTAAATTCCCTGAAGCTTATAAATCTCTTTCTTATTATAATTTTAAAAGTGAACAACGGGCCTGTTAATAATTGATTTCCCGGAGCGCCTTGAGCTAATGCGCTCAGTACAGAGCTAATGGCTTTCCGAGAGACTGCCCAGTGACCTTTCTCTCCTGGCAAATCTTTTAACTCAGGCTAATTACATTATACATTGATTCAATATACAGAAGTTATTTCTTGCAATTATTTCTCTCTCCCGGTAATTTCTTTATTTGATTATTATTTGTATCTTCTTGACAATAATTATCATGTCGAATAAAGAGAATCTAATGTCGATACATGTTATGTTTAGCAAGAAATAATTATTCACACCAAACCACCAAGCGGTTGTAACCAATCCCCTTAAGGGTACCTACACATAAAACGTGTGAATCTTGCAGTTTTTAAGTAAAATGTTTTCAAAATTTTGTGACATGCCACGTCTAAGTATATTACATTCTTCATGCGGATAACTTGAATAGTTTTTTTTAAAGAAAAATATACTTTGGTTTTAGTAGGCCAATTAATCTGGTATTAATATTGTGACGTCAGGCTCAGCGCAGAACAAAGTACAGACGGGGCCAAATTATAACACCACATGTCGGGCCGGCGAATGAGCAAACGCACCCTCAGGCTGCCTCGTGCAACTGCTTGTATGTACGAGACTAACGACAATGGAAGCAGCTACACAAAAGGGGCTTTCTGCTGAGCCTTCAAGAAAAATCCAGCCGCGTACCCGGCGGCATGTTTGCAGTTTTCAAGAAAGCTCGGTGTGACGTCATCCCCACTATATAAGGAGGCCAGCAAAAGCAGTTAGTTGCAGTTAAAGACACGATTTGGTCAGTGTGTCAGTGAGTGCGAGGCAGCTGTGCGTGTGTGACGTCGTGAAAGACACGTCGATCGTCGTGGAGAAGATTCTAACGAGCGTAGAATGATTTCACTGTCGTGGTGAGTGAACAAACACATTGAAAGAAGTGAGCAAGGTTACGAGTAGTAAAACATGTAAGTTGTGATAACCGAAAGAGTAGACTGTGTTAACGTAGAGAAGACAAATTGTGTATTTGTGATAAAATGTTAGAAGACAATAAAGTGATATAAAAGAAACGGATTGGATTTTGCCGTTTTGTTACCATATTTATGTTGACATAGTCATAGCAACAATACAGTGGGCAGTTATAAATGTCAAAATAACCTTCCGAAAAGTAAGGAAGAGAGAACTAAAGCAATGAGAGCTATATTCATTACAGAAGACCCAATAAGACCTTACATTTCGTACTTAGAGATAACCACCAAACAACGGGGAACACATTTGGATACGTGCAAAAGAAAAGGCTGCAATTGCTGCAAAATCTATAAACGACAGTAAATCCCAATGGAAGTTGCAACGAAATACTTCAGGGCAGTCATCGTCTCAATTCTGACTATGCATTTAATAAGCGAAAATCTAAAGAAAGATCTAAAAGAGCGGCTAAAAGCAAAGGCAACATAAAAGAGTAATGGGAATGTCGAAATTCACCCCATCAAGATATGCATAGCTATTGACCCGGAGTTCCTTCCTGATTGAGGATCTCCGCTACACAGTAACCCTTTCCACAGATGCCTACAAAGAACTACTGACAGAGAACTGAAGAGAAATGAGATTGAAGATACCTTCTACGTTACAAGCACCAAGATAGAAACTAAACAGGACCAAATCAGTGTATGTAGAGCATCTCAACAAGACTTGTCTTAACTGATTAACGTGTTTGTGAACTTTCTCAATAAAAGTGTAACCAGAGCGTTTAGAAGGAGAAGTGTGATCACTGCTGTAGTTCATGTGTTCCGCCGCACAGATGGCAGTGCAACTGCTAGTGCGGTACAATGCTAATACGAACACTAGCGTTTAGCAGGAGATTCAGCTGGAAAAGTAGCAAAGGAGAAGAATAGTGTCGTTTAACAATAACTAATTCACGCATGCACATTCTGACAGCCATTCACAGAAATTCAAGACAATAATGTTACCACTAGAATGCAAAATGGCATTAAAGGAAGGAAGTAAAATATAATTTCCTGTGAATGAAGAGTTAACTTTTTTCGGGGATTAAATCCCCCAAATCTACAAACCCATCCACTTTCAAAGAATTAGAATCAAATCGAACTTCTTTTATCTTTACTTCGTTAAAAATTAAAATTCCATATCGTTCGTTTTCATTCTTATCCTTTAAAAATTCAGATACTGCATTTCCAGACATTTTTGACCTTTGATTAACTTTCTTAAATGTGATTTTGATGGAAGTTGAAGAAGATTGTGATTTAAACAATGTATGCATCCTTCGGATGACTTGATTTTTAAAAGCAGGCTATCTAAAGGAAATTCTTCATAATATTTCATGCCTTTCTTTTTAGTTGCCTTTGATATTTTCAAAATTGTATCAACAATTTTTTGTTTTTACTTAGGTATTTTGTTCCATCACATTCACCGATATTGCTACTACTTCCATTTACTTTACTTTCCTTTCAAGTACTTGAATCTTGGCATTGGATACTTTCATTTGGCATTTTAGTCTAATTATATTACGGTATTGTTGATTTGACCTTTTCTTAAGTAGGCCTACTTTATTACTAAAATATCTACTGGTATACCCTGCGAGGGGAAAATTAACAGTCGTATTTTGAAAGCCTTCTGCATGATTCCCACTGTCTTCTAAATTGGTATCTCTTTCAGCCCTTTTTGATGGTCTCTGTGAAGGAAGTTTACGGGAATGTATTGGGTGTGATAAGTATTTAGGAAGATTAGGAAAAAGAAATCTCTACATTTTCTCCATTAACTAGAAACTTGTCTACCTTTATCAAAAGTGAATCACACTCGTAAATATTAGATGATAGGTACTTGTCCTTTCTTGGTATGGCCCTCTCCCATTTAGAAAACATTAGTTTATATTTTGGAGGTGTAAAAAAATGTTTACGTTTAGATTTGCTATATCCAGATCTACAACCAGGCACTAAACACATAGGCATGTCGATTATTTCTGTAAATTCACAGTTTCATAAAAATTAACCACAATTCATCACACTGTAACAAACATAGCAACCATACACAACAATACTCCAATGCAATATCCAGCGAAACGCGCTGTAAATAGCCACACTAACGACTTTGCTGCCACCTGACGGAGGCGCCATGTAGCTCTTGTATAATCATATGGAAGAGCAGTGGAGTGATCACACTTTGTGTTTCTACTCGCTCTGGTGTAACTAAGTGCCACGTGCACTAAATGCTCAAACCCACTGAGAGACAATGTTTGAATACTGGCGCGTATTTTACTATTATTATCATTACTATAATAATTACCTATTATTATTATTATTATTATTATTATTATTATTATTATTATTATTATTATTATTATTATTATTATTATTATTATTATTATTATTATTATTATTATTATTATTATTATTATTATTATTATTATTATTATTATTATTATTATTAGTATTGTTATTAGTATTGTTATTAGTATTACTACTATTATTATTACTATTATTATTATTATTATTATTATTATTATTATTATTATTACTACTATTATTATTATTACTACTATTATTATTACTACTACTTTATTATTACTACTATTATTACTATTACTACTATTATTATTACTACTATTATTATTATTACTATTATTATTATTACTATTATTATTACTATTATTATTACTATTACTATTATTATTATTATTGTTATTATTGTTATTATTATTGTTATTATTATTATTGTTATTATTATTATTACTATTATTATTGTTATTATTATTGTTATCACTATTATCATCACTATCATTATCATTATTATCACTATTGTTATTATTACTATAAATCTGGTGCTTCCCTGCATGTAAAAATAGTAATTTTGAAAAAATAATACTAATCCATTATTTAAGCAGTAATATACAGAATTGGCAAATAAAAATGTTTTCAATCTCCTGACTACTGTAACCAATTTTCAACTGCGACACGTTGGTGAGACACTTGAAGCAATATTCAGCCACACGTTGAAAAGACCATCTGAAGCAACATTCAACAGTCGTCGATATAACAATTTTGAAGCCAAATTAGCGTTTTGATGCAACAATACTTCACGCCGCCAAATATCTTCATGTTTTTGAAAATGATTGTTATAATTATTATTTGTGGCTATATTTTAAATTATTAACTTTGCTGTCTCTGTTTAATAGAAAAAATAAAACTTTAAATATAATTTTTGTAGTAGTTTAAAGTCGGTGGTCGAATTATCTTGATCAATTTAAAAGTGTAGGAAAAGCATCCACAGGCTGTTTAAGTTAATTCTATGCGGTTCTACATTATTGGTTACAAACTACATTACATGGGTCACTTCTAAAACGTAAAATTTTATTAAACGACGTTGGAACTAAATGTAGGCCAATAGCATGTGCTTATGTTCCCCAAATTAGCCCTCATTGCAGCTTTCTGTCTAGAACTGTCATTTACCGCCTACGTTCCTGGTGAACATATGCAGGTTAAGACATAAAAAGCATGAGTGTGGCAGAAAATTCCAAGGTTTTAGAGCAAGATTGGCAATTTCCGCTTTTGATGTATGTATAACACTGACATAAACAGAAAATATAGACTAGAGTCACCGATTTCGTTCAAACTTTGGAAGATTGATCTACGCGAGTGTATGTAGGGGTGAGAATTAATGTAATTGACCTTAATTTAACGAGAACATTCCATTTAAATTTAACAACGTGGGTACCTGTTGCTATGCATTGGTAGCACCACAGGCAGCAGCCAGTATCTCACTTGGGCGCCTAGAGTACTAGCTCGCTAACATTTTGATTTTTTACTACCTATATCAGCGATGTCCAAGGCTTGCGAACGAGGACAAGTTGGATTTACCTCCTTCCACTTTATGCTGACTGTGCCACTCTTTTAAAACTCAATAGTATTGCAGTGGTGGTTTGATTTACGAAAGCATGTTCAAATCTTATGGCATAAACATCTCTTAATTACTGACTTCCTTGATGCTGCTTATGTTTAATAAGTCCATCATCATCATCATTACTATCATCACCATCGTCACCATCATTATCATTATTATTGTTATTATTTACGAGCCTTAACTAAATAAAAATATAGTTTGCAGTTCTTAACGGGTTCTTAAGGTCCAGTTATCGACGGGCCCTTAAACGCCACAAACTTACTCATTCACACACTCACGCAGTTCTTAAACATGACTATCGCCATTCCCTTTGTATCTTGACGAAATGTGTAATTTTAATGTATGTGTTTATCTTGGTTAAAATGACAAGAAATAAGTAAACTGCAATACGAATAATTTGGGTGCCCACTAAGAAACGACAGAGGGTAGAGAAAGTAATGTGAGTGTAACACATAATTACGTTGATTAGGTATTGTAAACCTGCCAGCATCACATAGTTCAGCAAAACACTTCTGCAAAGAACGCAGCTTTCTGGCAACAAAGGTTACGTCAGCATGGCGAACCGGAATGTGGGCCAATGCCAATGTGAGAGCTGTTGGTCTAATTGTATTTATTTTTCCGCTTTATGTATCACCTCTGGTAGCTCAGTTGGTAGAGCGGTGGACTGTAGTGGGCAAGCAATATCAGACATCCATAGGTCGCTGGTTCAAATCCGGCCCGGAGGATTAATTTTTTTATACTTTGTCCTTTTATTCATCAGATAGTTTTGTAAGTGATTTTAAAACCGGAAGTATGCGAGTTTGACTGGTGCTTAGTTCGTTAATGTTTGAAATCAGCCATTTTCATAAGTTTTTTCAGAGCACCCGTGACCACATGCGAGAGAGCGAGAGACATACGGAGAGATAGAGGTACAGGAATATAGAGATAGAAAGATTCAGAGGTAGAAGTAGTGAGAGAGATATGGAGCTGGAGATAGAGATAGGGATAGCGAGACAGAGAGGGAGGGTAAATCCACTAGTTGGATAGCTGTCCCATTTTAGGGTTGTCATAAAGACAGCCTGCTAATAAATCTGTAGAAAAAAGCAATTTTAAACATAAGCAAAAAAGAATAAAAAAAACATAATGTAAAAACATTTGACGGACAAAGTGTTGTAATGCACAAAACTATTATAAAATTTGAAAATAGGACAACTAAGAGTTTTATAATTATTTATTTATTTCATTTAGAACAGTATACAACTGACTGTAAAATGTAAAAAGAATCATGTATAATTTGCAAACCGTTGTCTTCTAAAACAGCTAATAGCAACTCAAAGGGTTGGAACATAACAACAGTAAATTAGTAATCACTCCACGAGCACCAGATAGTAGACCAAACACTTTTCAAAAAATTTGAAATTTGGTATTTATCTCATAAGTAAAGAATACAAGGTTGATAATGTAGTCTTTTTTCTCCCTTTCAACCTCCTTAATTAGGTCTACATTTTTTTTTACTTCGGATTGTAGGGTTAATTAGTCCGCCATCTTGCTGTTTTTCGCTTACTTATTATAAGCGTAATAGTGACTTAGAATATTTAGATATTAAATCGAAGATTTAGCTCCTGAGAAGTTATGGTTCGATTTCAAAATAGAAATATTGACAACTTCGTAATTTAAGTAAAGCTTGACCACAATGCATTTAAGACAATAACGTAAATAAGCTAATAATATTTTGTAGTCATTTAACACAATACAAGAAAGAAATTGAGTGCCTTTGTGGTCAGAGATCCCGTATTCGATTCCCGGTTGGAGTATGGGCATTTTCCTTTATTCCCCATTCTCCCTTGGGTCTGAATCAGAGTGTGAATGTTTATGTGTACATTAAATGTAATAACTAAAATACAGACCCAAATATTAACACCACTGCAAGCGAATGAGCATAATTACTGATGAGAAATTGTTCCACAGATAAAAATTGACATTTGCGTTTTACTTATAGGATTTTTATTTTTCTGCTCTGATCACGAGACTGCATCTGTAGTATTCCTGCTATCTGTATTTTTAAATAATCTTGGTAGCTTTGATATTACGAATAGTGAGAGTCACTACACAAAGTCTACAGAAAGTATTTTCAAACACTAGTGTTTATCTAGAGGCCCAGCAAAACCTTCACTGATGCATGTAGGCTTGTGTATTTAATTAGTTATTGCGTATTATTTGCTCTTTTTGTTCACATTGTGTAAGAAAACACAATGCTAAGATTTTCAAAAATAAAAATACAATCTCTTCATCTCCAATCTGAGTAATGAATAAAATGGGATGAAAACCTACTTGATAAAAAGTAGGTCATTATAAGTTTTCCTTCATACAATGTAGATGGTGCTGATTATTAGCAAAGTGTTTTCAACTTTACCAGCTTTTCGTTATCGACTTTACAATCTTAATTATCTTAACTTTGTAATTATGCACGTTCCTCGCAACTCGTGTCTTTATTCTTTTCTTTGCTCTTTGCCTCGGCCTCACATCAATATTATCTGTGCTTCTTTGTGTGCAACATCGGCTTCATTCACCTCTCTGCGAGTTGTAAAACTTTCACCTAGTCAAAGAACACAAAAGATTTCTCCGGAATCTAAAGTCTTCACTGAAAGCAAACAGAGGAATATACAGACAAATGAGTGAATGAATACGAGGTGACAAATGCCTCCAGTAGAAGTGACGATCTATTCACAACATTTAGATAAACGTCGACACTAGATTTTATCTTGGCAATTGCTTTTAGCAACAGCAATTTGTATTAAGTCTCTTTAGGGGAGATTAAAGGCCTGATCCAACCAATCTTAAATCTGCTATATTCATGACGGCTTATCTCAGAACCTGTTTCATTTACCGAACTGAAATTTGTATATGTAGGATGTAGATATGTGCCTTTTAAATTCATTGAATCACGTTTATGGGATAAATTGCTTTATTGACCAAGACAGTAAGACAATAAAGAAACTAACTACATTATTAAAATCAAAATAGGCCCAAAGCAGGGAATAGAGGTTGTTTATATCACCCCCAAAATGTAATTCATCTATTTTAAATAGCTTATGAAAATAACAAGGCATTTACACCGAAAAATGGAAAAAGAAATGTATAATAGCATATATTTGAAAATAAAGAAATCACATGGTTTCAACACACAGTGGTATCAATCTGTAGAACAATTCCCCTTGAAGACAGGTTAATGTTTACCTCTCTACTGGAAAGTAGGGTTTAAGATACAGTCGTTTTGTTGCTCTCTGCTACTTGAGGTCCAAATATGCGACGAGTTTTAAAAAAGCATTCGCAAAAATCTGCCTCACGATCAAACGACAGAATCTATAAACACAAAATTTCAACAAGCAGTAACAGTCTGTCACACAATCAAAGATATGCCGCTTTTTCTCCCATCTAGTGGAGCTCATTTCTGAGCTGGTCAGCGTGGTTCACTCATTCTTATCTTATGTACTGTGTTTTTGAAGAATAGATGGATAAATTGGTTTTAAGGAACAAAAGGAAACGAAGTTCTAATCCCAGTGGAACTAGAAATATACATACAAAGGAAACAAAACTTTATACTAAAATAAGCATACCAAATAAACAATAAGTGGAAAAGTAAAAATTTATATAGGTGGTGCAAGGTGCAGTATTTTGGAGAAATTCCATTATGTGTGTAGTTTGCGCAAGAATACGAAAAAAAGAACTGTTTGGTGTCATAACATCCACAACAAACGCGGAAACTTATCAGTTTAAAGCAATACTTTAATATGAACATCGACACAGATAGTGATTATATGTTTTTATACAGATAGCAATGCACATTATGGCCACAAAATCATTCTTTAACATCTAATTTTAAAAAAATAATAAACATTTATTTAGTGGGTTACTGCCGAGGAATAATGTTATTTATTATTTCAGAAGTTTTGTTTTTTGTTTCCATTTTTTGAACATTTTATCATAGAAGTCTTGCTCCTGCAATTGAGATTGAATCATCATGACCACTTATAGGAATTATTCCCTTTAATGCTCTCAATTCAATGTACAGATATCCCTCTTGTAACATTTGTTATGAGCAGAATTTTTCTGAAACTTATATTTTGCGCAAATTTAAATTTGCATATGTTTTCGACGTTGTTTTATTTTGTAGCTTAAACCCTGCTCCAAAGTGTGCAGGCGATTTATATAATTTATTTCTATGTTGTGGTGCAGAATTTACAGTAGAAAATAACAGACTGAGCACAAAAATGTGTGTGTGGAGTTTTACTTTATAATTTGTTCTTAATTTAGATTCTGTTGCTTCACTGTTATTAGCTTCAATTTTTCATTAATTAAAGTTAATGTTTCTTAAAACTCTTTTGTTGAAGTACGCTAATATTATAATTAATATGTACTGAGAGTTTGAAAGCAATATCTATCTCTTCTAGAAGCTGATGAAAGGTACATCTTATATTGAGCATGTGTAACAGAGAAAAAATCCTCCGAAGCTTACAGTGTATTCCTGATCCATATAACTGCAGTTTCCTCTTGCATTTTCTTTGTGCTGCCTTATCTTATGTTCCTCTGCTCTAAAACTCTAATCCTTTGTCTAATCTGGACGTTGCTTTTATCTTCTTAAGCTTTTATACCACCATCGCTTCACTTGCCCCATTATAGTTTGCTTTGCAGCTTGTTTCATATTATTGTTTACTTTTATGTTTGTATAAACAGTATTTTGAAAGCTCAACAACATTACCAGTTTTCCTCTATTAACACTATGACTGTTACACCATTTAGTGATATGGCCACGTTTATGCCATGTTCCATCTGTAGCAACTGAGAAGTCAGACTATCGTAATTTTCAGTTATAGCTTCTTCAATTGCAATCTCATAGTGTTCCTAGCAAAATCTTCTATATATTGGTTATAAATACTACATTTAGTGCATCCCTACTACTGGCTCGTAAACCGTGTACTAGATACTTAAAATTAATTTCAAACCTGTAGGTTTAGATATTAGCAAAACACAAATTATATATCATTTTAAAGCTAAAATATATGTCAAGGTTTTTTTCCAACCTTTCCATGGTGTACTAAGACTGTAACTTTAATAATGGCAACTATTTATTTATTACTAGTACATATACAAGTGATACATCTGAGAAATTTCTATCAGTGTGTACAACTCATTGCCAGCGATGTGGAAGTCGTAGTATTTCTGCAGCAGCTCCCTTTCTGTTGATGTTTCTGGTGGACCGCCCTTGTGCCTGCAGAATCTCGGGAAAGTCCGGAATCGAACTTTATGAAGTGGTTCCTTTATCTCAGGGGTTTTAGTTCGGTGACTTGTGGATGGAGGGGCACATCCCACCCCAGCAACGTTTCTGATCAGCTGCCCGAGCATTATCCTGCAAAATGACTGGAAGGTTCTGCAAAACGTGTATGAACTTCCTTCGAAATCTGGGTTTCAGGTTTTTCTCCATCTCCAGAGCTAACTCACACACTGCCTATCGTTGATTGTTGTCGAGTAGTGCGGAAACAGCTTGCACGTCCTCTTCAGTAACACTCGGATGACCCAACCCAGCCATGTGTTCCACAAGTTGAAGGCTCTAATCCACCTCGCCACAGTCCTGTATGGTGCTACCGTCTCCCCTCATGCCTCTTTCATGACATTGTCGTGTTGTGCAACCACAGAAATATTGAATTTTCAGCCAAGATCGCTGTTCCTCTTTGTAAACATGGTGAAACACGACAGCTTAGAGTCATAATTAATAGCAGAGTAACTTTCTCCTTCGACAACACGTTCACAATGGGTCTAGTATAGACTTACATGTGGTAAAAGTAACAACAAATAATTTCCTCTTGTTTCCTCTTGTTGCCACTATTTTTTATGTCCACATGTTCGCTGCATTTTAGCACATCTCTAGCACTCGTCTGACTTTTATTAAGCATTGGTTAGCTATACTGTAGTTAGTTTTGCTCGTATATCAGCTCTTGTGTACTAGAAACCTCCACCAAAACACCCACTCCTGGATGATGACCACATTTTCAAAAGTACGCCCCTCCTTTAACGTTATATATAGGACGGTCACTTTGCGTGGAGACAGAGAGGCTAATCTGTGGGGAGTAAATTAGTGATCTGGCTACCAGCACTTACGTTAAGTACTTTACAGTGTACGCTCCGTGCATTAAGGAAAGAGGAAATGATCTGGAAAGTGCTCCCACTTTTTCTAAAGCTTTTAACATCTCATACCTCCTGCCGAACGTCTTCTGGACGATAAACGAACAGGGCTCTTGAATAAGAGAGATTGAAGGCCAGCTCTCTACTTAAGTACAAGGTGTCTATGAATATTGATGACTCGCGCCACCATTCAGAGTTGTCAGACTGGCCCTATTGTTGCAGATTAGCGAACTATGAATGGAATTTTTTAAAACTTCAGTTTACTAACAATGTATATTGATTATAGCCGGTTCTTGAAAAATTAACACGTGTCTTGATTTTTTTTTTTTTTGTCAAATCCTCTTTAATTAAATTTTGTATAATTTTGTACTACTAGCAAACCAACAGAGGCTTCTCCCACAGCATTATAGTGCCTGAGTGATGGTCAACATCCTGGTGTAACGCCTCTGTTTATTCATATTTTGTTAACATTCCCATTTTCGGTTTTAATGCAACACATATTTGTATATGTAATTCTAATGAAAGTTTTTCAACAGTAAACTCCAATCAACAGAGGCAAAACGAATGTTTTATAACGCATGTCAATAGCTACCAGTTTTGTCACTCATGAATGTTGGAGCGGGGTTTTAATGCAGTTGGCTTTGCGTTGTAGCATCATTTGGGAAGGGATTTTTGCTGCATTTTATGCTATCTCCATCACTTGCTTTTATCAATCTTGTTAAAATATTAGCGCTCGCAGTGCAATGTAGATTTTAATTTTTAGCTTTTTTTCCTGTGTGTGGGTGGGGGGGGGGCATGCTGCGATTGCTTCAGCGTAGACTCATTCGTTGCATACGATTTCTATTTTCCTCAGGGCGATGCTCGCGTAACAGGAGCTTTATTAGAAGCTTTGAAATAACACTGAAATATGGACAAATAACTATATACTATTATGTGTAACTTCAGTTTGACAGCTAATGTGAGAATTCATACATTATTTTCTTCACCAAGTCTTATGCTTAATTTAAATAACATAATATCTTATTGTTTTCCTTTTATTTAAGTAATACAACAATAATTGATAAAAACCTGATGTGTGCACTCTCATGACTTTCTTTACTCTTGCACTAACCATTCTTACAAACTCTTATTCCTATATGTTCTCCGTGTTAGTTGAGATAAACATTTGCAGAGTATATCTTATTCCTTATTTCCTTGTAGATACAAGGCAAATGTGTAATACAGTAGAGTTTGAGCGATAGTCAAATATCTTGAAGCTTTCAAATTCCGTTCTCTTTGCACGATTAACATATTAAAAATGAATAACGATGTTCTATTTGACAGAAGCGTGTTCTCCAAAACTCGCACAAATAACAAGACATATCTCCGAAATGGTTCACTCTACAAAAATTTTTATTTGGACATACATTGTGTATTTTAGCGAATTCTACAGTTTTTGTACAGTAAAATTTGGTCTATCTCTTACGGTTTACCTGTTATGCAAAAGTCATCCAGAGTAAATACGATACAGGAGCTATAGCCAGAAAATTCAAGATATACATTTCATTTATCATAAAAGTAAGGCATTTTAATCAAAATCGTTAGAGCCATTTTCAAGAAAATCAAAATTTTCGAAAAGTTTTCCATGTAAAGGGTAGTTTAGGTTGAAGCAATTTTCTTCAACATCTTCGTGTCACATCTTCTTGAAAGACATTAAAATTAAATGTCAACTTTGGCATTTAACTGACTTCTCGTTTTTGAGTTGTGCTGACACAGACCTTTGTCTAAAAATGCTTTTTTTTTCATACACGGGGCCTCAAAACGTATTTCGACATCGAATATTTGGGTGGAATACTTCCTCTACTTGACTATATGTAGTAGAGAAAGTAAAAACTCGCTGAGGGAAGGTAAATTTATGTATTCAGATGTATTAAACTGTGTTATTTTTGCTTTAAGATAACCCACCATACATCCTTCAATTACTTATTTAGCCAGTATAGAGAACTAGTGTCAGAAACAGCCCGAGGGAGTCGTGCTGTGCTATAGAACATGGCACGTTTAACTATAGATATTGTAGCATCTGAAACTTTAATGATATATCGCAGGGTAAGCTGCGCTCCTAATCAAAGCACTGCACCACTCTGCATTTCTGCAATTAATTTACTGTGCAGCAGCCAGGAAATATTGATACATGCAACGTCTGTTTAGTAAACGGTATCTCATTATTACACAGAACAATGACCTGGCTTAGCTCTTGCACGGTAATTGACGTCAAATAATGAGCCTTACGTCCATTACACAGTTGCCGATAGAGGGCACACTTAGAGACAAATGACAGCGCGCTTATTTAAAAAACACTGGCACTGGCTGTTAGACGAAGATATCTCTTCGAATTTTGAACAGTGCATAATTCTTGTCAAACATTTTTCACGATTCGCCATTTTTAAAAGCCCAGCGACATGTTTAAATCACCAATGGGTTTCCTTTTAACACCTCTGGGCTGTACTAATTCTTTCTGTATGTATTGTGACGTCGAGCACGGCGCAAAACAAAGGACAAAACTACTTCACATCACACACTAGCCGGTGAGCAAACAAAGACGTTCAAGGGCAATCGCCTCGCGCGACTGTTTGTGTGTACGTGACTAACAACTATTACAGCGGCAGGACCAAAAGGGATTTCTCCAGAGCCTTCGGGAAAGATCAGGTCATCGTGAAGGAGTTCACGAAAGGTCCGTGTGACGTCATCCCCACTATATAAGCAGGCGAGGAAACAGTAGTTAGTGTAACGGACATAAGTTGGTTAGTGTGTGGTACGTCGTGTCGAAGCAAAGAAGATTTAACAACCACCGAGTGGTTGTATCAACGGAGTTTGCATATGAGAGACAGATGACGTGAAGAAAGACAGTAAAAGGACTGAATCAAGGTTTTGAGAAGACACAGTTGTGAGTTGTAATAACAAGAAAGACTAAAGATTGCATTAACGTCAAAAAGATAGCTGTGTATTTGTGCAAAATTGTAGAAGGAGAATGAAGTGATAGAACTGTGACCGGACTGATTGTGTCCGGATCTAATGCCAGAGCTGCGGTTCCGGGTATCCCTCATATCACGCCTGAGAGGCTAAACCACTGGATGAACCAATGTAGGTATGACAGCCAAGTGAGGTGGCTTAGTGGTCATGATATAGCTCATCAACCGGACAGAAATGTACAAAAGTCCTAAGGTAATGCAGGGATTTGCCATTTAATTTATTCACTGCATGTACGCTCATGGATAAAGGCATTACTTGGTAGCATCAGGACCGACATTCGCTGATTCTACTCACCTGTCCACATAAGTTTTGGTGTAAAAACTCCGGACAACTCGATTCCGCCCGCCAAATCTCTTATTCTCAGCTCACTACAGGCGTCATGAGCTGGTAAAAAGTGGGACGTGGTCAGCGCCCGGAGCTCTCTCGGCCAGCATATGTGATCTTCGTCTTGATCACACAAGGAAGCCAGGATGGGTGATCATCCCGAAGTCTGGTGTGAGAGCGAAGAAGTGGATGATATGAAATGATTGCGAAAGATGATAGAAAGTTAATGGTGGAGCAATTGGTGCCCCTGCGCCGGTGTATGCACCACACATGCCACATGCGGACGCCTGGAATCGAACCTGGGTCGCTTTGGTGAGATTCAAGCGGTCTAACCGCTCGACCACGGCGCGGCTGTGTACGATTCCGTCTAACCCAATTAACCCATTAGCGCCCACTTATTTTTTTTTTTTTTTTCAAAAATAAAATTTATTAGTTCAGCATACAATATGTCAACAATATATTTTCTTCGCCTTGTTATTCACTCAGTGCTCCAAAATCACCCGGTCTATTAATAGACCGCCGGGTGTTAACGGTATCGAAACATACCATAATGATGAATGAACACATTTCTGTCAAGTTCATGTGGTTTATGATTAAACTTTATTTCTTAAAGCAACTACAGGTCATCTAAAGTCAAATCACGTATTTACTGAAACATTTGGGGTGGTAAAAGCCTTTTATCAACTGTGATAAGGTTCAAAACATCTGTGGCAGAGTGTTACATCACATTTTTGCTATTGCAATCCTTCAAACTTCTTTTCATTTCTTCCCATTTTTCATTTCAAGCATGATCATTTTCTGTGTACTTGCAAGCACATTTTTTGTACATTATTGGTCAGTTGCAAAGATTTCTCTTTTTTGTTGAATTTTCAGAGTCATGCGTTTTCTGTATGTCACTCTTTTCAGAGGCAGTGAAATGTACCTCAACTTGACTGGGAACATCATTCACATTTACTATAATAATACTATAATCGTAGCGATATAATGTCCAGTAGTTCAGGTTTGCAAGGAAAATAAACCCACTAGGTCCAGTCTCCACCACTTACCTCGTTCTAGCACAACATTTAATGATGTTGATACTTCACCCTTTTCCTTCGCCCCTGCCCTGTTCCTAGGCTAATGTTTGAGCGCCAGATTTTGACATCAAACCAATATGACACGGGGTCCTCCAGGAAATTGTGGGGACTGCCTTTGAGAAGTACGGCTTAGAGCCACTCAGGTGAAATGCACTCCTCCCCTTTCACCGTTCACCTAGTCTGAAATTTGTTTATAGGTACTTGAATTCAAACCAAAAAGAGATTGCCATATCCAGAGCTGGAGTGCAGTGGCGGCTCGTGGATTTAACGGATAGCGTGCTGAATGCTCTTACAGTGAAAATGTGAATCTATTCGCCTGTTTCTGATTATAGTAGTAAATCGGCCCGACGATTTTTCATGCCGGCGAACATGTGATGACCTTGGAAGCCCTTGACCCGCTTTAGTGAAGAAAAGCAACGTCTGGTTCTGCCGTAGTCTTAGCGATCGTGAAGATAATCCTCAGGATCTTTTATGTAGGTTTAAGGACTCTCTACTGCATGGTCATCAGCACCCTTAAAAAGCATTTCATGTCAAAAGCCATATTTAAATTTCAATAAAAAATAAAAGTACTAGTAAAAAGGAAAATATACATAAATATACAAAAGAGAGTGGTAAAAGCTAGAATTAAAACAAAACAATAAAGATCTCAAAAAGCATAAAAACTACATACATAAAGTTTGAAATCCCCAAACTCGTGTTGTAATCCGATATAAACCTAAAAACTCTTTCGACCGCTATTTTGTCGTTCGCCAGGCAGTTTCAGAGGGTCTCGAAAGTGCGCTAGAGAGGAACACTATTGCAGCACGTGACAGACTGACAAAAGGTGGCTGCACAGCGGACAAAGAGGAGCAGGATCCCTTTTAAACAGGTAACCATGAGAAAAATTGCAGTGGCCTATTCGCAGCCAGGCCAAGTTAACCTCCTCGCGACGAGATATGCGAGAGGAAGTTACCCAGTTTCACTTCTCTAAGCTTATTACCGCGGAGAGCTGACCACTCGTGCTAGGACGACAGCACCGCTCTCCGCACCTCCAGCCTAAACTCTTCCGAAGTAACACGTGAGATGGTAATACTGGGTTCTGTAGTTGCCGCCTTTGCTGCTAAATCTGCCATTTCATTCCCCGGCAAACCTGCGTGACCAGGAATCCATGCACACACCACGCTAACGCCAGAAGCGTGTAAATCATGGAGGGCATGCTGGATACGTTGTGCAATAGGATGGGGGTTGTACAGCTCACGAAGGTTCTGAAATGCACTAAGGGAATCGCTCAAAATCAGGCAGTCACCTAATTTACGACGATGCACATATAAAACAGCTGGGTAAATTCAAAATATATATTTCATTCGCCATACAAATATTTTAAACATATGGCATTTTAATCAAAATTGTTATTGCCATTTTTGTAGAAAATGGACATTTTCGAAAAATTTGTCATATAGGCGTAGTTTAGAGTGGAGGATTTTTTTTTCAAAACCTTCGTACCGCATCCTTAAAAGATCTGAACTTAAGTGCCATCTTTGGTTTTTTAAGCACCTTTTTGTTTTTGAGTTGTGCTGTTCACAGACACACAGATAGACACACACATTGAACGCTTTTCTACAACTATTTTTCGGGATTCACGGGCCTCAAAAATATGTATATAAAGTGCTGTTTATTTACATTCTTTTTCCTCTAGTTCACTATTTAAATGATACCAGTAATACATAAGACTAACTCCAGTTGAAGTTGTGGGAAACCAACTTCATCTTAAGGAAGTTAGCAAGTCGTAAAGGTGATACACATGGGGTGTAAAACGGTGGAGCGAGTATATTACGAAATGTAACGCTGGGAAAGCCGGGGCTTTTCTTGTCAGACTAGAATTACCTTACTTTACAACCGTCCTACCCTGATCCTTTGACGTAAAGGTCCTTTATTGAGGGAACGGGTTTTGAGTCAAGCAGGTAAATATTCCCACGGAAAAATGCAGCAACATTTCGAACAACTTGGAAATTCTAAAAATACAACATGGAATAGCTTTAAAAGGTTAACGTTATTTAAGAATTTATAAGATACACACATAATGTGCCACATTAGTCCATCACTCAAAATTAGTAAGTTTTTTCAAAATTAAAAATATGTTGACGCTTTGGATCACTTTTTTACTTTCTCTACTACATATATTAAGTAGAGGAAGTACTATATTCCACCCAAAAATTCAATGTCAAGATCCCGCCGCAAATATATGTTTTGAGGCTCCCTAAATAAAAAAAAATTTAGAAAAAGGTTTGTGTGTGTGTGTGTGTGTGGGGGGGGGGGTTTGGATAGCATAGCTCAAAAACAAAAAGTTGCTTAAAAACCAAAGTTGGTATTTAATTTTAACATCTTTTAATGATGCTATACGAAGATTTTGAAGAAAATTCCTCCACCCTAAACTACCCTTTACATGGAGAATGAAGTGATAGAACTGTAACCGGACTGATTGTGTCCGGATCTAATGCCAGAGCTGCGGTTCCGGGTATCCCTCATATCACGCCTGAGAGGCTAAACCACTGGATGAACCAATGTAGGTATGACAGCCAAGTGAGGTGGCTTAGTGGTCATGATATAGCTCATCAACCGGACAGAAATGTACAAAAGTCCTAAGGTAATGCAGGGATTTGCCATTTAATTTATTCACTGCATGTACGCTCATGGATAAAGGCATTACTTGGTAGCATCAGGACCGACATTCGCTGATTCTACTCACCTGTCCACATAAGTTTTGGTGTAGAAACTCCGGACAACTCGATTCCGCCCGCCAAATCTCTTACTCTCTGCTCACTACAGGCGTCATGAACTGGTGGAAAGTGGGACGTGGTCAGCGCCCGGAGCCCTCTCGGCCAGCATATGTGATCTTCGTCTTGATCACACAAGGAAACCAGGATGGGTGATCATCCCGAAGTCTGGTGTGAGAGCGAAGAAGTAGATGATATGAAATGATTGCGAAAGATGATAGAAAGTTAATGGTGGAGCAATTGGTGCCCCTGCGCCGGTGTATGCACCACACATGCCACATGCGGACACCTAGAATCGAACCTGGGTCACTTTGGTGAGATTCAAGCGGTCTAACCGCTCGACCACGGCGCGGCTGTGTACGATTCCGTCTAACCCAATTAACCCATTAGCGCCCACTTATTTTTTTTTTTTTCAAAAATAAAATTTATTAGTTCAGCATACAATATGTCAACAATATATTTTCTTCGCCTTGTTATTCACTCAGTGCTCCAAAATCACACGGTCTATTAATAGACCGCCGGGTGTTAACGGTATCGAAACATACCATAATGATGAATGAACACATTTCTGTCAAGTTCATGTGGTTTATGATTAAACTTTATTTCTTAAAGCAACTACAGGTCATCTAAAGTCAAATCACGTATTTACTGAAACATTTGGGGTGGTAAAAGCCTTTTATCAACTGTGATAAGGTTCAAAACATCTGTGGCAGAGTGTTACATCACATTTTTGCTCATGCAATCCTTCAAACTTCTTTTCATTTCTTCCCATTTTTCATTTCAAGCATGATCATTTTCTGTGTACTTGCAAGCACATTTTTTGTACATTATTGGTCAGTTGCAAAGATTTCTCTTTTTTGTTGAATTTTCAGAGTCATGCATTTTTTGTATGTCACTCTTTTCAGAGGCAGTGAAATGTACCTCAACTTGACTGGGAACATCATTCACATTTACTATAATAATACTATAATCGTAGCGATGTAATGTTCAGTAGTTCAGGTTTGTAAGGAAAATAAACCCACTAGGTCCAGTCTCCACCACTTACCTCGTTCTAGCACAACATTTAATGATGTTGATACTTCACCCTTTTCCTTCGCCCCTGCCCTGTTCCTAGGCTAATGTTTGAACGCCAGATTTTGACATCAAACCAATATGACACGGGGTCGTCCAGGAAATTGTGGGAGGCTCCCTTTGAGAAGTACGGCTTAGAGCCACTCAGGTGAAATATACTTCTCCCCTTTCACCGTTCACCTAGTCTGAAATTTGTTCATAGGTACTTGAATTCAAACCAAAAAGAGATTGCCATATCCAGAGCTGGAGTGCAGTGGCGGCTCGTGGATTTAACGGATAGCGTGCTGCATGCTCTTACAGTGAAAATGTGAATCTATTCGCCTGTTTCTGATTATAGTAGTATATCGGCCCGACGATTTTTCATGCCGGCGAACATGTGATGACCTTGGAAGCAACGTCTAGTTCTGCCGTAGTCTTAGCGATCGTGAAGATAATCCTCAGGATTTTTTATGTAGGTTTAAGGGCTCTCTACTGCATGGTCATCAGCACCCTTAAAAAAGCATTTCATGTCAAAAGCCAGATTTAAATTTCAATAAAAAATAAAAGTACTAGTAAAAAGGAAAATATACATAAATATACAAAAGAGAGTGGTAAAAGCCAGAATTAAAACAAAACAATAAAGATCTCAAAAAGCATAAAAACTACATACATAAAGTTTGAAATCCCCAAACTCGTGTTGTAATCCGATATAAACCTAAAAACTCTTTCGACCGCTATTTTGTCGTCCGCCAGGCAGTTTCAGAGGGTCTCGAAAGTGCGCTAGAGAGGAACACTTTTGCAGCACATGACAGACTGACAAAAGGTGGCTGCACAGCGGACAAAGAGGAGCAGGATCCCTTTTAAACAGGCAACCATGAGAAAAATTGCAGTGGCCTATTCGCAGCCAGGCCAAGTTAACCTCCTCGCGACCAAGAGCCAAGAGCCAAGAGCCAAATCAGGTCGCTCGGGTTTACCCGAGCGGGATATATGCCCACGGTACCTATCCATTTAGTATGGATTTACCCGTGAGGTATGAAAGATGTAGTCATTATACAAGCTATTTTTGTCAGTGTCAGCCAATGGTGATGATTGGTTACTCTCTCTTGCTATAGACTAGGGACATGAGTGCCAGTTAGAATGTCTACCCATCCTGGGGCACCCATGCCCCTCTGCTCACTTAGCAAAGGTCAGCTTGTCTAACCAGCAAGTCAAGCAGTGTCAATTTAGCGAGAAACCGAATGCATTGGAATGTTTGGTGAAATGAGGAAGCAGTGAAGCTAATTAGCCCAAGACATCCTTGGGTAAACGATAGCTTTTGCGCCTCCTGGGAAGATGGTGATCATATTGTCCCAGGGTATTCACCAGCTGGTTAGGGTGTGGTGTAAGTTTCGCATACATAGAGCGGGCTCTATCTCGCACAACATCCACAATATATGGAATGCCAGAATGAGTGTGGAGAATATGGGAAGAAAATCTACGGTCAGTATCGTAGATCATCCTAAGGGCCCTGTTCTGCACGACTTGCAGCCTGCGGATGGTGGTTTGAGCCACGAATCCCCATGCCTCGCATCCATACAGGATCAGGGGAGGGATGATCGCACGATAAATGCGTAGTTTAAGTCGTGTAGGCATAGTTGACCTAAAGATGGGATAGAGCTTTCCCAGAGCTCCGTGACCTTGGGCAGCTTTAGCTGTGACATGTTTGGTGAAGGTAAGTCCTCGGTCTAGTTGTACACCAAGGTACTTGGCTGTGTTGACCCAAGGGATTCTCCTCTGACCAAGTGTCAGGTCCCTTTCTGGTCTCCAGGAATGAATTTTGCCTAACACAAAAGCAGAGCTTTTCTGTGGACTGATTCCCATTCTCCATTTTTCACTCCAACTCTCAATGGCATCTAGGTGTCTTTGCAATGGGGGAAGGCAGTAACGTAGATTTTTGTTACGGGCCAGTATGAGGACGTCATCGGCATATTGGCACGTAACAGTGCTGGGTTCAACGGGGAAGTCAGACATGTATGCGGCAAAGAGCAGTGGCGATAGAACACTACCTTCCGGTACTCCGGCCGCTATTGGTCTGATAGTTGATAACCTGCCCTCCACTCGCACCCTGAAAGTGCGGTCACGAAGGAAACTGGCTATGAGGGTCAGGTAGGGGGAGGGGAGATTTGCATCTCTAAGTTTGTACAGTAGGCCCTGGTGCCATGTTGTTGCAAAGGCCTTATCCACATCCAGAAGTACTGCGACAGTTTTGAAGTTTTCCTGGAAACCCAGGGCAGCCTTCTCAACAAGACGCAGGAGCTGTAAGGTAGTGGAATGGCCTTGACGGAATCCGAACTGATGATCCGGAATGAGCCTCCTTTCCTCAAATAGAGGAGTTAGACGGGACAGTAGAAGTTTTTCAAAAATTTTTGAAATTATTGGGAGTAGACTTATAGAACGGTAACTTGATGGAAACTTGGGATCCTTGCCTGGTTTCAATATGCAAATCATCCTCGCTTCCTTCCAAGCAGTAGGGAAGTGTCGGAGATACAGGCAAGCATTGTAAATTCTCGTCAAGTGGATAATGGCTTTGCGAGGCAGGTGTTGTAACATATGTGTCGTAACACCATCATATCCAGGGGATTTGTTGGGTTTGAGACACCTAATTTGCGAGGAAACTTGCCTTGGTGTGACAATTGGTATGCGAGTCGCCTCGTGAGGTGGTGGAGGATCCTCATAGAGGTAATCCACCGTTGCCTCAACTAGTTCTGAAAAGTCCTCATCTTCTATGTCCTCTCGGGGCTCAAATTAGGACTCTAAATAGTCCGCGAAGTCAGTGGCTTTCTCTTGCGGTTCGAAAGATAATCTCCCGCGAGTGCCATGTATAGGATGCTGATATAGCGTTTTGTCCCTTCTCAGGGATTTAATTATCCGCCAGGGCTTCT
The DNA here is from genome assembly GCA_030765045.1 of Tenodera sinensis. Taxonomy (NCBI): domain Eukaryota; kingdom Metazoa; phylum Arthropoda; class Insecta; order Mantodea; family Mantidae; genus Tenodera; species Tenodera sinensis. The sequence goes on from CM060970.1 coordinate 49,955,700, forward strand.
TTTCAGAGAGGTTTACGTTCCTCATGGTGTTTTCCCAGGCCTCTTTGCGATGTGCACGTAAGAGGCGTCTAGCCAGGGTCTTAAATTGCAGATAAATTGCCTGCAATCTGGGATGGCGGAAACGCTGCCAAAGCTTCCGAACTGTTGACTTAGCTCTTAGCAACAGTCGGAGTTCATTTGGGATGGTTGTGGGGTTAGGAGTATTGCAAGGAATGCGGTAAGTATGCCCTCGTATCACATTTGATATTTGTCGGGAGAATGCATTTGCCGCTAATTCTAACGACTCGATAGAATTTATATGCGGTCTGGGATCCACTGATTGGTTCAGTTCAAGGACGGCTGCATCCCAGTCTACCTCATACGACCAATCAGGAGTTACCAATGCTGACATATTAACATTGGTGTCGATTAACACAGGATCGTGGTCAGAATCCAGTTCATTGACTGTCGTCAGGTCTATATGGAATCTAAAGTTTTTAGTGACCATAATATCCAGCACGTCCGGTCTCCCTCGGGCAGGATGAAAAGTGGGCTCTCTCGGTCCATGAGCTATGAGGCTTGGGTTACCGCTTATAAGGCGGAATAGTCCTCGCCCCTTCGCATTGGTGGCACGACTATGCCAGTTGGCATGTTTTGCATTTAGGTCACCTGCAATGCAGACCACAGGGTGGAGGTTTAATAAAGCCGTGTAATCTGCTTCATAGAAGCGGTGATCAGGGGGGTCATATGCCACTATCAGCAATGTATCTAGACCACCTAAAGATAGCCTAATAGCACAGGCTTCTACATGCTGAAGTGGTGGAAGAGGGAAAGGCTTATGTGTAATATGGTTCTTAACAAAGATGGCTGTACCTCCCCCTTGTCGGCCAACCCTATCAGACCGATGGGTGACGTAATTAGGGAGGGAGAAGTTGGTGGCAGCATCCAAATGAGTTTCACAGACCATCAGAATGTCGATTCCGAAATACTGTACAAAATTAGAAATATTTGGGTAATGACTCCGTAGTCCGTTTGCGTTCCAAATCGCAGCTCTAAATGGTCTCCGGACATGTCTTCCAGCCATTATTGAGCGGAGTTGGGGTAGAGCTGTTCCAGTGTCTGAAGCAAGATGGAATGCTTCTGCATGGGGGTCAGGTTGGGGTTGTTCAACTGCATCTTACAGTTTCTCAGAGCAGGTAACGCCTTATTTATTAAATCCCCAAACCATGAGGATAAAGAGCTAAATTCCTCCAGGTCTCTTTGCGAAATAGTCGCTAGTGTGGAGGAGGATGTTGCCGTGTTAGGCATTGGTGGAATAGGGGTAGGAGGTATATCCCTAACCTCGGATATAGGCTCTGCCTCTACAGGTGCGACTGTAGTTATTACAGGAGCTTGTGGCTCCGAAGTTACATTGGAGGCAGAAGATTTGCTCTGCCTAGGTTTTCTGTTCCTCCTCTTCCTGCGTGGTTTTGGTGCAGGGGGTTTAGGCACTATTGCCTTTTCTATAGGACCTGGAGGTGGTGGCACAGAGTTTGATGGGGAATCGCTCTTTGGTGTAGCAGCCTCTTGTTCCACTCGACGCAGAGTGGACTCTGCCTTATTTAAGGCATTGGAAAAGGACACACCTGGGCGAACCACTTGATCATCTGGGCGGTTCTTGCGGCGGCTCTCTATGATCTTTTTCCTTGTGGAGCATCCTTTGTACACACTTACGTGTGTACCATCACAATTAGCGCACTTGCACTCTTCCCTAGGTTTAGGGCAGTTCTCTAGCAAGTGGTTCCCTGCACACCGCAGACATGTAAGCTTTCGCTCACACATCATGCTGGAGTGATTGTACCCCATGCATCGGTAACATTGCACAGGTCCCTCTCTGCCATAATACCTTTCCACTTTGACTACAGTGAAAATTAGTTTCCTTACTGTGTCAATTGGTTGTACTTCTTGGTTAAGTACTTTGTCAAGTACTACCAAGAATAGTGGCATAGGAACTTTGTTAATACCCCCCGCGGTATTAACGGTTCTCTTCAACTGTGCCACTGAATTGACAGTTATGCCATGTTCTTCTTGAAGTGCAGTTTTGATTTCATCAGGGGTGCACTCTGAGTCTAAGCCTCTGATGACTCGACGCTCAATGTGTGGACGTTGTGGTGAGTACGAGTAGAACGTTAGGTTCATTTCCCGTAACACCAACTTAGCGGTTTCTAAATCACCCAAACTGTGGGTAAGGATATGGACGCTCTTAGGCTTCCTTTTTGCCTCAAAAGTATACTTGAGGTGTTTAGCCAACGTACGCATTACCCTAACATGGTTAGGGAATACGTCCGCAATGATTGGCGGAATTCTTGGCCCCTTCTTGGCTTGGGATGATGCAACATTCTGAGGATGTTGCATCATATTAAATGATTCAACATCCTGTGCATGTTGCATCATATTTGGTGATGGCGTCTGTTTTCCTCGTTTACGGTTTTCCACAACCGTAAACTCCCCCAGCTCCATATCGGACTCGGAGTCAGATTCAGGTAAGGGATTGTTTGAACCCAGGCTCTCTAGATCTGCCATGGGTATGTGGCGTGGAGTAGAGCTCTTACGCTTTTGCGTATCGGTCTTGGAACGCTTCCTATTTGGCTCCACTGCTTCTGGTGATAAGGATCTATATGAAGATGATGTCGAAGGTAATTGTCCATCATCGGCAGTAAGCGCGGTTGCCCTCCGGCTGCTCACAGAGGACCGCACCTCCTCTAAGGCGGCGCCTTTGCGAGCCATTTCGGCTCGAGGTTTCGGGCACAAAGCCGTCAACCCTTGGCTAGGATCTTGTGAGCCCGCTGTCACGTAAGTAGTCAGTCTGAAAGTCTGTCAAGGAAAGAAAGAATTAAGTAAAAGAGTAGGAAGAAAAGGGAAATACCTGAGTAGCTTTCTATGCCACTCCGGGAAGCTAGCCTGTGGTGAGTTCCAAAGCTTGCTTGCCAAGCCCCTTTAGGAACTACACCAAATTGTGCTGTGACTAATATAATGTATTAGTCCGTAGATTGAAGCGTGCAATCCACCGACGCACACCACAACACTCCACCAAGTCGGCACGGGATCTCCTGCTTCGGCGAGTCAGCTTTCTGGATACCGTCTTTCCACCAGTGAGAAGCAAATCACGTCCGCTCTGGTCGAACGACGACGCGAGAAGGAATGAAATGCGTCGGCCTCGCGACGAGATATGCGAGAGGAAGTTACCCAGTTTCACTTCTCTAAGCTTATTACCGCGGAGAGCTGACCACTCGTCGTGCTAGGACGACAGCACCGCTCTCCGCACCTCCAGCCTAAACTCTTCCGAAGTAACACGTGAGATGGTAATACTGGGTTCTGTAGTTGCCGCCTTTGCTGCTAAATCTGCCATTTCATTCCCCGGCAAACCTACGTGACCAGGAATCCATGCACACACCACGCTAACGCCAGAAGCGTGTAAATCATGGAGGGCATCCTGTATACGTTGTGCAATAGGATGGGGGTTGTACAGCTCACGAAGGTTCTGAAATGCACTTAGGGAATCGCTCAAAATCAGGCAGTCACCTAATTTACGACGATGCACATATAAAACGGCTGGGTAAATTCAAAATATATATTTCATTCGCCATACAGATATTTTAAACATATGGCATTTTAATCAAATTTTTTATTGCCTTTTTTGTAGAAAATGAACATTTTCGAAAAATTTTTCATATAGGCGTAGTTTAGAATGGAGGATTTTTTTTCCAAAACCTTCGTACCACATCCTTAAAAGATGCTGAACTTAAGTGCCATCTTTGGTTTTTTAAGCAACTTTTTGTTTTTGAGTTGTGCTGTTCACAGACACACAGATAGACACACACATTGAACGCTTTTCTACAACTATTTTTTCGGGATTCACGGGCCTCAAAATTATGTATATAAAGTGCTGTTTATTTACATTCTTTTTCCTCTAGTGCACTATTTAAATAATACCAGTAATACTTAAGACTAGCTCCAGTTGAAGTTGTGGGAAACCAACTTCATCTTAAGGAAGTTAGCAAGTCGTAAAGGTGATACACATGGGGTGTAAAACGGTGGAGCGAGTATATTACGAAATGTAACGCTGGGAAAGCCGGGGCTTTTCTTGTCAGACTAGAATTACCTTACTTTACAACCGTCCTACCCTGATCCTTTGACGTAAAGGTCCTTTATTGAGGGAACGGGTTTTGAGTCAAGCAGGTAAATATTCCCACGGAAAAATGCAGCAACATTTCGAACAACTTGGAAATTCTAAAAATACAACATGGAATAGCTTAAAAACGCTAGCGTTATTTAAGACTTTATAAGATACACACATAATGTGCCACATTACTCCATTACTCAAAATTAATAGGTTTTTTCAAAATTAAAAATATGTTGACGTTTTGGATCACTTTTTTACTTTCTCTACTACATATAATAAGTAGAGGTAGTACTGTATTCCACCCAAAAATTCAATGTCGAGAATCTCGCCGCAAATATGTTTTGAGGCCCCCTAAATAAAAGAAACATTTTTAGAAAAAGGTCCGTGTGTGTGTGTGTGTGTATGTGTGTGTGTGTGTGTGTGTGTGTGTGTGTGTGTGTGTGTGTGTGTGTGTGTGTGTGTGTTTGGATAGCATAACTCAAAAACGAAAAGTTGCTTAAAAACCAAAGTTGGTATTTAATTTTAACATCTTTTAATGATGCTATACGAAGACTTTGAAGAAAATTTTTCAAAACTTTGAATTTTCTCGAAAATGGTTCTAACGATTTTAATTAAAATTCCATATGTTTAATATATTTTTATGACGAAATGTATATTTCGAATTTTCTGTCTTAAGTCCATGTTAACTCTGGATGACCTTTGCATAACTGGTAAACCGAAAGAGATAGACCAAATCTTACCATACAAAACATGTAGATCTTACTAAAACACACAACGTATGCCCATATAAATTTTACTGTAGAGTGAACCATTTCGGAAGTATTCTTTGTTATTTGTGTGAGTTATAGAGAACAAACTTTCGTTGAATGGAATATCGGTATTAATTTTTTTATAAGTTAGCCGTGCAAAGAGAGCGGAATTTCTAAGCTTTAAAAGATCTGACTATCGCTCAAAGCCTACGTAACAATTATAATTACACTAGATTGACGACGCCACAAGCGCACAAATTACCACTAACCTAAGAGACTAATTGTACGCACTTCCTTTGTTCTTAGTGATGTATATGTATATTTAGATTGTTTCAGGGATCCAGTATGCAGGGTATCGACACGCTCCCAGACTTCTGAGGCGCACGAACAGACGCGGCGTATTCACTCCAAGATACATAGCACCCTGATTCCTGACAGCAATCACAAATGACTCCTACCAAACCATCCATGACTCCGCTAGGGGGCAAGCTGGGCTTCGGTCAAGCTCGTCTCCAAGCTCCTAACCTTCTCCGTCTGGTTTCGCTATGCGAACCAGCTCGATCTTCACCACTGAATGCGCGGGTGCTACAGGCGGTACCGCAGCAGGCTTTCACCTTCCTAATCCGGTGGATGGGGTTTTTTAGTGGGTATGGCCATCTTCAATGGCGACTCCCACAGTACCATGGGGTCTCGTAACAAGATTTTTCCCCTCCACCTAAAAAAAAAAAAAGCCTACTTTATTCCCATATTCCCCTTGCACCTACAAGGAAATAAGCAATAATATAATTTTTGCAAATGCTTATCTCAGCTAACACGAAGATAAACGTGAGTTTGTAAGAATGCTTAGTAGAGAAAGTCATTGAGTGCAACACATCAGATGTTTTTTGGACAACATTCATTCTTCATGATACACAACCCTTAATATTTTGGTATTTTATTTTTATCTTGCAGCACGAGTATATGGTATTACTTGTTTCTAATATCTTCTTCTCTTTGTTTACAGGTGAGTTTCTACATTAAATTACGAGCGTACGGGAACATGACTTATGCATTGCATTGTTGCACCTAATCAGGTAAAAGTTGCTTTAAGTAATACATTTACTAATAATTGAGTTTCACAGTAAATGTGAGTCGGAGTTTCTGCTAGGTTCAGTTTATTACACTAATTAAATATAATCAGGGTAAACCAATCCATACAGAAGCTTTTTTGTGATATGGATCAAATTTAATGTGTTGTTAATTGTAAACAATTTGTGTTTTCTTGGTCTATTTTAATCTCATTTCAATAGAATCGGAATTTCTTACCCAAACGTTGGAAGTCAATATAAACAAGGGTATATTTGCGCATTTAATTTTATTTTAAGCGTTGAATATACTAGCCATTTAAAACATTGCACTTCGTCTTTACTACATATCAAACTTATACGCATAGAAACATTTTAAAAACTTTTTTTCGGGTTTGTTATTAATATCAATCACAATTTAACGATCAGTGTTTGCTCCCATATACGACAATTATAATACATTTTTTAAAATGCATGCATTGATGTGCTTTATAATCATAAGCACTTGGGTATTTTGCTTTGATGCAAAATTGATTATGGGAAAAGTAAATGTTTACAGCTGGTGAGTGAACCTATTTCACTGAGACTGGCTAAAACTCGACGAAACCGAGTGTTACATGGTGTATGTGTGTGTGTGTGTGTGTGTGTGTGTGTGTGTGTGTGTGTGTGTGTGTGTGTGTGTGCGCGCGTGTGCGTGTAATAGAGGGGACATCGACCACTATCTATTGCAGGCTACCATCACCCCCCCCCCCCCCGTCCCCAAGCGGACGGGATGCAGCGAAGTGAGACCGGAAGGTACGTCGGAGAGCGGAGCCAGCGAAGCCCCCAGAGACGCGCAGAAGTCCCTAGCAGTTCCAGATTGTGACATCCGGAGCACACACCGTCCACCCAGGGAGACGGCGACGAGGCGACCCTAGCGGCTCGGGCAGCGGACTTCCAAGGAGGGTCAGGGAGACAGTTTCCAATGAGCAAATAACTATGCCACCTGCCCGCTAACGTCACAACAAACCGCGCTACCAACCGAACCTGAAAGATGACAATGAAAGGAAAGCCGTGGGGAAGAGATGAAAGCACCCCAGCATTCGCTGAAATATATCTTTTGAGGCTCCCTGAATGAATAAATTAAAAAAAAACTTGTTTAGAAAAAGGCTCTTGCGTTGGTGTGTGTAGTCTTACCTCTTACTTTGTCTGTCTTATGAGCATAATTAAGCAACATGTTCGACTCGGATGGTTGCAGATTCATACCATTTCCCTTTCTTAGTTCCGTATTCACGATAAACGTTATTCTCCTGTAAAATACAACTAACTTGACACATGCTCTTCAAAATTTGAAGACCTAAAGTCATTTGAAACCAAAATCCAATTAACTTGCACTTCTGAAGTTTCCACGTGGACAGCCTTCACGCGAACTACAAAATATGAAACTACTTGCATTGCGGAACTCCACGACCATAAATTCTTCTGCGAAAGAAGGGTGGGAATTATTTAGGTCTCTGTCCTGGTATGAGTATCCGAGATTAGGTTTGTTTTCCTCTAGTTTAATGACAGTCTTTGGCTCCATTTACGTCTGCGAACATACATTTTCAAAAATGAACTACATTAAAAGTGAGTATTGCAAAGATAAGTGGCTTTATCTTACTTATCTTTTGAGATTGTGCACTTCATCTTTTGCACCAAATATTGAAGACCTTCTGAAACGTAAGTCGTGCCAAAAAGGTAATCCTCCTGTGCTGGAGGACACAGTGCGGAGTGTCGGCTTCACCGTTATGGCACTACTCGACTAAAAAACATCCACCGGAAGGGAAAATTAGGGAATTTTAGAGAGGATTGGGATATGATTTGTGCGGTACACGTAGCATCTGCGTTAGTCGGCGTATAGCTGGATGGCTGTGGCCCGGCGGAGAAGACTAAAGGTTGCAGCTAGAATATTCGAGGGTGATGATGGTAAAGAAAGGTAAAAGACAATTAAGGTTTGTTCCTTCGTCGTCCTTCGTTGAGCGCACAGCACTGGTTAAGGACGCGCCGGTGTTCTGACAGCATTTCGATGAACTGTGGCTGACGAGGTTGTTGTGGGGCTGATGGCGCCAACTGAGCTCCAGGTGCCTACAGACGGGTGGTGATACTGTCAACATGTGCTGACAGCTCAGCGGTGGTGTTCTCCTGTCGCAGGTGTTCTGCGCTGAGCGCCACTTGGAAGTCCTGGAGTTTGTCAAGGATGGACGACGTGATCTCTTCCAGGACAGTTAAGCGTACACCAATGTTCAGCAGCCCAGCATGGATATCCTGTGTTGCTGCTCCAGTTGAGGGTGTTGATGATGCGGTGGCTGGTATGTATGGCTGTGGCGGCTGACGTTGTGGCTGCGACGGCGGGGCAGGCGATGTCTTCCTGCAAGGATGCAGGGGGCCAGAGCACCTGGTCGTTGAAGTGAGCAGTTCCTCCACAGCGACGGCATCGGCGGAGGTCATATTGCTGGCAGGCCGAAGAGAGGCTTGAAGCACCACAATAGTGGCACTTCGGTTGCGCTGCGCAGTTGTCCTCTGAGTGCCCTTAAGCACAGCAGCAGCGGCATGGAGCTAGGTGGTCCTGTTTACTAGCCTCGACGTGTAGCATCCACCCTAACAATATTGATGATATTGATAATAATAATGCCAAGGGCGTTTCCTCAATAGAGGGTATCTTTATTGCCAGGCCACTGCATTCTCTAGCCGCAGCTAAGGCCACGAAGGAATACAGGTGGAGTCAGCGCCGACACCCACAGCTGTAAGGCGACTATATTAAAGTTCACAAAGTAGATTAAGCTTAAATCTTCGAATTTTGTTTTATTATGAATAATATTTCCTCCTTGTATAAATGATAACCTTTAATTAACATAAACTTGTTTTCATTAATTGTTTCTGTTAATGTATGAAATACATAAATTTATGTTCTGGTTCTTTTTTGTATATTTATGTTAGGTTTAACATCCTTTAACTGTTAGGTCATGTCCTACGATGAATAAAATGGATGAGATGATGAGTCTGGGGTCCATAGAGTTTAAAATTATCCGACATTCATCTCTCAGCACAAGGGAAGACCCGGAGAACACCTCAAGAAAACTCACACTAACCAACTTGGGACCTCCTGGATATGCGCCATACACGCTATCCCCACATCACAGTTGTGGGCACGTTTTTGCGGAATGAACTGATAAAATTGCTTTTGAAGAGTCACAAACTTGAACCTTTTAGCATCAATATAAAAAATTCTTCCCCTAAGTAGTGAAAACAAATTTAATGAAATGTCATGTTTTTATTTTGATTGGAAATGCGTAAACTGGAACAAATAGGAACTTTCTCTTCTGATGGCAGTTTTGCATGACGCGACAGTTGAGAGATTTAGTTTGTAACTGATATGAAACTTTGCTGAGAGTGTTTCACCTAGAAAAGGTTTTCATTATGCGAGAAGGCGATGTTGGTGCTAATGGTGTTTACGCGAGCACATAGAGCCGTAGATAATAATTAAAGGGAGACATGCAGCGGCTGTGCACCCTTGTTACGAATATTGATTTTTCTTTCCTTTTACCCTGGAGTCATGTCCGCACTGAGGGACTAGCGGACGCCTAGCGTCTAACTGACTCCAGAGTTGCGGTCAAAACACTGCGGTAAACACTCATAATGCATTTCCTTCGCCTCGGGATCTTCCAACTCCAGTCCGCCTTTAACAACCAGGAAGTAAACTTTATGACACGAACAATCTTAAAATATACAATTCTGGGTGAAACTAGCAAATCAGTGTAAACAAATTACTGTAACTAGCGTATCTTAACGAAACGCCATTGTTTTAACACAGCATAATTTACTTCAGAAAATGTTTTATGAAAGGTTTGTAACCGATTGCCTTAAGAAGAATTCTGGCTTTCAAGGGGAAAATAATGTAATTATTTACACTTTTTAGATATTTTACGCAATATAGGAATTATATTAGTTGTAACTATTATTTATTTATGCCAACCAGGTTACTGCTTGTGTTTTAAACACACAATCTGTGTGTGGGCAATGTTTAAGCGGTGTTATCAGGACTGAAAAATTCAATGTCATAGCCGGGATTTGAACCACGGATCTTCCGCTTATCGAACGGCTGCTTTAACCAACTACCATGGTCAACTTGCCAGTACGACACTAACGAATTAGTAAAGAATGAAAGTACTAAATACCGTGAACGATCTTACGGGATCCTGGAACTGAAAATTGAATTGTATACATTTTTATAGGTATGAAGTCAATACTTTGCACTCTTAGGGCTGTTTATGTTATAAACTACCACATAGGAGTCCAGCACAATCTGATTTATATTTTTAAGGGAATTAGTTATTCACTTTAATCACAATGTGAAAATACTGTAGCATTAAACATATTTCATGTTCATAAAAACTAAAATATGACGACAGTTACATTATTTTATGAACTCTAATTGCCCAATAAACTACGTCAATCTCTGGAAAGATGAAAATATAGTTACGTTTAAAGTAATTAATTTCTTTGCTTTGATGGAAATTGATATATTTTTTAACTTTTTTATGTATTTAATTGTCATAAAGCTAAATAGATCTTTAGAAGTTGAATTTACATAAATCAAGTACATGCTAGAAAAATTCTGCGAGCTTAATTTAATGTGCATGGAGCAGATAGCGTATTAAAAAATGTTAAGTCGAGAAAATCTGCCTGTTCGCACAGCTTCTCGCTTTTGTATTTAGCGTTTCCCTTGCGGCTAGATGCTAACGTGACTTCGGGTCGCTCAATAATATACGGACGAGAGGGGAAAATGTGACTTTGGATACGGGAAACGGTTGTGTGTAGGTGATCGTATTAATGGCAGTAAAACACAAAAGGAAGGTTCGAGACTACAGGGCAACTAGTAACTGTGTGGATGTGACCAAACAGCACGATAACACTAATAGTGTCTAGAAGCTTACCAGAAATTCCACCGAGTCAGTGCACACGCGCATCAAAAGAACTCGAAGGAGGTCCGTGACGCCGCCTCGAGTATAAATAGGACACACATAGAACAGCAGTTAGTTGAGTCAGTTTTAGAATAAGAGTTAGTTTAAGGTTGAGTTGTTTAGTTGTGTATGTCGTCGTGTAGAGTTAGTTTTTAGTTACGAGACTGAGTCGGCTAGCCTGCTAGTGAGTACGTATGAGTCGTCGAGTGATTATATCGTAATAATCAAGATATAAGTGACAGAGAAACTGGAGAAAGACATTCAAAGAACAAGAAAGGTTATCGGAAGAACAAATGTGAACTGGAATAGCAGAGAAGATTATAAATTGTTTTAGCATTGAGACGGAAATTGTTATTTGTAGGAGAATTTGGAGGAAAATAAAGTGATACAAAAGTAATCAGACTTCAGATTTGCCGTTTTGTTACAATATCTTTCCGTTGAATTTCGCTGTCTTCAGCCCTTCTTAGCCCAAATTTTGTTCAAATACTGCAGTAAATTTAAGGGGCATTGAAAGGTAGTGCACATGATATTTAAATCCTGCGCTAGACCTTTAAAAATGGCGGAATCTAACAAACTTGACTGTCAACCGATTACTAAAGGTTTGAGGAACATTTTAACGCATAAACCCAGGGACCCTTAAAAGCGGTCCTGTGCTTCTTAACGGTCCTATAGTTTTCACAAGGCATAAAATTCCATTTCCAACTGTTACTTCTGGGACTGCCACAAAAGACCCACTGCAGGAGTGGGTACAAATGGGAAAGCGTTGGCGTGAATACCCTTGCTGACCCATATCTTGTTATTCTGTATTGCAGCCTTAATGTATTCTACGTTGGCAACACCGTACTTTTATTGGTGCCTGGCACTGACATTGTGCATCAAATGCTATTTTTATAATGAGTTTCATCGAACCGTTAGATCTGCCTTATTTTGTTTTCTTTCATGAAAACATTCCACCTAAGAATTTATTTCTTCCGAGTCTCAGAAGTTTAGATAAAATATATTTATATGCCATGCCAAGCTAAGTCAGATCCAGCATAGCTAAAGGACATAATATAAAATAGAGAAAGATAAATATATTCTACAGGGCGTGTGATTCTAAACCCACTTTGTTTTGACGTGTATATTTTTAATAATAAATACCACGAGGCAAAAGAGAAGTGTTGTGTGTTGACTCACATGCCTTTCTCCACTCACTCTTGCACAAAATATTACTACAAACACTTATTCTTCTATCTACCTCACGTTAATCTAGATGAACATTTGCAGAAATTCCTTAAATGCATGTTTCCTTGAAGCTACAACGGGATTAGGGATATACAGAAGGTTTTAATCCCTAGTTAAATCCTTTAAGAGCGCGTTATTATGCAATGGCTTTTCAACTTCGTTCTATGAATTGTCAAGAGGGAACTATTGCGCGCGAATATCGCTCCGCAGGCGGGCGTAGATTTTAACTACAAGTACCAGAGTTATACTGTGTCGAAATGCGAGATTTCCCTTGCTTTTATACACACAAAGGTTTTTTTTTTTTTCTCCCACGCGCTTAAATTAACAGGCCATTGATTGTTTTATCCCGCGCCATCTTTTTAAATGTCATTGGCCGATGGATTTGTCACATGACTTCAGCCTGTTTTGGTGACAACTTTGCTTTCGAAACTTTCTAAAAGGTTACACAAAGAGTAAATAGCTGTTTTTCCTCGTAGGACTAGAAAAAACTTTGCTCAGGTGTTTTTTCCCACTAGACGCGTTTTTATGGTTCCTAACTTTTCCTACCAGGAACATTATAACCTAGGCGAATATTACATTAAACAAATTGACAAATGTATGTTTACATCACACCCCACCATCACCGCCGCCGCCACCACCACCGCCGCCACCGCTAACGCCACCACGACCACACAGACGAACAAAGACATAAACACTTGGACAGTCATATACAGTTGCTCTTATTAATTACAAGTATTGTATTTTACATCATTTTACCTGAAGTGAAGTCAAACATCCATAACTGAAATTGAGTTTCTGTCTATAGAAGCTGTTTAATTGCTATTGTTCTCAGGGTCTGTTGTACATTGAGCGTGAAATACCACTTAATTGTGTTTTTTTAACTGTCTCTTTATCAGGCTTGAGATTCTTTACGTGCAGTAAATCTACTACATGGGACTTACCTTCCGAAGGAAGCCATATAAGAATGTTTATGCCCGAATCCATCACCCTCCGTCGAATTTGAACCCACGTCCAGAGGCTCGCTGGCATGGTATCTGTAAACCAAGGAGGACAATAGCCTTAATTATATTATAATAAATATAACAATACAAATAAATACAATCTCCATTTTTCAGTTAGTAACCTGTACTGAAAAAATCTGATGTGTTGCACACACACGACTTTCTCTACTCTTGTACTAACCATTCTAACAAACTTTTATTCCTATATCTTCATGTTAGTTAATATAAACATTTGTACAAATTATTCTATTGCTTATTTCCTTGTAGGTGCAAGGGGGATATCATAATACAGCAGGCTTTGTACGACAGTCAAATCTTTTTAAGCTTTGAGATTCCATTCTCTTTGCAAGATTAACATATACAAAATGAACAACGTTGTTGCATTTCACTAAAGTTCTTAGTTTTCCAAAACTCACACACATAACAAGGAATATCTCCGAAATGGTTCACCCTGCAAGAAACTTTATCGAGACATAAATTGTATATTTTAGTAGGATCTATATTGTTTGTACAAGATTTTGTCTATCTCTAACGGTTTACCAGTTATGCAAAAGTCGTCCAGACTAAATACGACTACAGGGGCTATAGCCAGAAAATTCAAGATATACATTTCATTTGCCATAAAAATATCTCAAACATATGACATTCTAATCAAAATCGTTAGAGCCATTTTCAAGAAAATCAAAATTTTCAAAAAATTTTCCATGTAAAGGGTAGTTTAGGGTGGGGCTATTTTCTTCAAAATCTTCGTGTCGCAACCTTGAAAGACATTAAACTTAAATACCAACTTTGGTTTTTAACCGACTTTTTGTTTTTGAGTTATGCTGTCCACAGACTGACACACACACACGGACCTTTTTCTAAAAATGCTTTTTTTTTTTTTTTTTTTTTTTTTGGATTCAGGGGGTATCAAAACATATATTTCTGGTGAAATCTCGACATCGAATTTTTGGGTAGAATACAATACTTCCCCTACTTACCAGTAGAGAAAGTAAAGTATGTTAAGATTTGCGGTATATAGACGATACCACATGCGCAGAGTATATAAATATTTAACAGTAATTATGCGATTATTAATATTTTTAGAAAATCACAGAGAGATATTAATAATACCATTATCAAACCAACATAACGGTAAAGCATGCACATATAGAAAACAAAATATGGGTTGAATTATACATAAAAACCAAATATTAATTTGTGAATACAGAATAGTATAGACATTGAAATTAAAGTTATTTTATTCAAAACTAAGCATGTTCGTGCTTTCCAACGTAATAACTAAATGCTAATTATCCATTACAGGCAAATCTATAGTTTCATAGAAACTTTTGTCCTTGTTTCCTTTCGTAAACAGAAGCTTTTGTTCCTTCTTTCTCTTTGGAGAGGATAAATGGCTGGATGATGTGCTCCTGAGTGAGAAATTCCTCGTAAATTACTTTATAATGAGCAGCTAGATCTAGAATGATGAATGGACTTCTTGAAGTATTGAATCTGCTACCTTAAGTTCCAGGGTATATTCATCTTGAGCTGTAACATGAATACTCCCGCCTGCCTATTTTACTCGAATAAGAAGCTTAAATTGCATCTTATTGGAAAAGCAGTGCCATTTCTTTGCATTTGTCTTCTTTCTTCTTAAATGGAGATCCGAAATAAACTTCTCAGTCATGTTCAATTTTTCTATTTGTCCTAGATGAAATAATGTTTTCTTAATTATTTTGTTATAAATAATAATTTAGGGAGATATAAGTACATTAATAATAAATACATTAATAATAATAATGATAATGATAATGATGATACTGATACTGATATTGATGATGATAATAATAATAATAATAATAATAATAATAGTAATAATAACAATAATAAATTTATCTCTTTAATAGTCTGCAGACCACGAGGTGGCTCGCTGGTAACGTGCGCGGCTCGCGTCGTGGGTTTGATTCCCGTGGCCGACCTTCCTGACCCATGGACTTCCCGGATCAGCAGATGAATGTTGACAACAATGCTTACAGTCTTCTCGTCCCTCCATTTCCATTCAACTTCCTTCCATGGGATCTTTTCATGTTGCAGTGTTGACGATAGCTGTCTTATGAGGACTTTGAGCACCGTAACTGCTGTTTTCGGCGTATGGATGGCGCTGTGGTCACCTGCTTTGCTGGAGATCGGCCGGTGTCGAATCCTGGTGGCTGCTTGGGAAACCCTGGAGCCGGGATGGAAACCTTCAGCTCATGATAGGGACCCTTACGGTGGTTCGGGTCTCTAGCCCTGGTTCCGACACATCCGCAGACTGCTCCCAACCCATCCCTTCCTCGCTGGGATCTGACATCCAATAGCCTGAATGTAAGGCCCAGTGTGGAATCCCCTCCGCTTATCATCCAATCCAATACGAGTAGAATTACACACAACATTTGGTTTCATATTTTCCCTATTTGCCTTCTTCAGCGTTTTTGCAAATGCAAAGCTAAGTGGAGATGCGAATATATGAATAAAAACCACCGTCATTGCAAAATGCATGTCTTGTTTAGCGTATCAAAGGACTGAAAATTCTACGCCAAAAGGAATTGCCGTGGGATCCTGAGCCCAAAAGCTTAGCCGAGGGATGTTTTTATAAGTTGAGGAGTGAAACAATTGTGATCTTGAACGTAGCGTAGGATAATTGGTACACATTGGAAATATGGGCACCGCTGTATTTTCGCAACCCCCGCAAGCCATTTTGTTTACCTTGTACAATTCACTCCATCAAGTAACAACAACAAATCAAAACATTGATAATCCAGCGGTTTTGGCTTCTCATTTAGGTTGGCAGTCCGCATTACGCATGCTCTGCAGCGAGAGAATAGCCACGATAGCAGGAAAATGACCAATTGTCTGTTCTTACGCGATTATTTTGCTATAAAGAAACACGCCCTAAAAAGACTGGGTGTCTTTCAGTTCTGCAAGTAACAAATCAACTCCAAAAAACCTTCTGAAGTATTTAATTAAATCCTGCTCTTTCACATCTATCGTCGTTTTTATTTCGGCTGCAACAAGCACTAAAACTTAGTTCTGTGTTGTGCTTACGTCATGCGACTGGAATAATCTTAGCAATATTTCCTCATTTTCCCATATAAACAGGATATATTTCTCGAATGTGTGAATACTCTAAGCGTCTGGTCGTAGAGATTCCAAGCACATCTAGATCGTGCCGTGAATGAAGAATGTGATAAGCTGATAAGCGTGGGGGTAGCGTCTCTGCCTTATACTCAAGAGGTCACGTGTTCGAGTCTTGGTTAGGGTAAGTTAACCTTATCCTGAGGAGATGAATGTCGGGTAACTCCCTGGATCTCGTGCCCAGGTGAGCATCATTTCAACCATTTCATTTAGGCACTGCGTAATTTGACCTACACGGTTACAAAACTTCAAGAACAAAAGAAATCTAATGTGTTGCACTCGCATGACTTTCTATACTCTTGTACTGTTCTTAAAAATGTTTATTCTTCTATCCCTTCGGTGGTGTTCTAAGAGCCACGAGCTACTAATCCTAATTTTGTAACGTGTTGTCTACAACATTGTGATGTCGGGTTCGGCGCACGACAAAGGACGAACGGGGCTAAGCTACTTTACACCATATGCCGTGCCGGCGAGCGGGTAAAGACGTTCAAGGTCAGGCCACCTTGTGCGACTGCTGTGTGTACGAGACTGTCAAAAATGGAGGCGGCTGAAACAATGAGGATTTCGAGAGCGTTCGCCAAACTTCTAGAAGCGACATTTTTGGTGCGTGTGTATGAAAAACCAGAGAAAGGTCCGCTTGACGTCATCCTCAACATATAAGGAGGCTAGAGAAGAGGAGTGAGTTTTTAGAGTTACAGTTACGGACCCAAGTCGGTGAGTGTGTGCCAGACAGCGTATGTGTCGTCGAGTTTGTACGTCGTA
This sequence comes from Tenodera sinensis, assembly GCA_030765045.1. NCBI lineage: Eukaryota > Metazoa > Arthropoda > Insecta > Mantodea > Mantidae > Tenodera > Tenodera sinensis. The sequence continues at coordinate 49,972,776 of CM060970.1, forward strand.
AGAAGATTTGCAACGTACGTCACCGTTACATCGTCTTAAGACATTAAAAGGACTAAACAAGGTTTTGAGAAGCAAAAATTGTGTGTTGTGATAGACCGAAGGACTGTAAACTGTGTTAACAACGAGAAGAAAACCGTATTTGTGGTAAAATTTTAATATTTTAGTAGGTAATAAAGTGATAAAGTAGCCGGGCTGATTTTTGTCATTTGTCTCAATATTTTATCTCCGTCAAGAATATTTTAGTATATGTCGTATATTTAGTATATTTAACGAAATTTATTTATTGCGGAAACAATGTGCTTAGAGAAAGAGTAATGTGGGCTTTGAAAAATAAAAGACGGGATACATTAACGAGCATTGTTAAGTATATTCTGCAATTTTGGATGCTAGTTTCATATGTGAATTTAAAGCAAAAATGAGTGAGGAAGATGATTTTTATGGTGCATCAGTCGAACATGGAGGTGGAAATGGAATACTGTTGCAGAAGGATACCAAGAAGAAACTATGAAAGACAGGAAGGAAATTGCTGATATTAGGTAAAAAGGTTCAATTAAAGGCAAAGTTGTGAAAATTTTACTTCTGATAATTGAGAAAATGGGCCTCCAATAAGTATTGCAAATGGTAATGATTTTAATTTTACAACTATCACTTAGAGGAGGAAGTTTTTGTTTTAATACATATTTGCAAGAAAAAATCTGACGTGTTGAAATTACATGACTTTCTCTACTCTTATACTAATAATTCTAACAAATTCCTATTTCTTATTCATGTTAATCGAGGTAAACATTTTCAGAAATTATCTTCTTACTTTTTTGTATTGTTTAACGCCCGCTTTTACTACATTTCACTGATGATACATTGAATGAAGATGGAATGAGAAGGCGGGGAAACCGGAGAACCCGGAGGAAAACCGCCCCAGCGCCGCTTCGTCCACCAAAAATCCCACATGCGGTTGCCTGGAATCGAACCCGGGCCGCTTTGGTGAGAAGTAAATGGTCTAACCACTCGGCTACGGCACGGCCCATCTACTGATTTTCTTGTGGGCGCAAGGGGTATATAGCGATACAGTAGTCTTTGGGCGACAGTCAGATTTTTAAAGCTTTGAAATCCTGTTCTTTACACGGCCAAGGGATAAAAAGTGAATAATGAGCTTCCTTTTGAGAAAAGTAAGTACTGCAAAACGTACACAAATAACAAGGAATATCTCCAAAATGGTTCACTTTGTAAAAGCATGCATGTAGGCGTAAATTGTGTGTTTTAACATCTACATTTCTGCATAGTAACATTTTGTTTATCTCTTACGTTTACGAGATATGCAAAAGTCTGCAAAAGTAAACAGGACTACATGAGATATATCCAGAAAATTCAAAATATGCATTTCATTTGCTATAAAAATATCTTAAACATATGGCATTTTAATCAAAATCGTTTGAGCCATTTTTTAGAATGTATTTTAGGAATTTTCTTCAAAATCTTCGTGACGTGTCCTTAAAAGATATTAAACTGAAACAGCAACTTTGGGTTTTAACCGACACTTCATAGGTAGAATCAGAACCTAATTCTTCATTTTTGAGTGGTGTTTACAGACATATGCACACATACACACACAAACACAAACACACGGACCTTTTTCTAAAAATGCTTTTTATTGGTATTTAGGGGGCTTCAAAACATATTTCGGGTGAAATCTGGACATTGAAATTTTGAGACAAATGCAACACTTCCCTTGTTTACTATACATAATAGAGAACGCAGTAAGATAGTGTATTTTACGTTTTGTTGAATATGTATTTTATGTTTTGATAGCATGTTTTGTGTTTTGTTACTCAGTAACTATAAACTAAAGAATAATCTATTGTTATAGTCGTAGACATACGTTCCTTTAGTATCACTCGTTTGGGATGTTTTGTGTTTTGTTCTTTTGTCTCGTCCAGTTTCACATTCATTCAGCTGTCACAAATTTATGCACGATAAAAGAAAACAACTGAAACCGTGTAACAGGAAACTGTTGTGTCACAGAATAATCGCAAATTTGTATTCCGCGTTGTTGAATAAAAACAGTGTTTTATAGGCGACGGTTCATAAAGGCACTAAACAAGTATATAGCTCATTATTTCGGTCATTAAAGCTAATGATTTCCGAATCACTGCACGTTTCAAACTAGACTCCATTTCTGATATTATTAACTGTGTGGAATTACGAGATCGACAGCAATTCTATATACGTTTAGCTGCTGTAAAACACTCAGCTTGTAAGAGATGGAATCAGGGCTGAAAAATTCAATGCCATAGCCAGGATTTGAGCCACAGAACTTCCGCATATCGAGTGGCTGCTCTAATCACTAAGCTACCATGGTAAACTTGACAGTATGACAAATTTCCCAACCGATTCGTATTGCCCACAAACGGCTTGTGTGTGTTTAAAAACACCAGAGTAAGTTTGTTGGCATAAATAATAATTACCATCTAAAGATCACTTATACCCGGGACATAAAGTACTTACAAGAAATAAGTCGCCCTTGGGGTATTTATCTCTAGTGTGAGATTCTCTTGTGGTCTACCGGGTAAGTACGAATCGGTTGGGGAATTTAATATCATACTGGCAAGTTGTCATTGTTGCTCATAAAGTACTGCCCCGTCGGTATAGTGTGATTCATGTAAAAAGTAAAAAAGGAATAGTCAAACAATGTTAAATATTACCTTCATAAATATGACACGATATAATACTCAATACTAAAATAAATTTGTTTTAAAAATTCCTCACACACTTTGTTACTAGCCGGTCACAAGGTACCCCTCCCCCCCCCCCCTCAGTTGGTATGTTTAATTACTTTCCCTACTGGTAAGTAGGGGAAGTATTGTATTCCACCCAAAAATTCGATGTCGAGATTTCACCGGAAATACATGTTTTGAGGCCCCCTGAATCCAAAAGAAAAAGCATTTTTAGAAAAAGGTCCGTGTGTGTCAGTCTGTCAGTCTGTCAGTCTGTCAGTCTGTGGACAGCATAACCCAAAAACGAAAATTCGGTTAAAAACCAAAGTTGGTATTTAAGTTTAATGTCTTTAAGGATGCGACACGAAGATTTTGAAGAAAATAGCCGCACGCTAAACTACCCTTTACATGGAAAAGTTTTCGAAAATTTTGATTTTCTTGAAAATGGCTCTAACGATTTTGATTAAAATGTCATATGTTTGAGATATTTTGATGACAAATGAAATGCATATCTTGAATTTTTTGGCTATAGCCCCTGTAGTCGTATTTACTCTGGACGACTTTTGCATAACTGGTAAACCGTTAGCGATAGGCCAAATTATACTGTACAAAAAATGTAGATCTTGCTAAAATACACAATTTATGTGTCAATAAATGTTCTGGTAGGCTGAACCATTTCGGAGATATTCCTTGTTATGTGTGTGAGTTATGGAAAACTTAGAACTTTCGTGAAATGGATCATCGCTGTTCATTTTTTATATGTCAAGTGTGCAAAGGCAACAGAATCTCAAACATTTGACTATCGCACAAAGCCTACTATATTCTAACATTCCCTTTGCACCTACAAGGAAATAAGCAATAAGATAATTTGTAGAAATGTTTATCTCAACTAACAAGAAAGAAGATGTAGGAATAAGAGTTTGTAAGAATGGTTAGTACAAGAGTAGAAAAAGTCATGTGAGTGCAACACATCAGATTTTTTTTATTAATTTTGTATGATATTTCGATATATTAGTAATCTGCTGGAGCATATAACTGAAAAGGTAGAATCAAATGAAAAATGTGATAAAAGTAACATGAAATATATGTTTCTTATTAATAAGTCTATTCAGAACGGGCTCTATTGAGCTTCTGGGTGTTATTTTCCATCAGAGCTTTTAGCCATACAAACGAAGAACAGATGAGCGTGCATTTCAAACGCGATGATACCATAATACGCAGACACTAGCGCCAACCGCGTCTCTAGTGAGAAGCTTACCAACTCTATAGATGTTTTCTATGTTCGCTTTTTTTTCTCCCCCTAACATCGCAATGATTGACGCCAGAGAATACTGAAAGCTCAAAGCAACAGTATGGAATCAGAGTTGTTTTTACACTTCAAGGGGGGCACTATCGATATTGGATTCGCAGTAATCTGTTGATGTAGGTATCTCCCCACCAATCAGATACATAAAGGGTCGCCAGTATCGATTACTCGACACATGGATGTAACTGGCGGACACACGAGGGTATTGGGACAGGTACGACGTTTCTCTTTCAACATCGACCTCTCGATCTACGCTAAGGGGAGAAAGATACTAGTCGTGATATCCCACTAACACGGTTATTCACACACTTATACTGAAGCAGATGCCTTGGATGGCGTTCTTCGTATTTTCTTGGAGCATCCTTGCATGAATTCAGGGGGCGAGGGGATTGTGCGGAGCTCTCTGCGTAGTTTTCCTTTGGGAAATCAGATGACAGAGAATTTAGAAGCTAAAATCTTCTTTTGATAAGTAATGCCACGAGTGATAGTCAAATTATCGATAAATTCTCGAGTCAGAAAGCGACAAGAGAGTTTATTTAGAGAATCCCACTATCACGAATTGCATTTATTAAGACTATTTTACGGATTGAAGTATGATATAGCCTATGAAATGCTGCATTGTAAATACTAACTTCTTAAAAGAAACACCTGGCATGAATACATCAGCGTCCATTGGTACGCCCTACAAGATTGTCATATTGATGCTCAAATTGGCAGTATCAGAAGTCAAAATTTATAAAACTGATTCCGAATATATTTCCTGGTGTATTCTATGTTCTGAGGTTTCCTCTTCGAATTCTTTCATCTAGCGAAGCGAGAGTCAGTCATTTTTGACATATGAATAGTGGCTCTGTTTCGTCAGATTACGTAAGCTGTTGCGCATCTGTAGGACAGTGCAGCTAGATTACCTAGCCTGATCATAACGTAAGAAAAGCAGAGGAGGTAATAGTTAAAATTCAAAGGAGATGATAATGGAATTTAACAAAATTTTCACCAATGAAGACTGCTATTGTTTGAACTTTGAAATTGTTATGGTCCTTACCGCGAAATAAAATTTTGCTTTACCTTTAGCTGCCTAGATTTAAATAATTTCTTAAGGTCAAGAAAGCCATTCTTGGCATACGGAAATTCAAAAGAAGGAAACGTTACAATTTTAAATATCTAACTCGTTTGTTTTATCAGCTGTCATGGTTCCGTCAGATAGTCAATCACTTCAAATAAAACCGACTTAGCTCTAAACAGCTCGGGAGTATTAAGACTTGGAACCTGAGCACTTAGAATTGATATACAGACGGCCGTGCCAGTAAAATGTCATTCTAATATTCAATAATAATTCAATAAATCAATTTTAAATAATATATTTTTATAATGAGCTAAGGTATAGGTTATACCTACAACGCCGGGCGTTACCTCTTACACTTTCTTCATGCTTTAGACATTTCTGCCTACATAACCTGCCATCTTTTAATAGGTCTTCCTATAGTTTTTCCTCTTGGTTTATAATTACCAGTCATAGGAATTCTCAAGCAATTGGCATCAAGTTAGCTGCAATCCAACAATACATAGAACACTGACGGCAGGTAAAACATGGTCTCATGATTGGTCTGCACTAGAGAGGGGGGCGGTTTGTTATCTACGACGTCACAACGTAAAACTTGGCAACAGTTCGAGCTAATTTCCTTTTGTCTTGGCTTTAATGTTTGGAGATTCCTTTTTCTGATCATTAATAAAGAAATATCTCACGTAAACAGTTTAACCATTTTTAGAGGACCTTATAATTAAGGTTATATAGGTACTTCCTTCTATTTCTTTACTTCTTTCATGGTCGCCTGTTCTACATCCTCCAATTGTTCTTAGGAATTTAATTTCACTTCGAGTCTGCTTAATTTTCTGTTTAATGAAATTATACCTTAATTTCCGAGGAGTGTTCTGAAACAATTTTAACAAAATTGGTTTATAAAAATGTCATTTGGGTATAAAGTACTGTACAGGTAACTTCTTAGGGAGAGAAGAAAATAGGAATCCGACTAGGTGTCGCAGCGTGGTCGGCAAGAGAAAGGCGCAATGCGGTGGAAGGCTGTCTGCTTGCCTCTATGCGCTCAATAATTGTATCTACTCACGGAAACACTGCGACCGATGAACTGTGACCATTCCTCACTGCTTTTATCTTAAATCCTTTTCCTCTACCTCTTCCCGGAGAAGATATCTACACTTTTTGAGTTCAGCAAGCGGCTGCAGAATCTCTTATACGTATGCTAAAAGAAAAAATTAAGGCGGAGCCTTGAGGCAGCTTCTTTTGTGAGCCTTTATAAAGAGAAGCACTGAGATGTCGTACTTCAGATGTTAGATAAACAACAATGATTTTGTGAATTTAATGAAGTTAATTTTCGTCCAAAATACTGCAATTAGCAATCTTACAAATAGCTACGATTTAAAAAGGTTAAAGAAGATAATTTTGTCGCTGTTATCTATTTATATAATAATATCAACAGTTTGAAAGGTTAAGGATAATAAAAATAGTGCTAGACAATATAAAAATTGACCAGGTATCACACATTAAGTACTTAGGATGTAATGTTTCATACCAAGGAAAAAACAAGTATATAACGAACAATTTACCAATAGTCCGCAAAGACTCTATAGCTAAATTGTGTAAATCTATAGCAGTACCAATTCTGATCTATGGTTCAGAAGTATGCACAGTAATAAACATATATAGTGCACGAATAAAGACATCAGAAATGAAATTTGTAAGAGTAATGGCTGGGTATACTAAAAAGGACAAGAAACGTAGTCAACATATCAAAAAAGATTTAAAAGTAGAAGAAATAAACCATGTTATTGCTAACAAATGAAGTCAGTGAGGAAAACATGTTCAAAGTATGAGTAACAACAGAACTGGTTATAAATCATAAACTCAAAGGCACAAGAAACCAAAGAAAAGATGAGCAGACCAAATTGGAGCCGGAACGGATTCAAAAGTCCAAAAACCTATAGAGGACACAGCTTATTGGATATCCCAAAAGAAAAACTCACATTTTCCCCTACTATAGCGCACTCTGGTTATATTTGGTGTTATTCCATCAGTACCGCCAACTGTTCGTAAAATATAACCATGGTAAAGCAACGGCCATAGTTGGTGTTATTGCATCCGTTATGTTGCCTTTGTTTTTGAACCCGTTACAGAGAAGGCAACCGACATATTTTAAAACAAGATTCGGTTTAGACGTCGTATTAATTAATTAATCAATCTGTGGACGCCATTGTATTGCTCCTTTTTGCATGATTTTGCCTTGAATTGTTTTAGAACAGTGTGTGCAGTTATAATTACTCTTGTTATGTGTTCACAACACTGTAGTGCATTAAAAACTACGATATTTAGCGTTCAGAAGTCATTTTATCCAAAAGTGTTACTGCAGAACAAGATTTGTCTAAGGTGAGTAGGTGCATCACGTATTGTGTGGTAACGACATTCAAGCATTATTATCATTTGAAAGCATGTTACTTAACCCCTGTGATAGTTCAGGTTAGAAATAATGATTTTAGTGTGTACGTAGGCAATACTGCTTTTTTGCGTAATTTCGTCTGCCGTTTAGTGTAATGTCGACCATATTAAATTCTTGGCTGTTTCCCCTATATGTAAGGGAAGGAAAAATCACAGAGGACATTCCAAAAAGAGGCAGATGCCCCCAACAGTTCCAGGCTCGAAGATCGTGCCAAACCTGGAGCTGTCTGGAGAGAGCAATGATTCGCCATCGATCCCTAGTGTGCCGAGGGAGTGCTGTTTCTTCTGAGTAAGTATCTCTACTATTTGCCCTCCACCACAAACGCCACAAAACCTAAAGGCACAATTTGGTATGTGAAGCAAACGAAATGAAGGTAAACGAAGAAAGAAAACCGTGTGGGTTGAGAAAACCCCGCAGAATTTGCCTACCGACCAGGAAAAGTCACGAAAAGGCCAAGGTCAGATTGGGCGGTCAACGGGAGCTCCCACGTGTTACCACAGAGGCTTCTTTCGGTTTTTGTTTGGTAAGATTTGGTCTATCTCTTACGGTTTACGAGTTTTACAGAAGTAATTCAGAACGAAAAGAACTTCACAGACTAAACCCAGAAAATTTAAGACAGACTTAATAACTTTTGGTCTGTCTGTGTGTCTGTCAGTCTGTGGACAGCAAACTCAAAAACAAAAAGTCGTTAAAAACCAAAGTTAGTATTTCAGTTTAATATCTATAAAGGATGCGACACGAAGATATTGAAGAAAATTGCTCCGCCCTAAACTACCCTTTGCATGGAAAAGTTTTAGGAAATTGCGATTTTCTCGAAAGTGACAACGATTTTGATTAAAATTCCATATGTTTAAGATATTTTTATGACAAATGAAATGTATATTTTGAATTTTCTGGCTATAGCCCGTGTAGTCCTTTTACTCTTGATGATGTTTGCATAACTGGTAAACCGAAAGAGATAGACAAAATCTTACTGTACAAAAAATGTATATCTTGACAAAACACACAATCTATGACCTAATATTTTTTTATAGAGCAAACCATTTCGGAGATATTCCATATTATTTGTGTGACTTTCGGAATATGTATACTTTCGTCAAATGGAACATCGTTATTCATCTTTTTATATATTAAGCGTGCAAAGAGAACGGAATCTCAAAGCTTAAAGGATTTGACTATCGCTCTAAGCCTACTGTATTTCAATATTCCCCTTGTACCTACAAGGAAATAAGAATAAAATAATTTTTACAAGTGTTTAGGGAACACGAAGAAGATATAGGAGTAAGAGTTTGTAATAATGGTTAGTACAAGGGTAGAGAAAGTCATGTGAGTGCAACATATGAGATTTTATTTTTTTGATTCAGCAGGCCTCAAAACACATATTTACAGTAAAATCTCAACATCGCAATTTTAGATCGAATACTTTTATCAATTTTTTACATTGTCTACTTCGAATTGTAAAACTTATTTTTGACCACAAATACCTCGCATCTTAATATTTTACATAGCTTTAAGTGTGCATAATAGTTTATTTAGTACCCCAGTCATGTTCACTACAGCGGGCGTAACTAAATAATTGAGAGGAAAGAATTTTATTGTGGAATGAAAACATTGCTTTGTGGTGCTGCGTAAGCTTTAAGCCGATTACAGTAAAACAAGCCAAGGAAGTTAAGCATTTAAGCCGTATTATAATGAACTATGTATAAAGGTTACGAGAGGAATGAAGTTCATCTATAAAATCCTTTTCTTTGAGGTAAACACTCGATTAATCTTGTTGGGTATTATATGGTTCCACTTCGGTACTCTGCCTATCGGAGAGAAAATAGGATTCTGAATGCAGCTCGCTGTGCTGGAAGATCCGCGTAAACTACTTACGATCCGATAAGCTGCATCGTAGTGATAAAACTAAAGCAATCAAATGAAAAGAACTGGTAGGTGGATTTATAACACAACGATGTAGTGGTCGATTCTATTTACAGTGTCTGCTGTTGAATATTTTGTTAATTCAAGATAACTATTAGGTTGAGTTTCTAATTCTTTTTTACTATCTCTACTACACATAGTAAGTAGAGGAGGTACTGTACTTTACCCAAAATTTCGATGTCGAGATTTCACAGGAAATTTATGTTTTGAAGCCCTCTGAATCAAAAAAAAAAAAAAAAAAAAAATAGAAAAAACTTGTGTGTGTGTGTGTGTGTGTGTGTGTGTGTGTGTGTGTGTGTGTGTGTGTGTGTGTGTGTGTGTGTGTGTGTACGCGCACACACAGCATAACTCAAAAATGAAAATTAGATTAAAACTCAAAGTTGGTATTTAAGTTTAATATCTTACAGGGATACGACACGCAGATCTTTGCGAAAATTCTTCCACCCTAAACTACTCTTTAAATAGAAAATGTTTCGCAAATTTGATTTCCTAAAAAATAGCTCTATCGATTTTTATTAAAATGCCATACGTTTATGATACGTTTATGGCAAATGAAATGTATACTTTGAAATTTCTGATAATAGTCCACGTATTACTGTTTACTCTTGATGACCTTGCATAACTGTTAAACCGTAAGAGATAGACCAAATCTTACTATACAAAAACTGTAGATCTCGTTGAAACACACCAGCTGTGTCCCATGCATTTGTTTGTGAAGTGAACCACTTAGGAGATATTCCTTATTTGTGTGAGTTTTGCAATACTTACACTTTTGTCAAATGTAAGGTAGTCATTCACTTTTTTATTTCTTGGCCGTGCAAATAGCGACCAGCTTTAAAACGTTTCACTATCGCTCAAAGCCTACTGTATTCCCACATTCCCCTTGCACGTACAAGGAAATGAGCAGTAAGATAATTTCTGCAAATTTTTATCTCAACTAACGTGAAGAAGATAGAAGAATAGAAGTTTGTAAGAGTAATTAGTACAAGAGTAGAGAAAGTCATGTGAGTGCAACACATCAGATTGTTTAAACTACTTTTGAAGGCTTTACTTATGAAAGGAGATGCTGAAACTTGCCACAGTCATTGTGCATAAATTTCTGTTACCTCTTGGTAGTTTAGTACCCTTGCTGACTCGAAAAAAAATTGGCCTTACAACTCGGAACCTAGTGTCATTCATTAAGTGTACCTTCATGACATTAAAATTGGTGTATGGTGCGCCATTAGCGGAGAAAAGTTTCTCATGACTCCAATAAACGATTTCTGCCTTCAGCCTAACGTCAGAAATACACGTGTTGAAGCCCTGATTCTGAAACTGCTTTGCATTAAAAAGGATGGGGAAAGGAAACATATTTTGGAATTATATGTATATCAAACAGTGGACAGCAATAGCGTGGCTTAGGTTCGGAGGAATGGTAAGCTCATCAAATTATTGACGATGTTGGCAGTAGAATTTTCCCATTATATGAGGAACAGAAAGACGCATATTTTGGGAGCATGCATGCAGACGGAGAATGTGAAAAGTTATTATCTGAGGTATTTTTGGCTTTAAACAAACGTCAGGCTGTTAGGACTTCATTCTAAACAGCCAAAATTAATCAGAGCTAGACGCTTACTTAATGCAGAAAATGTTTAAAGCTTTCAAATTCCGTTCTCTTTGCATGGTTAACATATAAAAATATGAATAGCGATGTTTGATTTGGCAAAAGTACAAGTTCTCCAAAACTTACACAGATAACGAGGAATATCTCTGAAATGGTTCAATCTACCAAAAAAAAAAAAGACAAATTGTGTGTTTTAGACCAAATCTTACTATACAAAAAATGTATATCTCTTACGGTTTACCAGTTATCCCAAAGTCATCCAGAGTAAATAGGACACGTGCTATAGCCAAAAAATTCAAGATATGCATTTGATTTACCATAAAAATATCTCAAACATATGGCATTTCAATCAAAATGTTAGACCCATTTTAAGAAAATCAAACTTTTAGAAAAATTTTCCTTGTAAAGGATAGTTTAAGGTGATGCAATTTTTTTTCAAAATCTTTGTGTCGCATGCTTGAAAGACATTTAACTTAAATACCAACTTCGATTTATGACCAACTTTTCGTTGTCTACAACGTTGTCTACAGACACAGAGAGACACACAGACACACACGGACCTTTTTCTAAATATGCTTTTTTCTGGATTCAGGGGGTCTCAAAACATATATTTCCGGTGACATCTCGACAATGAATTTTTGGGTGGAATACAATGCTTTCTCTGCTTTACTAAACCCAGTAGAGAAAGTAAAAATGTTGTATGGTTTCATCTGCATCTTTCTATGATAGCAGCAGACGGCAAGGAACGCCGAGGATGCGGACAGCAACACACCGCGCAGCCCGTTGAAACTTCTTTTTGCTCTCCCTGTACTTATGCTGTACAAGGTGAGACAAACAGAAAATAAATATTAAGCTCAGTAGGGAAGGTAAGCTTATCAGCGTGCGTCCCTTGGTGGTGTAATGCTACAGCAATTCAAAAGATGAATAGGTATGGAAAATTCCGTGCTGGATTATAACAGCAAAGGCACCATTAAGCTCTTTCCCACTAATTGCAAATCCGGCTGAAACGTCCTACAGTTATGATCCGATGCGGATTAAAACCGCCCGGAATGGATATGTTGTTCACAGGATGACACATAATTGCGTTTTTGTTCAACCTACCGCTAAACCAAATACATCCCAGGGGCTAAGTATTATTATTTCACAGCCTGGTATATGTATCGAAATTAGCTATACAACTCTGGTTGTTCCCTCTTTGGGCTAATCATCATTCTGTAAAATGTTTTTCAACGAGTATGTTCCCATTTGAAATATAACATGTTAATATCTCAGAAAAAAAATTACAAGAATTCCAAATCGTGTAGGAGCAAGAGGCCTTCGTAATTGTAATATGGATCTCCTTATTGTGCCCATGAGGCCCAAACTCATAATTTTATATGAAACATTGCTAACTTTTTTTTTATATTCTGGTTCCTCACAATGAACTAAGCAACTTTTATTAAAACATCCTTTTTACTTACTCTACTTTAAGTAGACTAAGTATTCCACCCAAAAATTCGATGTCGAGATTTCACCGGAAATATACGTTTTGAGACCCCCTGGATCAAAAAAAAAGATTAGTTTTAGAAAAAGGTTTGTGTGTGTGCGTGTGCGTGTGTGTGTGTCTGCGGTGTGTGTCAGTCTGTGGGCAGCATAAATCAAATCCCTTGTGATTGACTCTTACTTATTTTAAAGCACAATTACTGGTGAATTATAGCATCATTTTCTCAACAATGAATTATCTCCCTTATCCTGGTAGTGTGGTATCAACAGGATGGTGCATCGCCACATTTTACAGCATGTTTAATGAGAAATTTGGTGATAGGTGGACTGGACGTGTTGAACCTATCATCAGGCCTCCTCGGTCACTCGACTTAACACCCTTGGGATGATTTTTATAAGGATACATACAACAGAAAGTCATGTTTAGAATACCCACAATCAATAAGAATATGAAACTTCGAATACCTGAAGCTTCTCTTCTGTTTTCATGGATTTAGGCCTTTCACCTGTTTCCATATCAAGAAATGGAATCTTTCTATCTAGTAAGTGGAGGTCCCACTCTTCTTCTGCCTTTTGGTTGATATTGAAGTAAAATCTGTGGTATTCTGTGTTGTGGCATTCTTTCTATATGAAAAGGGTAGAGTGAGACTGAAAAAATCTGATGTGTTGCACTCACATGACTTTTCTACTCTTATACTAACCATTCTTACAAACTCTTATTCCTATATCTTCTTCGTGTTAGTTAAAATAAATATTTGTACAAATTATCTTATTGCTTATTTCCTTCTAGGTACAAGGGGAATATTGGAATACAGTAGGCTTTGTGCGATAGTCAAATCTTTTAAAGCTTTGAGATTCCGTTCTCTTTGTACACGTAACATATAAAAAAATGAACAACGATGACCCATTTCACGAAAGTTCCAAGTTTTCCGAAACTCACACACATAACAAGGTATATCTCCGAAATGGTTCACCCTACTAGAAAATTTATTGAGACATAAATTGTGTATTTTACCAAGATCTACATTTTTTGTATAGTATAATTTGGTCTATCTCTAACGGTTTACCAGTTATGCAAAAGTCGTCCAGAGTAAATACGACTACAGGGGCTATAGCCAGAAAATTCAAGATATACATTTCATTTGTCATAAAAATATCTCAAACATATGACATTTTAATCAAAATCGTTAGAGTCATTTTCAAGAAAATCAAAATTTTCGAAAAATTTTCCATGTAAAGGGTAGTTTAGGGTGGGGCTATTTTGTTCAAAATCTTCGTGTCACATCCTTGAACGACATTAAACTTAAATACCAACTTTGGTTTTTAACCGACTTTTCGTTTTTGAGCTATGCTGTCCACAGACTGGCAGACTGACAGACTGACAGACTGACAGACACACACAGACACACAGACACACACACGGACCTTTTTCTAAAATTGCTTTTTTTGGATTCAGGGGGCCTCAAAACATGTATTTCCGGTGAAATCTCGACTTCAAATTTTTGGGTGGAGTACAATACTTCCCCTACTTACCAGTAGAGAAAGTAAAATTGATTGCCATGTCCGGGATTTGAACCACAGATCTACCGGTTACCGTCCGGCTGCTCTAACCACTAAGCTATCATGGCCAACGTGCCGATATGACATTAAATTCTCCAATTCACTCGCATTATTCCCGGTAAACCACACAAGGAGATCCCAATTTACTCTAAGATAACATACTTTAATGGCGACCTATAAAGTGTAAGTACTTAAGTCCCGGGTTTCTAGTTTAACCAACTATGAGGTCAATTAATGTAATGACCATGATAGCTTAGTGGTTAGAGCAGCCGGAGAGTAACCGGTAGATCCGTGGCTCAAATCCTTTCAAATCATGTCCTACACACGGCTCGTGCGCGATAAAGACATTAATTACATTCTTTCTATATGTTCTAGCAAGTTTTTCTTGTTTGATTTAATCTGTGTTTTATGTGTTATATTTGTAACTCTGTTCTAATTTCCGTGCTGTGCCTTTTATCTAAAAGTGTGTAGCCTGCTACTGAACGTAAGAATTTCATTTCGGCTGTCTATCTTTCTTCTATCTGATCTGCAAGTGTCCAATTATCACAGGAACATGTTAACAATACCATAGAACCCCTTTTAATGTTATGTTAATGTCGTTCCTTTGGCAGTAGGGTACATTAAATCCTAAATAATTAAAATTATTTTCTTGTTCTATTTTGTTATCGATTACTGTTTTACATCTTAGTCGTTTGTCCCTTGGAACGCCATTACTTTTGTTTTCTTCTCTGAAATTATCATACTGTAAATACTTCCTATTACTTTATATACTGCAATTTGTAGTTCTTCTGTTTTACTAAATATTATTTGGTTATCTGCATACAATATGGTGTTTAAGTTCTTGGCATTTATTCTTAAGTGAAGCTTGCTGCACTATTAGTCCCCGCATGTTGTTAACAGTTAGAGGAAACATTTCCAAAGGATTTACAAAATGTTTAGATGTTAATAGAGGCAATTCTTGCTATTCAATATAGTAATTTAAAGTAATCAGATCATAATTATTGACTTATTTGTCAATCTATCTTCTATATTTGTAATTCTATCTTCTACTACTTTATAGATACTTCAAAGTAAACACCCTATTACAGCTCAAAAATTTATTTTAGGAAAAGAACGCTTTAGTAAATTAAATTAACTCTGAGTTCATTATCTTTAGTTACTTGTTGCTCCCGTTCTATCTCATTTGCATGAAAACTCTTGTATGTATGGTTTGGCGACGCAAAAGCTACTAATAACCTATGTTTAAGACATAATCCTTGTATAAAATTGACCGTTTTATCTTCTTTATTGTGATTCATAATGATTTATAACGTTCTTGAACTATAGATGCACTGGATAAATTATAATTTACTTTCCCCATGCAGATTTGAGATACATTACATACAACAAGCATGTAAACGCTCAAAGTTACGAAACAATAACCAAAACAAAAGAAGTGAAACTTTTCGTTTCAACCAATATTTTTCTGATGCTTCTTTAATTAATTCCTCTTCAACCTAACTGCAAACAAGTAGTTTAGAATATGTTCTGACTGTTACAGGGTTTTGAGGAGTTGGCAATTACCAGCCACGAGCACGCTTCAGGCAGGAAAAAAGTCAGAAATTGCCTCTTGGGTAAAAGCAGAGAGCAGGGGAAAGCAGTTCAGGTTTGTTTGCCTGTACCAAAGCAGAATGATGTTAGAACACGGCTTAGCTTTGGGAGCTTTCCCCTTGCCTCCTTTTAATATTCTAAACATCATTCGCTACAGCCGAGCACAAATACTTTATTTCGAAATGATAGATCAAAAACATAGAAATAATTTTATTAATCGTTCGTTCACACATCTGTATGCAGGCTACAGAAAGGTACTGTAAGTTCTGATTAGAAAACATTCTGCTCTCTAGAGGGTTAAGGGAGGACAGAACCACTTCACAGCTCACGATGATGTCAAATAGATCTAGAACTGGCGCAACTAATGCTTGCCAAACTGCTGGATACACAAAAGAATATTTTCGTAAACGACCGTACCGTACTGTTACGCCTGTTGCAGGGCGACATTATCCCTATTATGGGCTCCGATGTCTAAGGACGTCAATGAGGGGAGCCGAAATGGCATGCGGCCTTCAATCTAGCGAGGTACCCCGACATTATCCGAGTAATATCGAAGTTTCGTGCAGCTCTCGTTGGCAACCTTTAGTTGCGCCACATCTATTATCTACAGTAAACACTCGGGCAACATTAGTATCCTAGCATTGCTAGCTCAAGAGCGTATGCTTTCTATGAGATCTAAGGCTTGTTAATATGTTGAAAGTCCAGTCGTAATCTTTCTCAGATAACGCTAGAGTAGAGGTCAACACATTGGTTACAGCCTCATTCTCATGAGAGGAACGAAGCGACGTGTGGGTGGGTTTTTTCCAAGTGTCCTGTTTCCCTATTATCATTCATTCCACCAATTGCTCCATAGTCATCTTTCACGAATTCTCCGATTCTTCATTTCATCTTTCAGGTTTACCGAACTTGTGGTGTGCGAGTAGTATGAACTTTGTAGGGCTTTTTACCTTCGATATAGACTCAGAGGCAGTCCTAACCTTTGCACTGAAGGGTATTGATGGTACGTCGATCTGGAATTGATAGGGATCCCATTATATCTCCATCTGCTGCTATCCGGTCCGGCAGCACCCTTTGGGTTCCACCATCTGACCTCTTCTTCCCAGAGCTATCGTACAGTACCATAGTCCCATATATAAGTCCTCCTCCAACATCGGTTAGGGTGGGGGGAGAAACATTTAATGGAAGAGATTGGAATTGATTTAATAAAATGGCAGATAATGCAAGTTGCTTAATATAAACGACAGGGTTAACAAACAGTTAAAAGAACCAGCTAAAAAACTCACGAGTCCTATATAACATTTCTTGTACGTTTATAAAAATCTGATGCGTTGCACTCGCATGACCTTCTCTTCTCTTATACTAAGTATTCTTACAAACTCTTATTCCTCTATCTTCTTCATGTTAGTCGAGATAAATATTTGCAGAAATTATATTATTGCTCATTTTCTTGTAGGTACAAGGGGAATATGAGAATACAGTAGACTTTGAGCGATAGTCAAATCTTTTAAAGCTTTCAAATTCGTTCTATCTGCGGGGTTAGGATGTAGAAAAATGAATAACGATCTTCCTGTGAAAAGTGTAAGTATTGCAAAACTCACGCAAATAAGGAATATCTTTGAAATGGTTTACTGCACAGAAAATTCATTTGGACATAAGTTGTATGTTTTAACGCGATCTACATTTGTTGTACACTAAGACTTTGTCTATCTCTTACGGTTTACCAATTATGGAAAAGCCATCAAGAGTAAACAGGACTACGTGGACTCAAAGCCAGAGAATTCAAATTCACTTCATTTGCCATAATAAATGTTTCGAAAATTTTGATTTTCTCGAAAATGGCTCTAACAATTTTGATTAAAATGTCACACATTTAAGGTATTTTATGTTAAATGAAAAGTATATTTCAATTTGTCTGGTTTTTGGACTTTTGAATGCGTTCCGGCTCCAATTTGGTCTGCTCATCTTTTCTTTGGTTTGTTGTGTCTTTCAAAGTATTCTGTTTTTTCTGTTATATTCTTGTTGTGCTTGTTTTAACGTTAAAATATGTATGCATTTGATATACATTCAATTGTAAAATATTATGGTTTTAAAATTTTCATTGTAGTGCTTTTTTAATAGAAAGAAGCAAAATCCATGCAACCGCAGACAAATGATACCCTGTCATTATCCACATATGCCGTTACGACTATTTTACGTGGGCCCTCCGACATCCACATTTAACAATGATTGCTGACACCAGAACCGCGACTACAGCTTTCAATGGATGGCCAGTCCATTTGTTTTGTCGTAACGAACTTGGCTATTCAAGAGAATTGCAAGAGGTAGTCCTTTATGCGCATATGAAAACCGGTTTTATGAACTAGAGGAAGATGGGCATAAGCAGAAAAATAATTGGTTTGGAAAGGGTTAAGAATGGATGTTAAGTAATTAATGAAAAGTACATCACAAGGCGCCGAAGAGAAAATATGTGCCTATGTGTGAATGCATCTTTTAAAGAAGTGATATAGTGTATATTTATATCAAATGAGTGTATATTGCCTTATTAAATAATTCACACATCCAGAAGTTAAACGTCGAGCGTACAAAGTGTTTAAACTAATGTGATCTATCAGCTCCCAAAATTTGTAGGTCTAATTTTGGGACACCTGTATATATATAGTAAAACTTTTTGAAGCTATTATATAAAGTTATGAGTACATTTATTACTAGTAGTAGTTTTTAAACATGGTCGACTTTTGGCGAGCACTTTCGAAGACTTGGATGCCTTCATCTTCAATCAGAGTACTGCAGCGGAACATGCAGAACATGGAAGAACAGCTATCAAGTTTAAAAACTACTGACAGTAACAAAAGTAATCAAATGTTTATATTTTGTTTGTTAACGACGCGGGCAATTGCTAGGATTATAATAGTGCCACTAATATTCCGTCCTGCGGAATTCATTTACATTCCAGTAAGTCTACTGACATGGGGCTGTCACTTTTAAAAGTCATCGGTCTGGGCGGGGTTTGAACCCGCAACCTTGGGAGCCATAGGCTAATATGTTACCCCGAGACCACGGAGAACGACTCATGTGATGCTGTCTGGCCTTTCCCCTCCAGAGAGGAAAAAATCCCGGGAGTTTCTTCTCCTCAGATGCCCAAAGCTGAAATGTTTGCAAGTTCATTATCTACTATATTCTGTATGTAAATATGTTTACGTTATGGTATATCTCGACGATATGCAGATTGCCACGATACTACATAAAACATTTTGAGTTGTTATATCCTGTTTGATGAAGAAAACATGTGATCTGTAACTGCAGCTGCATTTAAATTTTGATTCCTCATATAGGTATCCTACAGATGATCTAATGTGTGCATTAAATAAACCAAACAGTAAATAGCTTGTGACTCAGATGTGAATTAGAACTTTTCTAGCGCTCTAGAAAACCACTTAACTCTTTTCAGCACCATATATAATCCCAACTTCCAACAACTTCAAAATAAATGCTTGCCTATAGAAGGATGTTCTAACTCATTACAATATAGATCTGTTTATAATACACTTATTGCTATGAAACGGATTCACATTCACCCCTTACCCCAAACATAAATCGAGCCCTAAATCTCTGGATTAAGAAACCGGAACTCTAACCACGCCCCCATAAAGGCCGCTTTCTGCCCAGGGTGGTTTTGTTCATCGCTGTTATTAGGGGAGCACAGTGGCCCTACCCCTACAGAAGTTTTCATATATGTAGCAGCCATACCCCAATTTATTACTCTGCTTCTGAAACCTGCTGTGGCTATTACTAGCTGATATTCTCTACAAGTGTTGCCATCTTTCTGAGCCTTATTGTGCTTTCCTCAAGCTCATTTATCGAACGTCACTCCCTCCTGGAAAAGCCTCCCTAATTAAGTTGTTAGGCGTTCCAGAAACTGGAAGTGTGCACGAGTCATTGACGAGGATTACTTAATTGGTTCTTGGACAAGAAGTTTTCTCTAAATTCCCTGCACAATCAGACTCTGTGGGTACTTATTACGTCATCGTCCATTCATTTCCTTCTCTGGGAAACTGTACTGTCGACAGGAGACTGAAGAGCTTCAAAGTGGCTTTAAGCCATTGTCTGCAAACAAAGAAAGCGGTCCTTGTTTGGAAGTCGCTATTGATCCGTATTTTGGAGGGATACGATCTGACTGGTTAGAACAAGAGCTAGACAAGTAGTTGTTAAGGGTCTGCTTCTGGGGTTAAAAGCGGATAATAGGGTTGGGCACTCTCTACAGCTTCTGAAGTCAAACTAAATGTGTTGGAAGATTTTAAAGGGACAAGCACTTGATTCCAGACACAAACAAATAGTTCCTTAACAGGACAAAGTTAGAAAACACTAATTACCAGACAAACTAACAGCGACCATAGTATGGGATCTACAAGCTTAAGTATTTTTATGCATATGAATTATGGGTGATGCAGATTGGTGATACATGAAAATGAAATGAAAATTGAAAAAGAAAATTTAGCAAGGAAGATTTTAGGCCTAAGTTTACGGTACCTACCCATTGAATTTAAGTTTATGGAACACATACATCCTGAACATCGTGAGTAAAACTGGAAAAAAATCGAGATATGAGCCGCAAAAACTTCCAGTCGTGAGTCCATGGTTCATTGACTTATGCTACCTGTGTCATTGTAGGGGTTTTGTGCCGGTTAAAATGTCTGTAAAACCAATCTGAAAATTTAGTCTAAAAGTGCCTGTTTTACCACTTATATTGTTCATCTTTATTTATTTATTTTAGTTTTTATTTTATTTAATTTGTTGTTTTAATGCAGTGATGAAAGATACGAGTACATTGCTTCAACGACCTTGTAACACCTGGTTATAGCAATAAAAATTTCTGGAGAAGGACTGATTTCAATGAAGAAAAGCGAAGGAAAAGCATTTCTATCGATTGTTCCTTCAGTACTGAATGAACTGTGACCGGCTGCAGGAAAATATGGTACACTTTATTCGTTTTCTGTCTTGCCACTCAATTTACTAATGATACGCTTTTGTTTCACTTGTTTCCGGACAGAGAACAGCAGGTACGCTTCTGTAAGTACTTTCCAAATACATGTTTACCAATATGTACGAACTAGCGATTGGCAAAAAATAAGGTAACGGTTATTCTGTAACGGTTACCGTAATGTAATGGTTACAGAAGTGATGGAGATAGTATCTAGGGCAGTTACCAAAGTAACAAAGGCAGTAAGTATTATAACTATTACTTTTATGATTATCTTGTTGAAGGTTACTAAGTTGACCAGATAACTACCAAATCCAGGTGACATCGTTCACTGCGTGCATTACTATCGCTTATCAGAATAGTTATCTCAACTCGTTACATAGTATCAGCTCTTCCGCAAGAGGTCATGATGGCCTTGTCGATCTAATATAAGAAGAACACCTTCTAATTATCCCTTTGTTCCATATACGTATCTAACCAACTGAGATTATCCGCATTTTTTTGTTATGTTAGAATAGGTATAATGTGTGTGCACATGAAAGTTTCTCTTCACTAAAACACCGAGTCTGAATCGTCATTACCATGTCTTATCTAACATTCTACGAGAATATTTAACTTATGACTTAAATTTCAGCCATGTTGAAGTTGGCAACGTATTCAACAAGTCTGCTTCGATGTCATTCATGTTGAAACCTAGTTACAGTTAATCGTTACTGGTAACCGTTGATGTAATGTAACTGTGAACATATTAACTACGAAAACAATTTGATCTTTAATAGTAACCATTACATATAATCATTGACGCAAGAGTAATTGGGAGAATTATAACCGTTGCCCGAAAATAACGGTTTCCCAAGGCATAACGATTGGAAATAGGATTAGTCAGACAGAAGGGCCCCTTTCACTGGAGGTCAGCGCCGCTTATGGACCATGTAGTCCCTTTGTGGCTTAAATGACACTTGGGAGGAAAGTAAGGTAACTAGATGCGGATGCAATGCGTGGTAGCAAGGACAGGGTCCCTAATGTTCCCTGAATTATATACCAATCTTGATGTTGGCGTTGCCCTTAACGCGGTATATTCACCCTGTGGTTTCAGTATGAACAAGCCCACTAGACACTGTCAATTACCAGGATTATATCAGAGTCAATTGCTTTAGTTATCTTCGTTGCAATATCCCTTGTTTTAGAAATAATGACATTTTAAATAAAATTAATAACTTTAACAGCGTGACATCATAAACAGATCTTTATAAAAGGCGAAACGAGAAATTAAAGTTTTATAAAGTAATAGCAGTTTCTATATTATTATATGGCAGGGAATCTTGGACTTTAACCAAAAAATCTGATGTGTTGCACTCACATGACTTTCTCTACTCTTGTACTAACCATTCTTACAAACTCTTATTCCTATATCTTCTTCGTGTTAGTTGAGATAAACATTTGTACAAATTATCTTATTGCTTATTTCCTTGTAGGTGCAAGGGGAATATTAGAATACGGTAGTCAAATCTTTTAAAGCTTTGAGATTCCGTTCTCTTTGCACACTTGACATATAAAAAAATGAACAACGATGTTCCGTTTCTCGAAAGTTTTAAGCTTTACGAAACTGGCACAAATAATAAGGAATATCTCCGAAATATTTCAGTCTACTAAAAAATTATTTAGATAAAAATTGTGTGTTTTAACGAGATCACATTTTTTCTACAGTAGGATTTTGTCTATCTCTTATGGTTTTCGAGTTACTCAAAAGTCACCCAGAGTTAATAGGACTACATAGGCTATAGCCAGAAAATTCAAAATATACATTTCATTTGTCATATAAATACCTCAAACATATGACATTTTAATCAAAATCGTTAGCCATTTTCAAGAAAATCAATTTTAGAAAAATGTTCCATGTAAAGGGTAGTTTAGGGTGGAGCTATTTTCTTCAAAATAATCATGTCGCATTCTTGAAATACATTAAACTTAAATACCAACTTTGGTTTTTAACCGACTTTTCGTTTTCAGTTATGCTTTCCACAGACACACACACACGCACGCGCGCGCGCGCACCTTTTTCTAAAAATGCTTTTTTGAATTCAGGGGCCTCAAAACATATTTCCAGTGAAATCTCGACATCGAATTTTTGAATGAAATACAATACTTCCTCCACTTACTATACTTAGAGAATGTAAGAGCTTAAATATGTAGAAATTATCGATTAACGGAATCTAACTCCCAGAAAACAGTAGAACGTTAAGATTTTATCAAAATATATTACTTCTTAATAACTTGGAAGAAAATATGACCACCAGGAAAGTGTGATTTCCTTAATCGTATGGAGCTGTTAACTTTGCTTGCGGATATGTCATAAACGTCTTGCTTGCAAGGAAATGGATCACTTCAGTAGTTGCGTAAATAACTATAAGATTAAGTTACGCCACACGGAAATTAACTTCTGATTGAAACTGTCACGAAATGTAAGTTATGTGTTTTCCTGTTCGCCTATAAACTTTTTTTTTATTTTCCCTACTTAGCCTATAAATGTTCTTGTATTTCTTTATCTTTTCCTTGGAAACTTGCACCTTATGATTATAAAAACTGCTCGTAATTTTCGCTGAACGCAGTAGATTTATTACCCTGCTAGCCACTAATCTGAAACACCCACTTCCACCACGCAATTAAAGCGTAAGCATTTATATAACTTCTAGGAATATTGCAGTATAATTAACTGTTGAAATGAGCCAGCATGGAATATCCGGGGGCCATAATTTCGATTTTCCAATCGTCCCCCGTCCCTGGTAACTCTCACTGGTGCAAGTCCCGTTTTATTTCCGGTCCCTGAGCCCCCTCACGATGTCGCGTGACGTCATGCAAGCTCTGGGTGAGAACCCAAAGCAAATGTGACCCAAAGAAACCAAGACAAAAGTGTGCATTATCTAGATGCGTGCCAATGCATTTACTGCGCAGGTTTCCTGTGAGTCAGCTTTCGTAAACAAACAGGCTTTCTGAAAAGGATTTTAATTAAAGCAGAAATTAAAGCAACTTAATTGTACAGTCGAGTGCACGAAATCGTGTAGATGCTTCTAGTTTGCTATAATGGTTTTTCTTAATTTAATGTTGGCAGAAACTCCTAAACAACTGTTCCACGCCAGCTCTAAATGAACCAATCGGTTATTGCTTTGAATTCAAGTCTGACACAAACGAATTAGCCTATGAACAAAGGTCAAACTTAGGTGAGCGGCGAAAGGGGAGGAGTACGGAAATATTTCAACTGGGTGGTTGGAAGGCATGCTTATCAACGACGGTCCACACCAATCCCTTTTTCTTCTTGGTTTTAATGCCAAAAGTCTGGCACTCAAGCATTAATTTATGACCAAGTTAGGGACGCAGGAAACAGTAAAAAATGTCTTTTTTTTTTTTTTTTTTTCATTTTCGTTACAGGTAAATTCTTTGATATTTTCTGAATAAGAATATATATTCCAGCAGAAAGTAGTTTCCGGGCTTGTAGGCCATGGTTCAGTCGATGAAAAATATGTAACGTTTCGCCACATACTGCATGAAAATCTCTTAATCACTGAAAATGTCCAATGCAGTAGGCCACGGCCTACAAGCCCGAAAACTACTTTCTATTGGATTAATGCCAGTCGTGAAAGCCTAAGTATGTATATGAGAATATATATTGTTTTATGGTGTTATATACAATTCTTCTTTATATACCTAAATGCGCTTTAAAAGGTATAGGTTATTGTAAGTCATAACAACTTCTTTGTTTCATTAGCTTTTTTCAAAAACAACTTTTTTTTTTTTTTTCAATGAGTGGTATGTTTTCTCAGCAACGATTAGGGCTAGGTGTAAAATTTCACACACTTCTTTTTGGTATAGAATTATACACTGACCTAGAATTTTGACGATATAACTCATCATTTGAATATGGCACCCATATTTTGTTGAAAAGATGAGTGAATTTTAAGTTTTCATGTATCTTCATATTGGAACATTTATTCCACCGTTAGAGATACATAATTCTAAGTCAATATCATAACACACATATGAGGTACAAGTGTAAAAACTGAGATATTTATAGTTATTCTAATTTTGTGACAGCAAAATACCCTATTTTTCACAAAATATTACCTTGTTTTACTTATTAAACAAAATTTTAAAAAGAAAGCATAAGAACTTGTATAATTAAATAGGTATTTCCCATAGCCTGGTATATACGCCTATTTTTTCAAAGGAATTCGCTTGTTAATAGTCGAGAAACAGAATTACTTTGTACAGGTGTGCTTGACAAAGTTCCACACTTCCCGCTTCCCTTGAGCACAGGTAGGTTCCAGGCTCAGGAATGAAGGAAAAGGGTGGACTAAGGCAAACTTCAACACCAACACAAATCGCTGTTTATTATGTCGTCACGATTCCATACACTTGATGTGCACATTGGCACACCTTTGTTTGTCAAACAGGTCTACACACACGATAATATACAGTGTTTACACACAAGCTATGTCGGCCGGAATCCCCTCCGTAACAGACAAGAATATACTAGGTATGACTAACAGTAGGCCTTGATTTAAATGACATCCTGCTGCGGTAGCCTAGGAAGATAACTATAAACGCATTTGCAATTCAGCATGACGTTATTTAGCATTATTTAGTGGGATATTGATATGCGAAGCTGCCCATTGATTTTATGTATCTAAGCATATGCTACAGAACTGTGTGTTTATTGCGTTACATTTTGATCCAAAGAATATATGGATGTCAACCTGAAATTCCCACAAATATTCCTCAATGTCAACCTGTCTGCAATTTATATCTTATTAGAAAAACATAAAAGAAATGGGCCTATGTTACATAAAAGAAACACGAAATTAACATTTGTAACCGACGAAAAATTAGACAACAAAGGGGCCGCGGTGTAAAATGTCCAATAATATCCTGCCTCTAATTATGTAGCCTTAATGACAGAAAAATAGAGTGGCTGGCTTGCTCTTTAGATCTAAACCAATGTGATTTTTATTTTCGGATGTTCAATTTTACGTAACAGGTCAATCAACTTAGGAATTCTTCTTCTTGTTCTTCAGTTCAAGGATTAGTTAATATTGAACGTGTTCCAGTGTCCATTTCGCTCTTAGTCTTCCTACATCTGGTTTTGCTTTTGGTTTATATCCCGTTGCTAAAGTTGGTAGTCTGTAGTTCGGTATAATTTGTAGATGTTCACACCATTTTCTGTTGTTTCTCTTCAGCTCCTCCAGCAATGGTTCCACCTCAAGTTTCTCCTGGATATCTGTGTTTTCCTTTTTATCTAGTATTGTACATTATAGTTACTTCTCATGAATTTCATTTCGGCTGCCTGGATTTAACTTTTTGTGCCATTGTTCTGGCTTAACTTCCATAAATTAGTGTGGGTACAGCAACCGTATTAAACAATTTTATCTTTTCGTGTTTTGTTATTTAAGGATCTATGGATTGAACCACGAGAATTTCGAAAACTTAAGTTTCTTATCCACATCTATATCTCTGTCATATGAAAGATAACATCCTAAACACTTAAAGCATTTAACCTGTTCTATGATTATTTCATTAATTACTGTTTTAGTCCTTATTTAAGAATTAGAACACAGTATTCATAACTTGATTAGCAATACAGAAGTTCGTCGAGTATTCAATTATTTGTTCATACATTACCAGACAATATAGACGCAGATGTACAAAATGTTGAGAAAATTTTGTAACAAAATATACTCCTAACATATTCATATTTCTTCGTACCATTATCATTGTCTAGCGATAAACTGTAGGCCAGTTTGCCGCCAACAGTCAAACGACAGTGCTGTAGTAGCAGCGGGCTCAGTCTCATCATTCAAGGGGCGGCTGTAAGGGCCTAAGGACGTCTATAAAATAAACGACATGATACTATTGGGTTTTCCTATATTTTTATACACTTGTGGGTTTATATTTATCTAGTATTCAGAGTTTAATTTGTAAACTGAAGGATTGTTACAAGATTCGCTGCTTGCTTTCGATCATCTCTTTCCTGGGTATTATTTGGAAAACCCCAATTTTCTTAAGTCAGCTCCAATTTAGTCCCAAACTGAACCATAACTTCAGATCCTTTCCCTCCCTTATCGTTAGCCCATGCAGTTCTGTCATCTGTATTTAGAGTCGCATACTGACACAATAATACAAAGGAGTTAGAAAAGGATTTGGACGGAGAACATAGTATCTGAGCAGAACCTTCTGTTAAAAGACGAGCTCAATCCCCAGTGTATCTGCAACAGTTAACGTGGAAAACTGATTTCTAGACTAGAAGCTTCAAAATAAAGTGTTCTTCTTCATTAGATTAAACCCTTACATGTTACGCAAATAAATTTTATGGGCGAATATGCATTAATTTAAACCAGTGGTACACCTCTGTATTAGGAACACATTTTGTATCTTACGTTTTTGTCTCTGACCATTTCCTACGGAGATCGTTTTGTCGAAAACAAGCTGGCGACACTACAGATTGTGTATCACTTACACTGGTTCTGTACATAAACAAACACTACTGCTACCACGCGTCTTGTGAAGGCCACCTATGTGTAGGCCAATCACAACCGTTACTTGCCAAAACATTAGACGAAAGATAAAGTGTTTACATCGGGAAACCAGGTCAATTCCCTGACCAACCTCAACTCAACATTGTCGACTTACCTCGCCTCTGAAAAAGGCGCTCAGGGAATTCCTTCACTTCTTTTAAGTGATTAATTATTTTGAAACCCTGTGTAATGTTGCATAATTACTACCCAAGCAATGTCGCATAAGCTACTCTACACATCTTACAGGTAACAAACTTATCTTCGTACATTCCTGTGGAATTACGCAACCAAGTTGGATCAAAATCCATTTATTTTTTCGAAATCGGCTGATCAAAGAACAAAATACCATAAGACCTTTTTTGTTTGTAATGCTTTTATGATATGAAGCACATATTAGAAGGAATGTAATGACTTCCCTTCCATTCTGTATAGCTCTGCATTGGTGGCCACGTCCTTATCAGCGTCATATCGATTATTCCTTTTCTATTAAATCGGCAAGTGCTCCTCGATATAAAACGATAGAGTCAAGATTAATGTCCACGCCGAATGCGGACTTTCCAGAGCCAATGGAATTAAATGATGTCGGCACAAATTAACCCGGCGCCTTAATTACCCTTGGCTCTTCAAAGGGAGGAAAAGGGTGATCTAACATTTCTATAGGGTATTTCTGAAGTTATGTTAAGAATGACAGAAAGTAGTTAAAGTATTTATGGATCCGGTGAAAAAAGGTATAGGTAAGTACATATGTGTTTTCTGTTTACTTCATAGAATCTAGTATCTTTCGAGTGCAAGCCGCAAAAGCTACTGTGGAAACATCAGACTACCCAATTTTGTATGGATATGAACAAAATTTAAATTATAACAAAGATGCCCAATCTCTTGAGCATAAACCTTCAACTCCGTACCTGCAGTGGTTTCCCGTTTTAGGTGTCTATCCTTCTAAAGGGCCTTTAATTTTATACGAACTTCAACCAAATTTAATATGCGTCGTCAAATCTCAATTGCTGTACTTTGAAACCGTTTGTTGTCTAAGTCCTCTAAAACATCTACGATAATAGACCAACGAAACAGGCAACAGAGATGGTGCTTCACTTGTTTCCCATAGTTACGTAAGAAGATTCCAGAATTGTCGTTATATGTATTGGTGGTCTAGAAAGGATATTATTTATACAAGGAAGCATTATTATTTGAATATTGTGTTATTGAAGCTATCTGTTCTAATTGGATTGTAACGGAATGTGCTTAAACAGCACAATATTTGTCGTGTAACAATTTGTTCTTGTGTGAATCGCAAATATATATAAAATAATATATATATATAAAATATAACTTTCTATAGTAAAACAAGACACACTGGATTGTTATTCGAGTACTTAACAGTTATGCCTCTGTTCCCATACGACCCCAGATTGCGGTCGCCAAGCGTTTGAAATTTCAAATGCGGGGCATACCCTATGTGGGACTTCCGAACGCGGGGCCAACCCGAGTTAAGATAGCTACATCTTCGGCTCCATCACCCAGCCCCTACCCAGCCTCATATTTGGCTTCCATATGTTTGTCTTACCAGTTTCGATCGTCTCAACTTTCAAAGATTGACGATTGACGATAAGTGCTCTATATGGCTAATCCCGTAGCTTAGTCGGGAGAGCACTTATCTGCTGTGAGAGTTGACACCGAAATTACATATTCAAAAAATTAATCATTTAAAACAGAATAATTAAAAATAATAAGCACAATAATAATTGTCAATAAGGAATGAACGGAGGAAACGAACGTACAGAAGAAAAGGGTGGCCTCGTAAATTTAAAAAGCTAAGAGCGGAAAGTGTAACGATTCTATAGCGTCAGTTTAGAGTAAATACACACTCTTAGCTGCTGAGTCGAAATGCGAGAATCATTGTTCTGTGAAGGTCAAAGTGTTTGAAAACAACTGCCGTAAATTGTAACATCAGAGTGAAACATATTTTAACTATTTAAATAAGAACAGTTTTGTTCAGTTGGCAAATTATCTCATAATTTACATTGGTCGGCAACGTCTCAGTGGAAGTATAGGAAATACCGCCATAATTAGCGTGGCCCTTTCCAAACAAAACGCACGCATACCTTGTGAAAGGAGTCTCAATGCTCTACCGGCGGCAAGGGGCTGAATCAAAGGACGTTTAGACATTATTAGGCAGCGTGAGACATTGTTGCTCCAAACTGTGTTATCAAAGTGTGACTTATGGCTAATTCAGCTTCAAAATTGTTGCATCATCGACTGGCGAATTCGATTTCAGAGGGTTCCGGGTTGGGATCCAAGATTGTTTCCTATCCTCTTCAGGGTCAGGAGAGTTAGAGAAAGATCTAATGTATAAAACCCCAACTGTATACGAGTTAACACACCGAGCGGGATGGTTCAGGCGGTAAGGTCTGTGACCCGTATTTGGTGGGTTCGATCCCCGTGACTGCGCATTCTGACTTGGGGTTTTCCGTGGTTTCCCCATATAACTTAGGCGAATGCTGGGATGCATTAATCTCTTCTCCATGAATTCCTTTCCCTTCATTTCTCATTTCCCTTGGTTTGGTGAGTAGCACGGTTCATTCCCGCGAATACGGACAGATGACATAGTTACTTGCGCTCTGGTACCTCTTTCCTGGTCTTCCATGGAAGTTGCTGCTGCCCGAGCCACAAGGGTCGCCTCGTCGCCCTCTCCTGAGTAGAAGGAAACACTTGGATTATGCGCCAGTTGTCAATATCTGTAACTGTTAGCGACTTCCATGCGTCTCTGGGCTTCGCTCTCTGACAAATCTACGATCTCACTTCGTCACATCCCTTACCCCTGGGGGGGTGGGTAGCCCGCAATAGATCCATGTTGGGGTCGCGATGGATCAATGTATCCCCTCTGTTACACACACATAAACAAAGACACACAAGTTACCACCATTGTCGATATGCAACATATTCCAAAGGTATCCCGATATAACCTTGAAGCCAAAGGGTGGATATAAATGAAACAATAAAAAGATACTAATCCAAATATATAGACAATACCTAGTGCTAAATGTCATATTTTAGAACTACTGGGAGCTAAATCTGTTGTATTTAGTCGTGATTGATGTGATTTTAACGCGATCAATGACCTCTTATGGAATTCTGGTCATGCGATGTCTTTCTAAATACCACTCAAGCTAATAGGCTATGTTACATAAACCTCGTGGGCTTTACGTAAAGGAAATATTAAAGAAAACAAAAGCCGATGGGGAGAGAAGCCCTAGGAGACGGGGTAAAGAATAATGAGCCAGGGATGTGACAAGTTTTACGACCTAAGTACGGCAAGGGTTAGTGCCTACGATACCCACCCCATTAGAAAGTTGAGACTACCCGTGTTAGTGTGAGTCACAGTCTTATTGCCCCTGCGGGAGGCAGTGCGTGTCTCACGACTACTGAGTCATAGGAAATGGGCATGACGCAACATCACGCAATTTGCGAATGAAATATTGCTCTCTTTCAGCCACCTTCTTTTGTTTATGCTGCTCTCTTTTACTACCTTCGTGCATTGACTTTCTGTAAACTAAACAAAAAGAATGGAAGTGTTTCGCTATAGAACAAGGGTGGCGAAAATCTCTTCGTCCACCGAGTCGCTGAAATGTGCAACGTGCATAGCATCCATAAGGCCCATCCTCTCTAATTTTGCTGTCTCATACCTGTCACGTGCCCTAGTCACTTGCTGTAATAGTCTGTTGTTCGATACAAACTAGTTGCTGGCTTAACACATTTCTGTCGAATTTGACCAAAAATTGTGAAATAATTTTAAAAAATTAATAATAAATATGGACGGCCGGGGTTCGATCTCAAGGACCCGCATGTGGTATTTTTGGTGGACGAAGCGGCGTCTGGGCGACTTTTCTCTGGGTTCTCCGGTTTCCCCTGCCACTCGTTCCACCAATTGCTCCATTATCACCTTTCCAATCATTTCGCTTGCATTTCATACCATTCTCTTCCTCACTGTCATACCTGGTGCTTGGCTGACTACCAGCTTCCAGGTCTTCACTCTGTCCGGTCCATATGCTCGCTTGTTCCCCAACAGGCATCTGACACAGGCACAGGCTTGTAAGTCCTGGCACACACACACACACACACACACACACACACACACACACACACACACACACACACACACACACACACACACACACACACACACACACACACACACACACACACACACACACACACACACACGGACCTTTTTCTAAAAATGCTTTTTCTGGATTCAGGGGGCGTCAAAACTTATTTCCGGTGAAATCTCGACATCGAAATTTTGGGTGGAGTACAATACTTCCTCTACTTTACTATACGTAGCGGAGAAAGTAATAACATTATGCAAGCATAGTTTATAGAGTGTGTAGTGAAAGTCATATGACTACGCAGCATATTGTTTTAAGGCGTTCATTGTTTGTGTTGGTGATCAATTTACAGGCATAGAGATATCACCTCGCCTGGCCATGTCCTTAATTTGAATGCAGAATGAATCCCAACCATCCCCCCCCCCCCCCCCCCCTAAGCCACGTCGCTCGATCAGTAGAGGAATGTCATTAAACGGCTCAAGATGAGGCTCCGAAATGCTGTTAATTTTCTGAAGACGCGCCTTATCTCCAACCGCACAAGTCTGCGAGGAAGAAATGCCTTGGACGTGAGCGGATATGCAATGAGAACAGCAGAGAAATTTCTGATGAGCATCTGACTTCTTGCAAAACAGCCTCTTCTGAAACGCCAGTAAGTGGTTTTAGATATAGAAGTACTTACGTCCATGAAAATGCATCAGTGCATTATGCGATCCATTAATGATAAATAACTTAACGGTTATACTGTATCTGTTAACCTGTGTAATGGTTGCTGAGGTAATAGAGATAGCGACTAATTACCCATTAAGGGTTACGTAGGTGACGAATATACAGGGTGGAAAGGACGTCATTACCAGTGGTAGATCTCGGTATTTGGAGCTCATTTTGTATCTTTTTTGTCTCTGACCATTTCGTACAGAGATCGTTTTGTCGAAAACAAGCTGCCGATTGTGTGTATCACTTTCACTGGTTCAGTACATAAACACGAGTCTCGTGAACGTCTCCTTCTATGTTTGCTGTAGAGTGTAGGCCAATCACAACCGTTACCTGCCAAAAAATCAGACGAAAGGGAAAATGGTTGACCTGTTTACATTCGGAAACCAGGTAAATTCCCTGACGAACCTCAAGGCAACGTTATCGACATACCCCGCGTCTGTAAAAGGCGCTCGGAGTGTTCCTTCACGTCTTTTAAGTTATTAATTATTTCGAAACCCGGTGTGATGTCCCATAATTACTACCGAAGCTATGTGAGAAATAATTCACTCTATGCGTCTTACAAGTAACAAACTGTTATCTTTGTACATTCTTGTGAAATTACGCATCCAATTTGGATAAAAGCTATTTACTTTTTTCGAAATCGGCTGATCAAAGTACAAAATGCCATTAGGCGTTTTTGTTTGTAATGCTTCTGTAAAGCACATATTAGAAGGAATGTAATGACTTTCCTTCCACCTGTATAATCAAACCGCCACCGCAGCACAATGCACGTCTGAGTGTTAAAAAGTGACACAGTCCACATAAAGTGGAATCAGGTAAATTCAGCCTCTCCTCTTTCGCAAACTTTGGACATCGCTTGTATGTAGTGTAAATTTCTTGTGCATTAATAAACTATTTAGCCAATTACACATGGTATTGTTGATATATAATTTAAAGGCTAGTAACTATCAGTGACTGAAATGGGGTAGCTTTATATGAATCACCCTATGCAAAGGACAAAAGAATCCACTAACCAGCATTCCTCCGTCCCATACCCAGAATAACATAACTTTATTTTGCGTAGCCCGCTGCGTGGTAGTGGTAAACCGAATGTATGTCACAGACCGACCCGACGCCGAAATCACGTGCCGTTGTTGTTCTGGGGGTTGCCATGGTAACAAAATGACGTGTCCTCACATACAAAGCCTGCAAATGTTAACCTGCGAAGCGTGTTTCCAGCAGATATGCCAGATTTTTCCTTTTTTCTCAACTTTAATAGCTTCTTTCATGCTAGAGGCAAAGTGGGTTAACATTTTAACTCCCCTGAGGTACTGTAATTAGCCAGCAGGTATTTTGTCATCGTTATGCCGCATAATTAAAATGCTGCGTTGTTACCCAGCATGGAAATGTAAACCTTGCAATAGACGCAATACTGTAGATTTCCAATATTAAACGAAATTGGACGACTCGTGGAAATAAAGCACACAGTTTTGGTAGATGTATAAACAAAACAAAAGGTCATTCCCTGTTGTTTAAATCCTGAGTTACCTATCTATTGTTGCATACGTGTATCATTGACAATACAATTTGTGATCTTGCTCTGGTAACTCCTTTCAAAAGTGAATCCATAGTTCCAAAATATACACACACAGAGAAAGAGAAAGAGAGAGAGAGAGAGAGTGAGATATGGTTCAGGTGGTAACGTCTGTAGCCCGCATTCGGGAGGTCGCGGGTTCGATCCCTGTGACCGGGCGCCGGGATGAAGAGATCTCAGCACTTGTTAGGGACTTCCGCGCGTCTCTGTGGCCTGCCTGGTTGCGACCCTGTGTGGCACCTTCGGTTCCCTCATTCCATCCCTGCCGTCTGAAGGATGGTAACCACAATAAATCTGTGTAGGTCGAAGTGAGCGAGGTGCGTAGAATTACCATGGTTATATTTTAAGAACAGTTGGTGATACTATTGCAATAGATAGAATATCATCAAATATGACCAGACCGCGCAATAATGGGGGAAAATGTGACAGTTGGTTTTTGGGGTATTCCAATAAGCTGAACAGTGTCCCAAGCAGAGCACGCAGGTGCCGCTGTTACGGGCAGCGTGGGTCCACTAATCTCCAAAGCGCGCGCTTGACATCACTAAAGATGAAACCTTTCCTTCAATAGACGCGTAAACCACACACTGTAACTGATTCTGAACTTTGCACCCGGTCAGAGGTTAATAAGAGCTGGTTCCAAAGACAATACAGAGAACTCCCTCCTAATGACGTAATGTTTATATAGTGTGCGTTGATCACGAAGGGATTGTTTCATCTTTACACATCACTGTTTTAGCTAGTCCAGTCGTGGCCTAGTTTTCAATACCTAGCTTCCTCCATCTTAGATATGAGAATAAATTTAGAGGCTCTAACAATTTCTGCACACCCCGTGCATAACAAACAATTTCGTTAGGATTCATAGGTCTAAAAACAATCTCGTACAAGCCTGGCAAGGCCACTACTCTTTGTCCACGACTATATTTCAAATGATGTCACCCATAAAAACTGAAATAAATAATAAAGTACTTGCAGGCGCTACGTGTGACACGCTCATCGATCTGAATGCAGTAAAATCATATTGCACGCACACCATGCTGGTGACATTAATGCCCTTTACACACAACCACTCTATTGCTATAACACGTTATCTCTATATAACAGCTTGAATGAACGTGTATCCCACTGTGTGCTCTTTAAACACAATCAGTGGCGGCCCCCTCATATTCAATTGCCCCATCTCCATCAAACACATGCAGCAAGAGATAAACATTTTCCAGGAGATAACTCGTATGCAAAAATATACTATTTTATTAACAGCAATGTTTTTTGAAGTTTTAAATAAATTAAATAATCATGCAGACACATTTATACACGTTTTTAGAATTATAACAGTGCAAGAATGATTTAATATAAATAAGTATATTGGAAATGCACGATACAAACCCACGTGTTGCACTCACATGACTTTCTCAACATATTATTTAACAAACTGCTCTTGGAGAAACCTTATTAACCTATCTACTTCACCTTAATCGAGATAAATATGTGCAGAAATATTTTATTACATATTTTTCTTGTGGGTACAATGGAAATGGAAGAATGTACAGTTCCTTTAGATCTTTAAAGAGTCGGTCGCTATGTGACGCCTTTGAAATTTTGTTCTCTTTCTATGACCAGGAGAGAAAAAAATAACGACCCCCCATCTCAGAAAAGTATATTTATTGGAACATTCAAACCAATAACAAGGATATATCTCGGAAATCTTAACTCAACAGAAAAAAAGTGTATTTGACGTGACTATCCCTTTGAAATTCGAGATCAAAATTTTAAGTTACGTATAGTACTTTAAACATATTGTTTAGCTATTGTCATTTTTGAAGGCATTAAAACCACGAAACTTTTTCTAAATAAAACAGTTTGAACTGGAGAAAATTTAGTGAAAAGTTTCCCTTTTTATACTTCTAAGTTCCAGACCGTAATACCCAGGTTCGTATTCAACCCAGTTTTTATTCCTAAGCTGTCATTCACAAAAGCAATGATTTTTGTGGGCTTAGGGGACTTCAAAACGGTATTTATTGTGAAATGCCTAAACGAGATTATTTTGCGCAATGCACTGCTTTATCTACCTATAAAAATAAGCGGCAAAGGATAAAATAGTTTTTATATTTAGGTAATTGACACATTTTCACAAAACAAAGAAAACATCTGTGTAACAGTCACATGACTTTCTCTACTCTTCCGAAGACCACTCTTAGAAACACTTATTCCTGTCTACTTCATGTTACTGGAGATAAACATTTGTAGAACTTATCTTATTTCTTTTTCTTGTAGGTGCAACGGAATGCAGTAGGCTTTAAGCAGTAGTCAAATGTTTTAAGAGTTGTCGCTATATGATAACTTTCTAATTTTGTTTTCTTTGCATGACCAAGAGATAAAAAAATAATAACGACCTCCCATTTGAGAACGGTGTATATGTATTACAAAATTCAGACAAATAATAAGGAATATCTCCAAAATGGTTCACTTAATAAAAAGAATCAGTGTTTTAGTGAGATCTACATTTTTGTATAGGAAGATTTGTTCTATCTCATACGGTTTACCAGTTATGCAAAAGTCACCAAGGGTAAACAGGACCACGTGGGCTATAGCCAAAAAATTCAAAACATAAATTTCATTTGCTAATAAAAACATCTTAAACTATGGTATTTGAAACAAAAAATTCTTCCACATGAAGGGTAGCCCACGGTGGAGCAATTTTCTTGTAAATTGTAGTATCGCGTCCAAACTTAACTAGCAATTTTAGTTTTGAACCGACTTTTCGTTTTTGAGTTATGCTGCACACACACGCACGCACGCACGCACGCACACACACACACACACACACACACACACACACACACACACACGCACGCACGCACTTCCCCTACCTGCTATACGTAGTAAGGAAGTAAAAAGAAAGGAAAAAAAAACTTAATGAAATCTTTTAACTAAAACACTACAGAATTTTGCTAGAAAGATTAACTTTGATAACGTTATTTGTTTATTAACGTGATAAAATAGCAGCTCTAAGGAATTCTAAGCATTGGTTAGCACTGAACCATTAAGAATGCAGCGTTTCGTGTCTAAGTTTGAGCTGCATTTGTATAGGAACATTGCTACCCAGAGATAGTGTTGTTTGTACTATAGGAAATATGTCGGTCCGTCACTGATACAGAAAACACAGCTGCTATTATACTAGCCCATAAAACACTGCCCCAGTTCTAGTTTTATTTTGTTGTGCATGTAGTCCATGTAGTCAAGCTCATTAGATTAACTCCATTGATTACATGCACACGTGTTTAACCTGTACACTTTCTATTGTTATATTTTAGCTAGGTGAAGTTTATAGTGCAGGTCCCTATGGGATATACCCACAGCTTTTACAATCACTAGCCGCCGCATGCATATATTGATTCGTGGTTTTGGGAGCGTGAAAACCTGTTCGTTAGTATCTATTGATGACAGCAAATACACTTTGATTTACCAGTTTGTTTTACTTCAACACACGACAAAAACTTGTATTCGTATTTTAACTACTATAATATTTTGTGTCGGTTGCAATTATGGCTCTACTAGCGTTAACAAAAATAGAAATGTTTTGTCTGGCACCTCGTTGTAATAACAAATGAGATTATATACATTCATTGTTTGTAGATTCAATCAATCTTCTTGGTTATTAGTCTTTTTTAGTCCGTATTCATAAAGTATCATTCGTCCAAAACTGTTGTTTATATAAAATATATTACTATTGTGCTTTTCAAATGGGAAGAGTTCTGATCTGCGTTTATATGCACCGTTGCAAGCTCATTACCCCCACTCTTCTTATATTTCTTGGCCCGCGTCAAGCCCCATTTAAGGGGAAAGCAATATGACAATACAGCAGGACTCTGATTGGTTACCGGTCTGGAGGCGCTCAAGGACAAACTCCTTCCCATTTGAAAAGCACAGTAGTCAAAACCATTGCTGCTTATTACGCAAGGCAGTATTTTCGACGAAATTAACTTAACTAAACTCAAAACCATTGCTGCTTATTACGCAAGGCAGTATTTTCGACGAAATTAACTTAACTAAACTCAAAACCATTTTCCTTTTCCGTAACTATATTTTATGTCTTACCTCTATACATCACCCTTGATTTTGTGGGCTTAGTACTTATTTGAATTTAAAGCACAAATCAAACAGATACAGTTGTTTCTGAATTCTGGTACAAAAATTCGTTTTAAAACATGTGATGATTTTAAAATACCATGCTTGTTTGCGTGACCATGAGAAAAAATAAAATGAATAACGACTTCCCAGTTAAGAAAAGCACAATTATTTGAAAATTCAAGCAGTTAATAAGGGAACTCTTGGAAATAGTTAACTCCATCCAAAAAAACCTGTTGGTTGTTTGGAGGAATAACAGTGAAAATATTCTCTGTGCATTTTCTTGATATACCTAAATTAAATACTCATTTTGGTAAGTATAACACTTTTCCTTTTAACCTATACAACTTACAGACACAAGCAGCCTCGTGGAAGA
The DNA here is from genome assembly GCA_030765045.1 of Tenodera sinensis. NCBI lineage: Eukaryota > Metazoa > Arthropoda > Insecta > Mantodea > Mantidae > Tenodera > Tenodera sinensis. The sequence goes on from CM060970.1 coordinate 50,010,895, forward strand.
AGGTATACAGCACTTTAAGATCATTTTTCCGTAAACTGAGCTATTTTGCCTTACTATCTAAAGGCCAAAATTCATCCGTATCTCTTCAAGTTGAGAGCTTAATCACATTTGCTAAGCAACGATGAAATTCTGGTTGCTCACCTGAGCACTTTGAAAGGCGCTGTAAAAGCAAACTGTGTAAATTCAGAAGCAAGAATAATAACAAAACGGGGAAAGCAAAGCGCAGAATACATAATCTGTTTTACTCTTTCTGTAACCAATTGCTGAATTTGCATTTAAGAGCTCCCTGTTTCGCGTTGTTACGGTTGTGAATTTATAAAGAGAAGTTTGTTATTTCACTTCGAGCTCCTAATGGCTTCGGACTGTAACGCAAATAATTATACTATTCCATGTGATCTTTACAGAATGCGGAAACACAATGTGCAGAAAATCTGTAGAATAGAAAGGCAGTACCGAGCTAAACACTTTTAGGTTAGAAGCATAGGGACATAGATGTAATATAACATGAGCGCTGCATGAATACAAATTGTCCCTAAAGTAAGGTCTGCTTTAATGTTTTAATACAAATATTACTTAATATTAAAACTGAACCACAATTCAGAATTTGTGACAACTCGCCGTTGTTCTGTGGTAACTAACACAAAGTACAGAAACACTGTTCAACTGCTTTTATCAAAGCTATTAATATTTACCAAATCTAAATTAAGTTAATATCAATAAGATTACCTAACGCTTGTATCATTTCATCAAATTTTCTTCTAGAAATTTCAATATACATAAATTTACATACAGGCTAACGTTAAAATGAACAGCAACTCATTCTAAAAATTAACTAACTCATCAGCCTGTGCCCACTGCTTATATAGTCTCTGAATTAGCGGCGAGTTTTCTGGAAATCAAAGTGTCTCAAAACCTTTTTTCCTAAACAAGCCCTGCCCATCGAAAGCTTCTACAAATGCGTGCAATGGTGTCTGTTCTGAGCCGCCCATTGTTGCTTGCTGACCGGCGCTTATTTAGGCAGTGGTATGAGGTAATATCTCTCTGCACGCGGCCACCATCATCAGCATCATCATTGTTATTGTTATTATTACCTATTACTAGGGATTTCCTCTTAGGAATCAGCGGCCTCGACTTCCACAAGCCTTTTTCATTCCGGTCATAATGTGCTAAGTTTCTCTCTTCCATTATTTTCTGGATGTACTCTTAACATTGTAGTACCAGGCTTCTTCTTTTTTTTTTTCTTAAGAACTATCCACTCCCGACTTTCACAAATCCCTCTCACTTTATGTAGTTATAGTTTCTGTCTACTATCGTCTTGTTCAGGTATTATTCGTATTTTAGTACTTCTGTTCTTGCCTTCTTCCCGCTGATTGCCATTTCAAGATTTTCTTTGGCCAGCTGTAGTCACATTCTTGTATATGGCCATACTACTCCAATGATTTTACTTTGGAACGTGTTACTGCAATGCGTCTCTGTAACTCCCCATTTCGCACCTTGTGCCTTGTCAGCTGTAAGCATCGTCTCAGATAAAATCCATCTCCACTGTTCTAATTCTCTCCCTGGTTTTCCCTGTTTGAGGCCAACTCCGTATACATCATATTTTCCAAAGGAGATTAGTTGCTATAGAGAACGGAAGAGAATGTTGTGAAATATTTCTTTTACGTAGTCAAAGCCGATTTCTGATCGCTTCCATCCGAGACTTGTGTGTGGGACTAAGTGCACTTTATCATTTTGCACAGAATGGACCACCGCTCTAGGAGCATCAGCAAATTTCTTCCTTTAGATTTTTCCCCTTAGATTCACTCTAGCAAAAACATGGAACTCAATCTACCCCATATTGCTAGCTTTGGCCCACCTCCAGTATTTCATTTCCTCGGTAGTACCCAAATGAAATTGTTTATTGTAAGACTATTTACCACATTGTATTCTTCTTCTGTCCTTATTTCTCAATCCATTATTGAATCCAGTAGCTTTTCCATCCAAGATCCCAACTGATTATTTTCCAAATCAATTTTATTATTTTTCTTTCTTCTCTTCCTAAACCTTATTATCTATTATTACCTAATTTTTATATATATTTCACAAGCTTCACACTTTTTCATATTCACATTCAAATACTTCCAAAGTATATTTTGTTCTCATGTTATCGAAAAGTGCATAAAGAATTTCACTATCTTCTTTTTTTCTTTTTACTTTCTTTGCTGTTTATCTATAGTAAGTGGATTTTTGTACCTATGACCAACACAACTGATAAACGAAATGTTGGTTAAATGCTAAACTTGTTAGTTAAGCTTAGCATTGTCTAAAGATGCGGCAGGAAGATTTTCAAGAAAGTTTCCAAGTCCCAGCTACCCCTTATATGATATTTTTAATAGTTTTGACGAGATCTCCGCTCTCCACTGAAATACATTGTGACGTTGATACAGGGTACGCATGTAATGCTAAACTGTATACTTTTGCTTTTGATAAAATTTTAGAAGACAATAAACTGATAGAAAGGTAACCGGACTAGATTTTGTCATTTTGTCACACTAGTGTAAGAAGTGAGATTTGTCGAACTGCAGTATTAAGTAAAATGTATAAGGCAAATGTTTAATATTTTAAAACGTTGTATTTCTATCTCATTCCTTTCTGCGTCCTATTCCTTTTCTGCCCTTATTCATCCATATATTTGGAATATCTGATTTACCTTTCATAGCTGCATAGGCATTAAGCGATAGTTACGTTGTACGTTAGGTAGAAATTTATTGAAACGTCAGGATGCAAAGCCTCATTTTTTAGGTATGATAACACGGACCCAGCCAACTGAATGTAATCTGAGCAGCGTGCCCTCACTCAGTAATCCACAGGAACCAGCACTGAATAATTCGCATGCTCCCCATGTCTGATTTCTCTGGTTAATCCGAGTTCTACTGTACTAGTTGCTGTGTTATGCATTGTGGTATGTTTGCTACTGATGCTCTGATTTCATGCTTCATCGAACATGGAAAAGGACCCTGTCATCTGAAGTGGACTCCTGTTAAACCGAATTTCAAGAGACCGAAGAATGGCCAGTTGGTTTAATGAAGTTTAACTTAACGATGTTTTGTATGCAGTCCCTTACCTATTGTCTTAAACGGATAGAGTTTACAACATTTTCGCTGTAATACCCGGTGCCACCTGTGGTTTAACGATTTTATCCTTACAAACTTAAGACTTACGTTGGATTCATTAAAGAACCCAAAATAAACAAAATAAATACCTAAATAAAAACACCGGGAAAACACTATGCAGAAGCACTGTTAAACAACTTCAAATACATCGGATGAAAAACAAGTAGAGAAAGCTATGTGAATGTAAAACATTACATTTCTATATCATCCTATAGAAAATTGCATGAATTCTTTGTAGAAGAGGGAGCAGAGAAAGAAATGCGATTGTGTTTCGTAAAAGAAACGTCACCAAAAGTAACCGTGTGAAGTGAGTGACCGACTCTGAGTGAGTGACTGAGTGAGTGAGTGACTGAGTGAGTTGTTGTTGTTGTAGTGTTTAACGCCCGCTTTTACTACTACGGCACCGCAGGCGATGACACTGATGATACATGGAATGAAGATGGAGCACCGGTGGAATGAGATGGCGGGGGAAACCGGAGCACCCGGAGAAAACCCGCCCTGATGCCGCTTCGTCCACCACGAATACCACATGCGGGTCCCTGGGATCGAACCCGGGCCGCCTAGGTGGTAGGCGAGCGCGCTAACCACTCGGCCACGGCGCCGCCTGACTGAGTGAGTGACTGAGTGAGTGAGTGACTGAGTGAGTGAGTGACTGAGTGAGTGAGTGACAGTGAGTCAGTTACTGAGTGAGTGAGTAACTGTGAGTGAGTGAGTGACTGTGAGTGAGTGAGTGAGTGACAGTGAGTGGGTGACTGTGAGTGAGTGACTGAGTAAGTGACTCTGTGAGTGAGTGAGTGAGTGAGTGAGTGACAGTGACAGTGACTGAGTGAGTGACTGAGTGACTGGGGTTGAAGGGCACGTCGACAACGGGGTCATTTGGACCGGATAACCATGTGAATGTAATGCATTACATTTCAATTTCAAATACGTATAGGACTAATTGTGTGAATTGTTTGTAAAAGGGGCAGTAGAGAAAGACGTGTGATTGTATTTCATAAAAGAAATGTATGTACAGAAAATAATGTGAGTGTAATGTGTTTCATTTCTATTTCAATAATAGAAAATTGTATGAATTGTTATGTTGAAAGACAAGTAGGAAAAGAAATGTGATAGTGTTTTGTATGAAGAAGAAGAAGAAAGAGTGTCATGTTTCATTAAAGCAAAGGGGGTAGAGAAAATCGTGTGAAATGTAATGTGTTGCATTTTTCTATTTCAATCATAGGAAATTGCATATATTGTGAGTTGAAGGGTGAATATAGAAAGCAATGTGATCTTGTTACGTAAAAGAAAAGTGAGTAGAGGAAACCATGTGATTACTCGTAATATGTGGTATTTCTATTTTAGCCATAGGAAATTGTACGAATTGTATGTTGAAGGGCGAATAGAGAAGGTTATGTAGAAGAAGGGCGAGTAGAGAAGACCATGTGAATATTTCATTTTATAGTAAAATGGATAGCATACAAACCTTCGTCACGAAAAAATTCATATACATGCAAAATTTCGAGTTGATTGGTCAAGCAGTTTAGGAGTGCATAAAGGATAATCATTGAAATATTCATATTTTTACATGTGTTCAAGTTGGTAGGTGAATGGTATCACTGCTTTGCCAGGCACCCAGTTCAACCCCCTATCAGTTATAATTGTATTAAATGTATTGTATTGGACCTATTTGTTACATTTAGAATCGCTGGTTAACCTTGGCCGAAGCAGTATAGTATATTTTTAATTACATTGTGCAATACCTATAGTTATATATTTTTTGTATGAGATAGTACATCTAAGAGTTGCATCCAGAAAGTAACGTTCCCAGGACCAGCTTACAGAAACAAAACAATTTGAAGTGAAAAATTTATTGGAACAGACACAGGAAATGTAGAACAACTGTTCAACATATTCAAAACTAGAACCCAGAAATTTGTCATACAGTGGGACTAAATGTGATAACCCTGTATTGCAGGAGCCTGGAACCACTGTATGACAACCATCAGTGTCTGTCATTGTGGAAATGCTGACAGTAACTGGACAGGAATTACTTGAGGCGTAAGAAAAGATGAACATCACTGGAAGTGAGGTCATGGCTATAGGGTGTATGATTAAACAAATTTCTAAAGGAGATCTGCAGTTCGTGAGCTGTGTGTAGCCAAGCATTATCGTGCAGAAAGACAGCTGAAGCTGCCCGTGCAATGTACAAAACTGAAAGTCATTTATTGAATACGTGTAGGACAAGGTTCGGTAAAACCATGAGGGTAGAACTATTTCATGCCAGGTTATTAGCTCACAGTCTCTGCTAACGGTATTCTTTCCGCCTTCCGGTGAATGACAAAGCGATGGGATTTGCAGGTAAGTGAATATAACACTAGAAAAAGAAACTCAGAACTCAGTTGAATGTGACTATACGCAGTGTGCGGATGCAGGGTAGAATACATTTTTCGGCGTGCGAAGGTAGCGAGTGAACTGGAATAGTTTTGGGAGGATAAATTTTATTGAATTACGCAGTCGTGTGTTTTCCTGAAAAACCAACGCAATAGCTCCAGAACGTCCCACGCCCTTATATATAAGAGTCAACCATGCAAGAGCGACTCAAGGAAAACCCTGACATCCTAAAGCTTCACCCTTGCATCCTAAAGAACAAATGAGGTGCTGAGTTGGGTGACTCAATAACGACGGGTAGCCTCGCAGCACAGGCACAAAGCATCAAGTGTCGTTTATTCTGAATGGCTTTATACTCTGTGCATTCGAAAACTTCATCACCATACTTGGCAGGAACTGGAATAAGACTCATCTTCGACCAGTGCAATGATGCTACTGTTGGAATTCTGGAAATTCTACTAGTGCATGTGACATGAGACATCATTACAGCTCTTTCCTCCAATGTTTAAATAGTTTGCTAACTGTGAGATAACTGGGAAACTTCCCTATGGATGCGCCTCGTATTTATGACACTACTGTGACCTGCCATATGGTGCAGGTGCTATATGTACATTTTCTTCGGAGATGCAAAACCCAATTACTCTCAAACCGTAGTGCAAGTTGGGTCTAGCAAAAGTAGAACGCATCCTCATAATAATAATAGCTGGAAAGTCTGCTCTTCAAGTTTTCCCTTTGACAACCGCCGCTCTTTGTATGTGCAGGAGTTTGATCGTAATTGGTGGCGGTTTTACGGTAGTTGTATACACAAACCTCGACAAGACAAACACAGGGGCCGGCTTTCAACAAACACTCCACACGACGAAGTGGGGGGCAACAAACGAGCAGCGGTGTGCGGTTGTTAGCACGAACTGTGCGCTTAGCGCACTCCTTGGATTATCCATGTTTATCGCTGATAAAAACGGAAGATTTTCTTTTAAAATCCAGCCAAGCATGTAAGCCCGTACATATAAAATTAGATTTCAAATGTGGAAGCAAAAGAGCTTTGACGTCCTTTCCCACTAACATTATGGAACTAAAGTAGTTGGGAAATAAATTTGTTAAGCATCAACATCTTAAAAGCTCCTGCTATGATGACGACGTCAAAAACGAATGGAAAGATTAGATTGCACTGCGTTCACCAAGTTTACAAGTAGCCATAGAGGCCCGTGAGCATTCAACATGTCAATGGACAAAAACAAAACAGCGTTAAGTTTAAGACTAACATATACATATTTACAAATATAGTTTAGCTTTGTTTTAAACTTGAGCTAGGCTTATTCTCCCACGTCACATTATTTTATTATACCTACAGGATGTCACAAAATTAGATCGACAAACTTTGGCAGCTGATAGATAACATAATTTTAAACACTTCTTATTAAAAAAATTGCTGCGGTGCTTCGTTTAAGTGCTAGACGAGTTAATGTCATTACCAGGGAGCGAGGTTTTAGTAAGTAAACATAGGAATGAGATTAACAGGATGGAGTATAGAGCCGACAGGTAGCGTGAGGGTTGTACTGACTTCCACTCTATTTGTTTACAAGAGCACAGCAAGGTCACCGGCCGCCTCCGTAGCGCAGCTGGCAGCGCGCTTGCCTGTGGCGCGGAGGACCCGGGTTCGATCCCCGGTACCAGCATGGGGATTTTATCCCCTCTGGGAGGTCTGGCACGGGGTGCACTCAGCCTCGTTAGGTCCCGGGGGGACCAATTGAGGAGCTACTTGATGGAGAAGTAGCGGCCCCAGGTCGAGAAGACCGCATAACTGGCCGGGAGGGCTCGGGGCGCTGACCACGTCCCACCCTCCAGTACTGCACCCCACCAATGACGCCTGTAGTGGGCAGAGGTGGGGGACGCAGCGGCTGGGCGGTAGGCCTTGGCCCTTCGTGGGCTGTCGCGCGGGGTTTACATTACAGCAAGGTCACCGGCGCTTCCACTTCCCGATGTAGATGCACGGTTAACTTGATGGATTTCGTACATTTACGGCAAAATCAACAATGCAAATTAGTATTGCATTTACCTTCGTAAGGCACACAAACTTAATCCAAGAAACAAACACAGAACACAGAAGCAAAACACAAACATTTCATTGTTGGCAGTTAATCACAGCTTTACTTTACACGATTGGATATAAGGAATTTTAGGATCGAGAATATACAGAGTGAAAGAGAAGTCATTATATTCCTTCTAATATGCGCTTCATAGAAACATTACAAACAAAAAAGTTTAATGACATTTTGTTCTTTGATCAGCCGATTTCGAAAAAACTGGCTTTTGTTCCAAATTGGATGCATAATTCCACAAGAATAGTTGGTTACCTGTAAGATGCATAGAGTAACTTATTTCTGACATAGTTTTGGTAGTAATTATGGGACATCACACAGGGTTTGAAATAATTAATCACTTAAAAGAATTGAAGGAATACTCCGAGCAGCTTTTTCACACTGAAGTAACTCGACAACGTTGTGTTGAGGTCGGTCACGGAATTGAACCGGTTTCTGGATGTAAAGAGGTCGGTGGTTTGTAGGGTGGTGTATGTTTTGGGAGCTATCGATTCTGATTGGCCTGCACTCACGCAGTAAACACAGAAGGACAAGGCAGAGTATTTGTTTCCAAAATCCAATTTTAATTAATTAATTAATTAATTTGTGTTCTCAAAAAGCACCGTGACTGTGTTTGTGTAGGCTAGGGAAAGTGAAACCCACACAATCTGCAGTGTTGAGAGATTGTTTTCGAGAAAACTAAAATACCTCCGTAGAGACAAAAATGAAAGATACAAAATGTGTTCCAAATACCGAGCTGTATCACTGATTTAAATTAATATAATGACTTCCCTTCCAACCGGTATACATGAAGGGTAAGGTTAATGTCTTGTCTTCTAAACATACCTTTGGAAGAGCGTCTGCTATGGGTGTAATGTTGGATTTAGCACCTTTGTATTCCTTTTGGGAATTAAACACCTTAAAACGAAGTACTTTATCACAGCTCGTGTTTCAGTTTTATTCACTTTGCAGAAAATGTTTCCGCCAATAAGTTTACAGTATACTTACAAACAAGTAACTATACTTATGAAAACTTGCAGCACACCATATAAACGATGATAACAACTATAACAGTAATTTGATGATCTACATCTGTGAGTCAGGTCGAGGACCTTTAGAATGCCATTTTCGTATCTATTGGTTGCATGCACGAAATGTAAGGTATGAGTTTCTGTTATGGGCCAGCAAATGGAAGCACATGACAGAAAATTGCGTTTTCCATTTTATAGTAGAATAATGGGATTATGTCCTATGTTCCTATGCTGTAAGAAGAGAGAAAATTTGAACAGGTAATCCAGAAGCAAACCGCGTTATAAAAGCACAACTACTATTCGTTAAGTGAAAATACTTTCCTTGATTATACTGCAATGCTGCAGTTAAAGTTTAGTACTCCAATTATTCATATTACTTTCTCTACTATGTATAGTAAGTTGGGGAAGTCGGTGTTCTTCCTACCATTCGTTGTATCATCACAGTTTTTCGCGCCGTGGATACTTTTACAGTGCGAGAGTTTAGAGTACTGTGTTCGATACCCCAGCGAGTGAAGCGGAAGGATAAGGGAACTGTTTCACGCGTGATTCATTTCATTGCACGAGGATAAGTGAAGTGACTGAGGATTGAACTAAATCAAATTAGTGGAGTGAGGTGAACTAGATCATGCTAGTCAAGTCACTGTGAAAACTAAAAGAAGTCATAGTATAATATTAACAGGGAGAGACATTTCCGCACCTTGTAATTATTCAAGCTTAGTTTACACGGACCGTAACCCACGAAATGCCGGGCAGTGACAGCGTAAACATAGCTGTCTCTTATGTACACTCGAATTAACCACGTACAGTTAATTGAAATTACATGGAAGGATAGCCATTAAATTGCACACTGAGATACGTAAGAGGGACAACACAATAACAAATTGAATATTATATGATTACTTACACTTTTCGAATAAACATCATTATTTCCGTAACTTGTTGCATTAAATTGACCATTCAGATACGTAAAAGGGACAATAAAAAAAATTGGATTGTATATGACAGTTTAAATTATTTACCTAAGTCATTCATAAGTTTATACATAAAAATTGTTTTAGTAAACTGTTGCAATATATGAAAATATACATTTTCAGTGTCTCAAAAACAAAATTTGTATAACATACCTTACATTTGATGTTTTCTCCATCTGTAGAGAAAGGCTTTGAATCTAACTTCTCCACAACTTTGTACAATAGTTTACAATTAAAATCCTGCACTTCAGACCTACTTGAATATTTATTTTAGCTGTACAGTTAATCCAGAGTTAGGTTCCCTATTCGCAACTAGTGGAGTATATTGACTGTGCATCCTGGAGCGGCTGTGTGGGTAACACAGGCAGTGCCTGACCTTGCCCTAATGTCCGTGTGACTGTTACCTGCAGTGCTCTTGTGGGACCGGAAAGGTACGGAAATGACTCGCCCTGAATATTAAATATGATACATAGTGCTTAAACTAGCTTATATAAAATCAGTACAACGAGAGGACTGAAATGTTCTGCTGCAAGAACATTGCTGTTGCGTATCCTAAAATCTTTAATTTTTTCACATTACCCAGTAGCATCCTGTATATACAATTCCATTGCACTCTCCGCAGTGCTTATAATTGAAATTAACAAATGATAAAAAAGAAAGCTTTTGCATATTCTTAATGCCCTTTGAAGCCGTTCAAAAGAGAAGTAGCAAGGGACATCATTTTCGAAATATGGGGAAGTTTTAATGAATTATTCATACTATGCAATCCCTCTCTCTAGTGGCCATACGGGCTTATTTAAATGCAAGACTTGTAACTGAGAGAAAAATCCTCGCAAATGCGTTCTTCTATCTTGCAACCCGTATACGACGAAAGGCATAATTCAAGGATGTCACCTTCTTTCTGCAGGCCTGAGAGTTGGTAGGTTGACGCAGGGATCTGAAAATTAATTCTGACATGTTGATATTTATGTGATGCTTAGGCAAGATTAGCTGTACGTATATAGGGAAGAACATACATTTCCTGTATACACTGTTTTTGTTACGTTAGTTTATTTAGTTGTAGACAGAGCAACGGACAAAATGTAGCGTTTCTTAGAATTTAAATACAAATAAAGCTTCGCTACCAACTAGCATTATCTCCAAAGATAAAGGAAAATCCAAACTTTCAGACTGCTGCAGCACTCTTTCTAAATAACTTATGCAAGGTTATGTTATGTTGCTAAGGCGTACAATTTTGTCGCTGGTTTAAATCTTCCACAGGCTAAAAAAGCATGTTTTCAGCGCTTTCAAAAAAGCGACACGAAGATTTTCATGAAAGTCACTTCTAAATCCACTACTCCATGCTACCTTCGAGTGGGCTGCCGCCGCGGCAACGCGTACTACTCGCATTTCGAAAGTCCCGGGTTCGATCCCTGGCGACCGTGCACTCTGTCTTGGGTTTTTTATTATTATTATTTTTTTTTCGTGATTCCCCCTTATCGCTTAGGTAAATGCTAGGGTGCTTAATTTCATACCACAGTTACCATTCTATTTCCTAGGTGTGTTATTAGTCACGTGGTGCCTGACGGTGCCGGGCAGGTGGCGCGGATGTTTGCGCCTGGTAACTGCTGTTATTGGCGCTAGGTGGCGTCATTTTAATGAAAATCGTTAAGGCCATTTTCAAAAAAATTAAAATTTTAGAAAAATTTTCAATGTAAAGGGTAGCTTAAAGTGGGGCTATTTTCTTCAAAATCTTCGTGTCGCATCCTTAAAAGACAAACTTAAATACCAACTTTGGTGTTTAATCGACTTTTTGGTTTTGAGTTGTGCTGTCCACAGACTGATAGACACACACACTCACACACACACGCGCGTGCGCCTTTTTCTAAAAATGCTTTTTTTTTTGGGGGGGGGGGATTCAGATAGTCTCAAAACATATATTTCCAGTGAAATCTCGCTATCGAATTTTTTGGTGGAATACAATGCTTCCTTTAATTACCAGCAGAGAAAGTGAAAATGGAATATTTCATTTCATCCAGTTCTTTTGAAGGTGGAAGTTGCAATAGACTTATGTACGACATAGAGACGAGGTGTCCCCCTCGGTCTATATCGTATACCTATCAAATTTCTTTCACCATGCTGATGGAAACAGCTTGGCGCTGATAAAAGCTTGGATCATATGCACAGGCAATCTGAACCTTCATATGCATTGGCGATATCCATTTACATTAGAAACGCGTTAGTAGTCAACAGTGTATCAGATGATATTATCAGCGTTGCAGAGCGTGATGTCAACGTTAATCATTTCCAAACTCCTGCACTTCAACTTTTTTATTCCGCATCAGCAGCGCTTGATTGTCGATTGCATCTATATAGTTATCTCTTCCATCACATTAAATACTGAGAGCAAATGAAAGCTGGCTCGGGTGATGCTTTTTTTAATCCCTTTCTGCCTCGATTTCACGGCGCTAGGTGTCACTACAAAAACCATGGGAATACTGCAGGCAATTTTGTCCATTAAATCAGTAGAGCTGCAGAGATAAACGTTTAATCCCAATTTAAATATCATAAAATGAAGGATTGCACTTGTCTAGTAGTGTTTTTGTTAAAGCGAGAGAATAAAGTACCTTCACTTCGATTGCTTAGCCATGTTATTGGAAAACATTTAGGAATGCCAAAGAGAATTTATACAGGAGGTTAAAGAACTCAACCGACAAACTTTCTTGGTTAAAGAAGAGAATATAGGGCATTTATGGTTTTGAGTTATGGTTGTTAACGAGCCAGTCTGAGTTAATGCTAGTTGCAGGTAATCGTGGCCATGCTAAGCTTAAACTTCATGTAAAAACCTTCGTAAGAAGTTAAAATTTGAAAGAAAATTGGGTTCAATACAAACATACATTATTCATCTGCTTGATAGAAAAATTCTGTTGTGTGCATTCACATCACGTCTTTACTCACTCTTGTACAGACTATTCTTAGAAACGTTTATTCTTCATGTTAGCTGAGGTACACACAGGTGGCTGAGTTAGGCGCCAACTATTTATAAAATGATTAAAATGTAACCTAGTCACGAATTCGTTGGGGAAAAATGATAAAGCTTTACATATCTTCAAAGTTTCTCGTCAAAAATCATAGATGTCCATCAGCCTGTTCCAATACCATCCCTCTGTATTCCTTGAAAGTTTATCCTATATACAGTTCTCCGATTGAATCCAAGATACAAAGTTAGAACGACTTGAGGCAGGCACTGGAATCTTAAAAACTTAATAGCCTATCTCCAAAATTTGGCTACTAAGGCAAATTACGTGACTTCGTGACGGCGTAATCTAGTTCGAAAGTTGTTCACGAACTTATTTCCATTAAAATAACCAAAGATGACTCACTCGGTAAAACAGTTGAACTAGTTAAATACTTCAAACATTTATCAGCTATTACTTTCTTTTGAATTTTTCACACCCGGGAAAAAAACGAAGACTACTGAGAGATGCGTTTAGGCATCGGATGATTATTTTGCTTCCTTCAATGCGCTAGTTGATATACAAGGACTTTTAAACTCTACCGCATGTCATATGGGTGAAGCAGTTTGCATATTTTTACTTTTTTCTTTTTGTTATTATTGGTAAGATTAATAAACAATGATGTATATAATCTTAATATATACTTCAAGAATCTTATTATACACAGCTAGCTGAGATAGGCACCAACTATTTATAAAATAATAATTAAAATAAAACCTAGTCACGAATTCGTTGGGAATAAAAAAAAAAAACAAAAAAAAAAACAGTTATTCAAAATGGATACATTAATATTAGGCATGTTAAGCGTCAACAGTGAGTATTTCAGAAGCGCCAATAAAATTGTGTACTTAAGGTATAATATTGTTTAATGAAATTTGTTACTTCTGTAGTACGTTTTTGCATATATTTAATGATTCTCCAGGAGAAAGGAATTTCTTAAGCATACGTAGGTTTTCACAGTTATTTCCAGATTAACTTTTTTGTCATCTACTAATGCAAAATTGGTGTTATTTTAATTAATTTTGTTATGGTTATTTTAAGGAATCCAACGAAGGGACCGGGTTTATGCCCAACACAAAATTTAGTGGTGCATTGCAGGGGGAGCTGGAAAACACAACATTCAATCAGAACCTTGCTAAGTTGTAAAGTTAAGCACGTTGAAAGCCGATGATATAAATATCATTTGCACCCACTAAGTTTATTTACACAAAAGGAAGGAAAACAATAGTGGTCAAGCATCTGCCGCCATTAAATTTGTGTCTAGCATAAATATCAATGTTGATATTTACATGTCTAATGTTTAACCTATATGCCTCTATCGCCGTATCTCTCTCCTTCCCCCACTCCTTCCTGTTTTTGAATGTTTTTCGTTTATCTTTGAATTTAGGAAGACCTCAAGAAATGCATTCTGTAAAAGCTTGATTAGATTTTTGGATCGAATGCAATGATTTCTTATTCCTATTTCCTGTTTTACTTTTTCTACTACGTTTTTTTAAACTAGAGGAAGTATTGCATTCCACCCAAAAATTCGATGTCGAGATTTCACCGGAAATATATGTTTTGATACTCCTTGAATCCAAAGAAAGCATTTTTAGAAAAAGGTCTCTGTGTGTCTCTGTCGTCTGTGGACAGCATAACTCAAAAACAAAAAATTGGTTGAAAACCAAAGTTGGTATTTAAGTTTAACGTCTTTGAAGGATGCGACACAAAGACTTAAGAAAATTGCTCCATCCTAAACTACCCTTTACATGGAAAATGTTTCGAAAATTTGAGATATTTTTATGACAAATGAAATGTATATCTTGAATTTTCTAGCTAAAGCTCCAATAGTCGTATTTACTTTGGATGACTTCTGTATACCTGGTAAACCGCAAGAGATAGACCAAATTTTACTGTACAAAAATTGTAGATCTTGCTAAAACACACTATTTATGACCAAACAAATTTTTTGTAGAGTGAACTATTTCGGATATATTCCTCATTTTCATGTAAGTTTTGGATAACTTATGCTTCTGTCAAATGGAACATCGCTATTTCTTATATGCTAACCGTGCAAAGAGAACAGAATTTGAAAGCTTTAAAAGATTCGACTATCGCTCAATGCCTACTGTATTCCCCTATACCCGTTGCACGTGCAAGAAAACCAGCAATAAGATAATTTCTGTAAATTTTTATCTCGACTAACACGAAGAAGATAGAAGAAAAATAATTTCTAAGAATGGTTAATACAAGAGTAGATCAGATTTTTTTTTTCAGTTGAGCATTTATGGTACAGAGTAAGGTAGAAACACCACCAGCAACTCCGTACTCTGTAGGAGAGGCAAGAAGTGTAGGCGATTTAACAAAGGTCCCTTTGTGCTGTAGGGACAAACGTAGATGGAATTAATGCTAGGTATTATATGCTGCTCTTTCCGGGAAATGCTGGTTGCCAAGAAACCGTCTCTTCCCATTCTTTATTACAGCTTCAGTTGGAAAATATGTCGCGCATTGGCCTTCTAACTGGCTTCCATTGCTCTATTAAACCGAATATTTCCTGGGTCAAACTCTACGTACAAATTCAAATGCTCGAATTTGTTCGTTTTAATCCAAAAGTTGCCTATCTCTTCATTATTACAACATTGGTGCTTTAATGATGTGACTAAATGGGCCAACTCTATATAAATTTTAGTGCAAGCACTCGACAGCTATGTTTTCTGCGTCTTAATTTAAGGTTTGGTGTGTTTTTAAGTAACAAGTTTTGTGTAAACAAAAAACCAATTATGATTAGCAGCCAGGAATATGTTATATCACATATTGTGGAAAATAGTGTTAATAAATAACGTCAAAATACTTTACAAAAGCAGCACAAAATACTTTAATGCAAATTAAATGTATTTTTAATTGCATGGTGACATTTTCTTATCTTAACAAAATAAATGTAAACCTGTTACAGCATTCCAGCATTCGAGAACAGGTTGTATAGGCTCACCTGTACGGTATGTTTATTTGCACAGCACCTAGCCGCTAATGCGACTTTATCTGTGCAGTAAAGGAGGTGCTCTAAATGTTTTCAAGCTTTTGTGTCTTTGGGCAATGATTTCTTCCTGTATGCCTAAGTTTAGATGCAGGAAGGGGGCAGGAATAGGTGTTGGGGTAAGCATGTCTTAGATGATGGGAGTGGCATTACCGTTATCCAAGGGCGTCCTTGGGTAGGCGGTAACTTTTTCTTCTACGAGGTGCTCTGTGGACGTATTGACCTAATGCCCTACCAGCTGATTGGTGTGGGAGTTTGGAGTGCATGGTTCGGGATCGCTCCCTTTCCAAGTCCATGATGTAGGGTAGTCCGGAGTGGTTGTGAAGGATGTAAGACGGGAATCTACGCCCGGTATCATATATAGTTCTTAAGCCCTATTCTGCACTGTCTGCAGTTTGCGTATGATGGAGGGTGCTGCCGATCCCCAGGCTTCGCAGCCGTATAAGTTCAACGGCGGGATGATTGCCCGGTAAATGCGTAGTTTTAGATGAGTGGGCATGGTGGATCTGAGGATAGGGTAGAGCTGTCTGAGCGCAGCGTGACAGAGTCCGGCCTTTACGCGGACGTGTGGAGCGTATGTTAGTCCGCGGTCGAAGAGAACGCCTAAGTATTTGGCGGAGGTTATCCATGGGATATTTCTCCGCCTGAGCCAAAGTGACCGTTCCGGCCGCCAATGGCGAACCTTACCAAGGAGGAGAGCGGAGGTTTTCCCCGGACTAATAGCCATTCTCCACTTCTCACTCCAACAGCCGACGGCGTCGAGTTGTCGTTCAAGGGGAGGGAGGCAATATCTCACATCCTTGTTTTGTGCCATGATGAGAACGTCGTCCGCATACTGGCATGTCGCAGTGTGTTGTTCCATGGGGAAATCGAACATGCAAGCTGCGAAGAGTAGCGGGGAGAGTACACTGCCCTCTGGGACTCCTGCCGCTATGTCTCTTAGTGTGGACAGTTTTCCTTCCACTTTCACTCTGAAAGTGCAGTCCTGAAGGAAGCTGCTAATTATTGTGAGATATGGGGGAGAGATGTTTCCCTGATTTAATTTGTACAGTAGGTCTTGGTGCCAAGTAGTGGCGAATGCCTTTTCCACGTGAAGCAGCACCGCTATGGTCTTGATGTTTTCCTGGAAACACAGGGAAACCTTCTCGGCCACTCGCAGCAGCTGCATGGTCGTGGAATGACCCCGACGAAAACCAAAGTGGTGATCCGGTAGGAGTTGCCTATCCTCAAAAAGAGGCGTTAGGCGGGTAAGGAGCAACCGCTCAAAAACTTTTGCAACGGTTGGGAGGATGCTGATGGAGCGGTAGTTGTTAGGAAAGACTGGGTTCTTGCTCAGTTTCAATATACACACCACCCTCGCCTCCTTCCAGAAAACTGGAAAGTGACGAAGACGGAGGCATGCATTGAAGATCCGGGTCAAGCGAACCACAGCCTCTTTGGGTAGGTGCTGGAGCATGAGCGCCGTGACGCCGTCATGTCCAGGGGATTTGTTTGGGTTTAGACTTTGGATTTCGGAAATCACCGCTTTCGGGGTGATTATGGGAAGTTGGATCTCCTCGTGTAACCGCCGTGGTTCCTCATAGAGGTAATCCACGGTTGCTTCCACAAGTTCCGTAAAGTCTTCGTCTTGTAGGTCCTCAAGGTGGTCCGCGAACACAGTGGCTTTCTCGTCTGGCTCGAAGGCGAGCCACCCACGAGTGCCATGCAAGGGATGCTGGTATTGGGTCTTGTCCTTCCTCAAGGCCCTTATAATCCGCCATGCTTTCTTTTCCTGAAGGTTTACATTCTGAAGAGTGTTTTCCCAGGCTGCTGTTCTGTGCGCACGGAGCAGTCGCCCTGCCAGGGTTTTGAACCTCTGGTATACTGCTCCTATCCTGGGATGGCGGAAACGCTGCCATAGCTTCCTAACAGTTGCCTTGGCTTTTATCAACAGTCGGAGTTCCATAGGTAAGGTTCTAGGGCCTGGGGTGTTGGGGGGGAATGCGATTAAAGTTACAGTTATTGTTACAGTTACAGTTATTGAACCGAGTGACATGGCTACACGATAACGTGCAAGGCTTCCATTCGGGAAGTCGTGGGTTCAAATCGTATGGGCCGACCAATCTGATTTTTTTCGTGGGTTTCCTCGGTCGCCAAGGTAAATACCGGATTGGATATTTAATACCACGACTTTAACTTCCACCTTTAATTTAAAACAATAGTATAAATGAAAAATAGATGGTAATAGTAAATGCTGTGCCATCTACCCACAAATTACATAAGCGGACTGAATGGCATCCTTATTCCATCTACCGTCACAGAGTCGGAGGTACAGATGCCCTGAACTGCTCCCTCTGTGGACTCGTGACGAAGCAGGATGGTATGGCACGAATAGGGATGAGACCTTCAAGGCTACGCACCGTCCTAGAAGTATCTACTAAAAGATCTGTCACGATATGACCACACAGTTAAGGCGACGTAAAAACGAAATAGAGAAAACATTTATTGATGATGAATAAAACGATAACAAGTTGGGAATATAAAGAGATGCCAGCGATAGAACTGTTGAATGTGAAGGGAAAGAAAAATCAAAGACTTGAGAACATTTTAGGAATGGTAAAACATGGATAAGAAATGAGAGAGAAAAGGAGAGAAGAAGCAATGGGTAGGAAAGGGTAGCTTAGCAGCCAAAGGACTAAACAGATGCAGTGCTTAAGAGATACTCAGACTTAATTTATACACTAGGATAAGTAATGTAATGCCGGGCACAACAAAGGACGGTCGGAACCAAGCTACTTCACACCACATACTAGGCGCGGCCCATATCAAAGGCGTAATGATCACGATTCCCCACATTACTCACGCGAACAAATACCTGACAACAATCAGAGCGGCAGAACCAAAAGGGTTTTTTCCAGATGATTCTAGAAGTGTGAGGTGGCCGGCTTGTTTGAAGAAATTCGAGAAAGATCTGGCTACGTTATCGCCGGTATAAAAACTTTCAGAAGACTTGAGGCAGGCAGTTTTTGAGTCGATCAGTGAGTCAGTGAGTGCGAGACAGGTGTGTGTGTGTAGGATAGTGAAAGGACTGAGTCAAGGCTGGGAGAAGAAAACAGTTGGCAGTTGTAATATCACGATAAATTGTGAACTGTGTTACGCCAGTAGAACAGAGCTGTGCATTTGTGATACAATTTCGGAGGGAAAATTAAGAGAGAGAAAATTAACTGGGCTTTTGACCATTTGTTAGAGTAAAAATGGTTTAAGTATTGAACATGACTTAGTAAAGAATTGAGAATATAAGCTAAGTACAATGAGCATTATTATTAAGATTATTATTTACTATTGCTATTGTTGTTGCTATCATTATCATCATCATTTGCAATAGTATTTAATGTTAAAATTATACAAAGCTTCTGAAAGCGTGAGTTTATAAAATTGTTTTCTTAATTTTTTGTGTGTTACTATAAAAATGTATTCAGTTTGCCTATTCTTGATTTTCTGATATATTTTGTACGTTCATTACTAAAGGATTTTTTCAAAGTTGCCGAAGTAAATTGAGGAAATAAAAGTTTCCAGCAATTCGTGTTGTAGATTTAAATTAGAAAAATTGCACTTTTACAAGACTAGTTTGTAGAATTATGTGACTGTTAAACATCAGACTTTTTTCATCGTCATCCCCGAGGACTTAGTAATGGCAAATAGCACGCCCCTGAGAAGTATGCTCTCCCGCGCAATTTACTGCTGACAACTCAACATGTCGATGTAATTGCAGGCAGAGTAATGCTAGCCAATATCGGGAAGCTATCCCCAGACATTAAATCTAGAGTATTCTGTACATCGATTGCTGGCGCCGCAGTATTCCGTTCTTGGCGCCATGCAAGCGACGGCGTCGTTCCTTTATTCTCTGGAGACTTGAAATATTGCTAAGATTATATTTGTACCTGAGAAGGTTCGTTGTCGAGATTAGGGTTATGTACCCCTCTAGAAGCTATTTACTGCTCTGAAAGCTGGGATTTAAACACAGGTTATGCGACAACCGCCGAGTACGTGAATTTGTAATCTGGCATTGTTATGATTCTAAAATTTGTGCTTTTAAAGCAGAGATATATTGCTTGTACTTTAAATTTCCACAGCTACCATAAAAGTAGTGATGGAATGTTACTATTTATCTACTTACTTATCTATTTATTTATCTATTTATTCATTCATCCATTCATCTATTTATTTGTGCCAAGTACAGACTAAGTTACGCCTTGGAAACAATACGTGTTCTTCAATTGCAACAAAAAGGCAACAAATTGTGGGTTCCTTTAAATTTACACAAAACCGTTGAAAAAGTTTTTAATTATTCAATTTTCTTTGAATATAGCCATAAATCAAGAACCTTCAATCAATAATAATTCATCCAGGTGATGATAAATTTTTGATAACATTTTTTTTTCTGGAAAACTATAAACTTTTCAACATTTTGGTATTAGATTTTCTTGTTATTCACAACATGAGAAATTTGCTGTTAAAGTCTGGCGGATCATTTTACTTCCACTCTGTATATCTCAAGTAATGTATGTTAATATGAATGGATATATGTATATATTAATTTTCTTACCAACGCCATAGCAGGCCTTCCTATAGCAATGCTAGCTTCTCCCCCCTCCCCCTCCCCCCGGCTTTATCTGCACTATTCATTTTAAACCCAGATAAATACGAGTAAAATAATTTTCAATATAAATATTTCTACCCACCACTGACACACGTCTTTTCCCATTTTTTATCTTAAAGGTTCCCTTGCTGTAATTCGGTCAACCTATAAAAATAAAGAAATTGTTCTATGTACAAAAAGTCCTTAAAAATTTAGCTTCATTTATATTAAAGGTTCAAAGGTTCAATACCTTTACCGTTTAAATGCCTGAGAAAATACGGCCTGTTAGTTTGTGTTTGTTCTAATATCTTTTATTTGAATTCAGTTCTTCTTCTTCTTACACTTTTGCGCATTAAAATGTTTAAATGATGTCGCTTGTAACCAATCTTGTTCCAAATTTCAGCAGACTCAGAAGGAATGAACTTAAAAATTGGCATGTAGTTTATTCTACACTTTTAAATTACTAAATATATGACAATCCATTCTACTACTGAGAATAAATTGCTGCAAAATAGTATATTATGCAACGAGACTATAATATCAGTAATTAGCATGTTAGTTTCATCATTTTCATACGAGCATCTTAATTTCTGTTATAATCAAGTTTCGTACGATTATTTGTGCCCAAGAGTGTTTAAGTAGCTCCTCAGTTGGCCCCTTAGGGACCTAAAGAGGCTGAGTGCACCAAGGGCCAGGTGTCCCAACGAGCGAAAATCCCCACGCCGGTACCGGGGATTGAACCCGGGTCTCCCGCTTGGGCAACAGCAGCAACACTACCATCGTGCTAAGGAGACCACTGAAATTTATCATAAGCTATGACTATCTACTAACTTAAATTGTATAGGATGATAAATTTAATTGCCTCCTCATATGGAATTAATGCGATATGAAACGATTTATCTATTTAGATTAGTAAAATATAGGGCACGCAAAGATAAAAATCGGAGTGTTATATTCATGAATTTCTCTGTCCATTATTCAACGACTATTATAAAATCTGATTCTTCTATACAGGTACTCTATTTTAATTGAGATAAACATTTGTAGAATCCTTTTATTATATATTTGTTGTATATGCATTGGGAATAGGGGAATAAAATAGGTTTAAGCGATAGTCAACTCTTAAGAGCTAGTCAGTACATGATGACCTTAAAATATTGTCTTTGCATGAGAAGAGGGGAGAAAAAAAGCGAATAACGCCTTTCCATTTGACAAAAGTATAAGGATTGAAAAATTCAAACCAATAACAAGGATACCTTGGAAATGTTAATTCTACGGAAAGTATATAACATGAATGTTTTGCTTTAACAAGATCTACATTTTCATATGGTATATGGTATGAGTCTGTCTCTTTGGTTTACTAGTTATGGGTCATCCAGAATGACAAGGACATCATAGATTGCTTTCAGCAATGTTTGAGAAAATAAAACATTTCGAAAAAAATCTGATGTATTGCACTCGTAACTTTCTCCATCCTTGTATTAACCATTCTTACAAACTCTTATTCCTTATCTTCTTCATATTAGTCGAGATAAACATTTGCAGCAATTACCTTACTACTGACTTTATTACAGATACAAGGGGAATATGGAAATACAGTAGGCTTTGAGCGATAGTCAAACATTTCAGTTGTTTTTGCACGGCCAAACAGATAAGAAACGAATAGCGATCTTCCGTTTGAGAAAAGTTTAGGTACTGAAAAACTCACAAAAATAATAAGGAATATCTCGGAAATGGTTCACTCCACAAAAAAAAATTGCATTTAGACACAACTTGTGTGTTTTGAGATCTCTTACGGTTTACTAGTTATGCAAAAGTAATCCAGGGTAAACAGAACTACATGGGCTATAGCCAGAAAATTCAATATATACTTTAAATTGACATAAAAAACCTTAAATATGACATTTTAATCAAAATCGTTAGCCATTTTTAGATAAATAAAAATTTTAGATAAATGTTCCATATAAAGATAATACAGGGTGGAGAAATTTTCTTCAAAATCTTCGTGTTGCAAGCTTGAAAGATGTTAAACTTAAGTACCAACTTTAGTTTTTAAACGATTTTTTGCCTCCTTCTAAAAAGGCTTTTTTTTTTTTTTTTTTTTTTTTTATTCATGAGGCCTCAAAACATATTTCCGGTGAAAAGTCGACATCGAAATTTTGGGCCAAATACAAATACCTACTGTGCGTAGCAGAGAAAGTAAAAATGGTTATGCGATTGATAAGTTTAGGGTAGTGGATTTAGTTGAAAATATTTTTATCACATCCTTGAAAGGTGCAGAACATTCAGTGCAGACACATTTATTTCGGATGAAATCTTGGTGTCGAATTTTTGGATGGAATGCTTCTTATGGTAAATACATAGAGAGAAAGTAAAAAAAGCAACGATTCAAACCTCACGAAGCGTTTCATCATGCCTGTAAAATAAAAAATGTAAGAGAGAAAAGAAAGCAGGAAAGAAAAACAGAAGATGGGAACAAAGGATGGGAAAAGGAAGAAGATAATTAGGATATTCGGGAAGAAGCACGAACTTTTTCTTCACAGTCGATCTTCCCTTTCAAGCTACTGTCGTTGCATAAGAGTTTTTGCCTCTTCTCTGTGATAAGCTTATGCAAATGTGAGTTACATGAAGGTTCTACGCTGTGTTGAACATTTCAAGGAGCTTTTCTTGCCGTGAAAGTTTTTACCTATATGCTAAACTACATAACAAAATAATGATTGTAACTACCTAAGTGCTCTGAATATTCCTCTCTTCTAGCTTAGACTTGCAATATATACGGCAGCACATAGAAGAATCGCATATGTGAATATTAGGTATAATTTACGAGAATTTATCTGAAAAAATGGTAATGTGAACAAAATGATATGAATATACACACATATCTTTATTCTCTCTCTTCTGCTTAGTTATAATAACGAGAAGTGTTCCACTCAAAAATTCGATACTAATATGTTACCGTAAATACAGATCTCCAGATCAAACTTTCCAGACGTATGTATTTGTTTGTGTTTGCATGACTGTAACTGAAAAGCGCAAAGTGGGTTACCAACCAACCTTAGTGGTTAAGTCCCGTGTCAGCCAAAGATAGGACAAGAAAATCCTCCTCCCTATGCATGGAAATTTTTTCCTTTTGCTCTTGCCTCAAAAATATCTAAGGATTTTGATTAAAATTGCATATGTTTGCGCGCTAAAATAAAATACGTATCAAAATGTCTTCAAATGACCTAGTTGTCACCGTTCCCTCAAACACCACTCACTCACTCACTCACTCACTCACTCACTCACTCACTCACTCACTCACTCACTCACTCACTCACTCACTCATTTGAATGACGTTTCTATTAAATCGGTAAGCCTATGAGATATAATATTGCTGCACCAAAAGCAGATTTCATTAAAAAGTGGATTTATGACTAGTAATGTTTTTGTGGCGTTAAACATGTCCAGATATTATTTGTTATTGGGGGAATACAGTACTGTGACACAGGGCTCGGTGCACAACAATGGACGGTCGGGGCTGGTTTGCTTGACACCATATGCCGGGCAGGCGAGAATAGGGTGTTCGAGGTCAGGCTACCCCGTGTAACTTTGTGTTTACGTGATTGTAACAATGGAAGCGGCAGAGACAAAAGGTACTTTTCTAGCGCCTTCTCGAGACTTCTAGCCGAGTCATTTCCGGTGCGTGTGTGTGGACCTCAAGAATGATCGGTTTAACATCATCCGCCATGTATAAGGACAGGAGGTAGCAACAGAGTGAGTTTAGTTTTAAAGTTAGGGCTACCGTTACGAGTCGGTCAGTGTGTGAGTGAGTGTGAGCTAGCTGTGTGTGTGTGTCGTCATGAAAGTTACGTTGAAAGGAGATCAACGAGCGTCGAGTGATTGTACGCCGTAGTTTAGAGTATAAGAGACAGAGAAGGTGAAGAAAGATATTGAAAGGACTGAGCAAGGTTATGGGAAGAACAATGTGAGTTGTGATAGCTTGAGGGACTGTAGATTGTATTAATGTGTTAATAACGAGAAGAAAACTGAATTTGTGTTAAATTTTAGAAGACAATAAAGTGCAAGACTGTTTTTGCCATTTTCTTACAATAATTTCTCTGCTTGATCTTAGGTGGTAGAGAATGTTAGGCGACAGGATTCCGAGTCTATTTGTTAACGACGTTGTCAATTGCCAATATCTGAGATGGGGCTGTCGTGTTTGAGCATATTTAAAAGGTATCGGTCTAGGCCGGGTTTGAACCCACTACCTTGGGATCAGTAGCCCAGGGTCTAACAAACTTAGCTACCCAGAGCGACTGGCTGTCACAGAATCGTGGGTAAGATGTTTTTCCGGTTAGTCATCGATACAGATGCTAAAATCTCGCAGTTTTATCTCCTGACACGAATTAAAGTCTCACCTAGGCCGGAACACTAATTTAGATAGCAGTTCATTAATAAACCGTGAGCGGCAGTTTGATGGGAAGTCCAACTGCGTGGGGCGACGACTCCTCCCCGTCCAATTACACGTCGGTCCACTTAGTTTGTCTAGCGCCATTGTTTCCCAGTCTGGCTCGGCTCACGTTTTAAATATTCCGAATGAATTACAGCAATTTAAACGTCCGCCGGAACTGCCAACACAAGGCACAAGCTCACAGCCAATTTATTTTATTGTTTCTGTGGACTCAGCTATTTCAGATTTTACCTTTTCGTGTTTACCTTTCGTAACGCAATATTCACTAAGATAATTGTTTATTAACGAGCCACAGAAATATCATATTACCAATATTGTGTCAAAGTTTAATATATCAACCATAAAAACTAACTTTCTATAAGCTATTATCTAAGCAGATGTTTCATTTGTTTCAACACTTATAGAGGAAAATGGAAGATAATGATAAATCTATTGAAAAAATAGAATGTACTCCGCTTGACATTTTGAACGAAGCCAAGAGTGCTGAGGGTTTATTAATTCCCGAAAAATCAAAAGATGTTTACGAAAAATGAATGAGGTGATTCTTGTGTTTGAATGTTGCTGCACTTGCGAGAATGACGATTTCAGATTTTGTTACCGGCACATTGGAGAATATTACGTTGTGACGATGACGACGTAATTTCTGTCTTGTTGCCATGGTAATTATGTCATTCATTTTCTGCCAGAAAAAGGGAAATCTCGAACCATTTATACCCTCATAAGTTGCTTTAATGCTAGGATTGCATAAAGTAAATGAAATATAAGTACTGCATAAATACATATAAAAGGCACAGTCAGTCATTTGTTGACCTATTTTGGAAATGTATAACACAAGGTTTGGGATATTCAGGACAAACTTTGGTAAACTAAATCCATGGAATTGGCTTTACATTTTTTGCAAGTGATTTCCTAGGCGCTGAGGTAAGCAGGGAGACATTGTATGATTTTAGGCGAAATATTACCCCAAGTTGTTGTACCGTCCAACACGTGCAGTATTTACACAATACATGCTGACGCTTGCTGGCAAAGTGCGAAGAAATGTGACCAGCTCAAACTTGGTATTTAAACTTAGTGTTTTTGACAAGACCTGTCGCTATCGGCTAAGTGTATAGCAGAACTCTGTGTCAGTCGTAACTTATTTTTGCGACCTGTTGTTCTTGCATCAATCATCAGGACAATGCAATACAATTGTGCTGGAACCGTTTAAAGGTAGACGAAGCTCCCTGTTTTGCATGGGGATCTGCAATTACATTACCACCATTCCCTCATGCCCTGGAATCCAATTAGGCTAAGCCTGTTGTGTTTGGTCTATTCAATGAGGATTGGTGGTGGTGGTGATGACGACAATAATGATGATTTAAATGTAAGGGCGCTCAACTACTTGATCATCAGCACCCTTATAAAACGGATCGTGGTGAAAGCCAGAGATAAATTGTAATAGAAAATAAAAATAACAGTAAAAAGCAAATGTATATAAACATACCAAACAAAGAGGTAAAAGCCAGAATTAAAACATTTTAAAAAGGGCCGGAAAAGTATGGAATATCGATATCTTAAGATTTCAAATTCTTACGTTCATGCTTATCTTTGCTAAACGCTCCAAAACTCTTTCGACCACAAGGGTTGGTAGTACTGTGAAGAATTACAGAAAAACAAACTTTACATTGTGAAAACTGTTACATAACAAGCGCTTATAACAGAAACTTATCAAGAAATTTCTTAAGACAGGCTTTATTATTGACAATGTTTACACTCTTGGCCGATAATGTAGCTGCTGATGATGTAATTTTAAGAGTGCCCAACTACTCGGTCATCTGCGCCGTTATTAAATGGATCTTGGCAAAAGCGAGGGATAAAACTGATATAAAATAAAACAAACATGGATAAATAAACCAAACTAATGACGCTAAAATCAGAATTAAATCAAATTTTCATGCGTAAAATTCTAAATCTCTGTATTGATGTTTGACATTTATACACATTTCAAAATTCTTTCGAACACTTATCGTCCACCAGGACCTCTGCAAGAGACTCTTGGCCGATAACCTATTGATTCGTTATTTGACATTGAACTACCATAATTTATTTTGTAGCACCTGTTGCCCAACATAATTTACAAAAATTCCCTGTTTTCATGTTCGTGAGTGAACACCAATTTAAGTACTGAAGTTTAGATATTCCGAAGATGTGACAATCAAATCTCTCCATTCCGAACTAGTTTTCCTGGAATTGCTTTTGTGTCGTATACTTGGAAGGATGAGTGAGTGAGTCAGGGAGGAGTGAGAATGTAAGTGAGAGAGGGAGGG
Source organism: Tenodera sinensis (assembly GCA_030765045.1). Lineage (NCBI taxonomy): Eukaryota > Metazoa > Arthropoda > Insecta > Mantodea > Mantidae > Tenodera > Tenodera sinensis. The sequence continues at coordinate 50,037,880 of CM060970.1, forward strand.
AGGTCGGGAGGGCCCCGTCGACAACGGGGTCACTTGGGCCCAGCATTTTTGGAAGATACTGGACCAAGTTCGATATTTAACAGATTTTTTTTTAAGTTACGCCGTTTGCAGACACTCGGATAGATCTTTTTCAATTTGTTTATATAATCAGTGAAGGAGTCTCAAAACATGTACCTCCAGTGAAATCTCAGAATCCAATTTTTGTGTGGAAATCAATCTTCGTCCAATTACTGTAAGTTATAGCACAGAAAGCAAAGGCACAACTTAGTGCAGAGGTCAATAAAAAAACTACTAAAACCTCAGCCAATCTTTTGGGTTAGGTATTCTGCTTTATCAACCACAAATATATAAGGAAGGAAATGGGTCAGAAAAGGACAACGCCCAGTTGACGTGACCTAAATGGCAGCCCCAAGAGACCAAAAGGCACGTGTTCCGTGTCGCATTAAACATGGCTTTCCTAATAATAATATATTTGACATATGTACGCTTACATGCCAGGAAACGCCTATGACTTTACTGTTGTTTACTAGGGACGCACCGGCTATGTATATATTTTGGAATTACTTATAAGGTCTAGTTTTAGAGCTCCAACATCTTGAGGTCAATGCAGTGAAACTTTACCGAGTCAGGTGACTTTTTTTTAGTTTTTATTTATGGGCGCCCTTTAACGGCTGTGGTCTAGATGCTCATCTCAAATGCCTTCAGAATATTTGCTTGTTGACCCCAGTCCTCTCTTTTGATCCAATGACTCATATTTCTCATTTCTCCGTTCAACATAGAGATTTCCTCGAGAATGCTCTGTTAAAATATCCATACGAATTATCACTTGGTTGAAAAACAATTTATTACACATTATAATCAAAATAGAACTTCATTTCAATTTGACAGTTTTTTATTTTCATATCCTGAATGTCATCAAGTACATCACCTAATCATCTTAAATTTATATACATTGGGCTCCATTTATATATTCTTTTAACCATTCTATCATCCGGGGTCCGATTTATGTGTCCAAATCATCGTAATCTTAAAGCTTTTACGTGGTTAATGATACTTTCATTTTTGATTAATTCAGTTAATTCGTTATTATAATGTGTTCTCTATGTATTATTTTGTTTCACTGCTCCAAATATAGCACGTAATATCCTTTTGTTTACTTGTTTCATTAAGGACCCAGGTTTCACACGCAATGTTACAATATAGGTCTGATAATGGATTTATATAATCTTATTTTTGCTGACTTGGGTACTAGCTTACTTCTGTAAGTCCTGTGACAAAGTTATGCACAGTACATAGTATGCATTGTTTACAAGAAATTAAAATCATATAAAAACCATTATCACATAAAATAACATCTTTTGTTAGTAAGGTATTAATCCACAGTCTTCAGTTTTAAACACTCGTGGCATTTGAAAGAAGTTTGAATTACACTGCCAAATATTTTGATAGGATACAAAAACAATGCGGTTGAAATACGCAGTATAATCTTAATGACAGGTGGCGTTTGAAAACGGTAGAAAAACTAAGGAGATTGAGGGAGGTGTAGTGACCGGTAGGGATCAAGGCCTACGCCGAGGTTTTACTGTACTTGCTAATTTTTATGTGTATATAAGCTATTTGTTATGTGTATCTACCATTAGTAATTGCTTCGCAGGCCTTCATATTAGCCACCTGTTTCAAACTTCTTTCCATCGGGTCTTGCTTCTGATTCCATTGTCGTTATGAATAATGGTAACAGAAGTTTATGCTAGGTTATACGTCGTTATGTTAATAACATATCTCCTGAAGGGCCCCTAATGTGTGATACACCTCTTGCACAAATGAATTTATTAGGACATTGGAAAAATAATGGAAACACTCGATAGGATCACAAATTTAACTTAATTTATAGTCTCCTGCCAGGTCAACAATACGTTGCCAAATTCTTGGAGGGCTGCGCACTCCATCTGGTGCACCATTTCTGGACATCTCTCTAACTGATCGATCCAAACTCTGAATGTCAAGTCTTGATTGAAATCGAATGTCTCGTAGAAGTTCTTTGACCTCTGGTACAAGGGTTCATGTCTGGTGAATTTTGCGGATGTTTCCCAATTCCACCTTCTAAATAAATTCCTTACTGTTGCGGCTGCATGGTAATGAGCGTTATCGTGCAACATCACAGGACCCCCAATGGCCTCAGCTCATTTACGACGCCATGCTGGGTGCAAATGGTGTAACTAGTAATAGTCTCCATTAATGAGGTACAGTATGTATTTTGATTATGTCTTCATAATCGTAACAAACAGTAATCTTGAGTTTGGAAAAATCCTGCAACGCTCGGTGCGCTGAATCTGTAAGTCGCTTGATATTTGTTTCAGCCCAGGCGTATACAAACCTATCCACGGCTCATCCCTCAGTCTGCGTCTACTGCTGCTAAGGTCGTGGGTTCAAACCCGGCCCACAGCGATAGTTTCTAAGCTTATTTAAAAGCGACAGCCCCAGATTTACCGTTGCTGATATAATCCTGGTAACTGACAGCGTCGTTTACAAAGAAAAAAATTCACGTTTCATCTATTGTGATAACACGACGAAGAAAGGGCTCATATTTGTGTTTATATCGTTCCAAATGCATTCTACTGTCTCCATTTGCTCTCACTTTCCAATTTATTGAGTGTGCGGAACCCATGGGGACAAACGTTTCACCTTTTCAGTTTTTTCCTAAATGATATGGACAGTCGGTGCTGCAGTACCAACTCCCTAGAAAATTTCCACACATGTGCAGTGTCTATCATCTTCCAATAAAGCCGTTACGGTGATCGCCTGTTGCAGCAGCGGGTCAACCAGCATGTGCCCTGTATTGACATTCCTTTCTTTCTTAGCGGAAAGCTTTCTACCCATCTTGCAATGGTTCAATAAGGTGTCACTTCTCTCCCAGAAGTTTTTGCAATACTCTAAAGCACTGACCTGCAGGTTTAACTCTTGCAACTTGAATTTTTATGAGGCATCTTTGTTCATCTGTTCTGAGCATTGTTTTAGGGTGGTGTTACTGAATGTGATAAACATTCAATGTATTCACAACATATTATTACTTTGAGACCCTTTGCTTGCGCAGTGTGAGTTAGTGAGTGCGCATTAATTTTGTAAGACAAAGAGAGAACTAAAAGACAGAAAATTGTGTGTTACGGCTACAGAACACAACAGCTGTGAGTTGTAATATCACGAAGGTCTGTGGACTGTATTAGCGTAAGTAAAACAGAACTGTGATAATGTACATTCAATCGGGGAAAATAAAGAAAAAAAATAACTACTGTACTTTTGCCTTTTGTCACAATACTGTAAGATTAAAATTGTCACCAATTCGGTCTCTGATATACAATAGTGTTATCAGTACTTTTCAAATGCCCTAATATTTATGACGATTCTACTTGCCAAAGGAAAAGAAGATTCTATAACATTCCATTCATTGTAACTGGAGAGTCGCCAGTGAAACGATGAACACTTTCATCTTATAACTTTGAACCAGTGAAGTTAGTTTCGCGATAATTATTAATAGGACCCCCGGTAACAGAAATGTAGACATATACTTACATAGACCCCACCAAAGTCTTGTTGTAACAGAAAAGGAGATCAAGGATCTAGGAATCTACCTGGGGAGCGTAATATCTTCTTCATGTTAGTTCAGATAAACATTTGTAGAAATTATCTTATTGCTTATTTCTTTGTAGGTACAAGGAGAATATGAGAATTTCAGTGCGCTTTGAGTCATAGTCAAATCTTTTAAAGCTTTAAGATTCCGTTCTTTTTGCACGGTTAACGTAGATATAAAAAATGTTCCGTTTGACAAGTATTAAGTTCTCCGAAATTCACACAAATAGCAAGGAGTATCTCCCAAATGGACCACTCTACAAAAAAGATTATTTGGACATAAATTGTGGTTTAGCAAGATGTAAATTTTTTGTATAGTAAGATTTTGTCGATATCTTACGGTTTACGAGCTATTCAAAAGTCATCCAAAGTAAATAGGACTTCATGGGCTATAGCCAGAAAATTCAAGATATACATTTCATTTGTCATAAAAATATCTCAAACATATGGCATTTGAATCAAAATCTTTAGAGCCATTTTCAAGAAAATCTAAATTTTCAACAAAAAAATTCCATGTAAAGGGTAGAAAGACATTCAACTTTAATACCAACTTTGGTTTTTAACTGACTTTTCGATTTTAAGTTATGCTGTCGACAGACACTCACACAACTCCTATACTTAATAGAAGAGAAAGTAAAAATAGTCAATTTCACAGTTGAATAGAAGGAAATACGCTAAATAATCTGGGTCAAAAACCATGTCACAACATGACATCCATAACACAGAATATTTACGATAGACGCACCCATAGGCATTGTTGTGAAAGGCGTGTTATTTCCAGATAGAGCTGATGCAGTTATCTGAATCAGCTGATGTATTTTATAAGCTTTCGCACGGGAGAAACACTGAAGTAAAAGTATTTGGAGTTACGTATTTTCTCTGGGAAGGCCAATATTTCAGGAACAACTGTACGGGGAGAGCATGCATTAAACATGTTTCCTAGCTTTTGAACAACTGTGTACACTAAAAGATTCAACCTATCTCTCCCTGCTTGCTCGTAATTTGGTTCTTTTTTCCCCAACTCTGTGGAACACATCCTTTTGTGTGTTTCATCACTTCCTGCTTCGCTTCATATTTCTATTTTATGACTTTGCTCTGGTATGCAGTTCAATACCTTCCCTGATAGAGCCTCTATATGTTCGGGTTATTGGGTTAAGCCCTCCTTTTTTTGTTCAACGATGGGAGCCAAAAAGGTGAGGAAAAAAATATCCGAAAATATGCCCTTCAACATTTTATCGCTTATGGGATATAGGAGATGACACATTGATGGGCAGGCTTAACTTTTACATCAGAGAGATATTCTTTGTTACCATCCTTTCCAAAAATAGTAACCTCGTCTATGTGAATAATAATGTGCACATAGTTAAAATTAAATTCCAATAACTTTTAGATTGAACGCTTGACAAAAATCTGTTGTGTTGCACTCATATATTTTCTTTACTGCTACATAAACTATTCTTACAAATACTTATTCCGCCATTCCTTGTTAATACAGATGAACATTCCTAGAATTATTTATTTGGTAATATTCTTGTAGGTACAAGGGGAATATGGGAACACAGCAGGCTTTAAGCGATAGTCAAATGTTTGAGGAGTGGTCAGAATATGATGACTTTGAGATTCCGTGCCCTTTACATGACCAAGAGATTAAACAAATTAATAACGAGTTCCCATTTGACAATGTCTAAGTATTGCAAACTTCTGACAAATAAGGAATTTCTCCGAATCGGTTCACTTCACAAATTGTGTAGACATCCCAAAAAATTAAATAATAAACTGCATGAAATGCAGTGGCATTTCAAATTTCAAGCTGGACAGTAATATTTGCCTTGTATCAATGTTAACTGTGCCAAATTCGGTCTAAGTCGGTGCAATACTAAAAGTCTATAAGGCGGCGCACACAAACACTAAATTAACACACCGACTAAATTAAGATGTCAGTTTTGTGTATTAGTATTAAATAAAGTGGTAGTATTTCTGTTTCAAAATTAAGCCTTATTTACGTCGTGGAATACCTGACTCAATAGCACAACAAAAGTACGAACATTTTCAACAAATATTAAAGATGTCGGTATGAAGTTTAAACATACTCATAATTTTGAGACAGCATGTGACAGAATTTTGAAATGGTTCACAAAATGTGTTATAAGACTTAGAAATTTCATCTAAGATTATCCTTAATACAAACCTACTTAAGGGGACATGGTAGTCTGAACGTACAGAAATTACACCTTAGTGAGTTAAGTTAAATTACCACTGTTCTTAAGGTTCCAGTGGTTTTTACTGAAATTTTTATGAATTATTCTATGAATCATTATAATTATATCAAGTGGTTATTTTCATTGATAGCTAATGTAGTCTTTAAAAATTATTTCATCCAGCAGACAAATAACGTTTACTCTTAAAACATGTGAATTCCTGTACATTTTTCTCAAATTGTGACGTAGAGAGCTGAAATATTCAGTACATGTATACAAGACATTGTTGAACTTTCTGAACCACAATAACAATTTTATAATATATATTGGTAATGTTAAGAAAGCAACAACATTGCCAATTTAGCACATTTTTACCTTGCAAATGTGTCTTTTGAAATTTCTCGTAAACTTATCTACAAAAGTAAATAATTAATTGAAGTTCAGAGGATAGCTGATTATATTAAGAACAAGCATACCAATGTGTGATTTTGTATTACAAGTAGCTTCAGGGGAAAAGGTACATGAAGTCTTATGTTTTAAGAGTAGGTAATTGTTATTTTCGCAATGAAATTAAGTCCAAGTAATTATCGTAATTTATAGAATAATTCATAAACTTTAGCAGCATTGCAATTTAACATAATTTAACTCACTAAGTGTAATTTCTGTAAATGGTGCAAGATAAATATAGTAACACTAGGACATAACTTACGTCATCTTCTTTAATGAGAGCATGTGGTATTGTGGTTAACATTTACATAAGAAAGCTAGTTGAATTGAAGGGGATATAAATATCCGACTCCGCCAGCATCAGCTAGCATCGTGGTGACAAGAAAGTTCTCGTTAGGCCGGCCACGCATCAAAACGAAGGCTGTGTGCTATAATTTAATTGTATTCAATAAAGAGGAACACAGTATGTTTTCATACAAGATGACTGTTTTCCACAGGACTTTTAAAACAACTGATGTGATTATAGCAGTATTGCTGTTCTAGCTTAAAAAGGAAAGAAAAGCTTTTCTTTGCCGAAATGTTTGCAGCCAAGCAAATATCCACCTGATGCTTCCAAAATAGAAAAATTTAAAATAAAAAAGCGAGGCTTTCCACTACCCCAGCCGACACATTACGCAATTTACGGGAACAGGGGGAAAAGCACACTTCTGGGAAATTCCAGTAAGCGAGGGAAAGATACGCTAAAACGCACAAACATAAATTAAAGGTATTAGTAGAAATACGAGAACAAAATTTCGACAGGATGGAAATAACAACTTGAAAAGAAACGCATGCAATGCTGGCACACGGATACCTAGTCGTTAAATGAACTACAAAAGTGTAATTACTAATATCAGAATGCTCCGAATACAGTCAAAGAGTATAAAAGTAACGGTGAAAATGGGGGGAAAACAAAAACGTAATGTAGGGCATAAAAACAAAACAGTAATGGAAGGTACCAGGTTACACAAGCTCTTTTTTTTTCTTCCCCTGATGGAGGTACTGCATGGCGAAAGACAAACACAGAAACATGAATAACGGAGAGAATATAGCAAGCCAGGGAATAATGACAAAGGAAACGAACCCTTTTGTTAGAACTGTACCAAGTAAACCACTTCTTTTATAACTTAAGTCTACATCAAAGTTGAATAATAAGCGATAAAGAAACTGACGACACTAAAGTACTTTTCTGTTTGGGTCATTTTTTACAATGTATAGAATTTAATATTCATAACAACCAATGTGTTTGCGGTTTTTTAATACTAGCTGGCATACCGATGTTGTATTGCAGCTTTCTAAACTATAATTTTGCTCACTCCCTTGATCTTTATGAAACGATTATATTTATTATTATTATTCATTATTATTATTATTATTATTATTATTATTATTATTATTATTATTATTATTATTATTATTATTATTATTATTATTATTATTATTATTATTATTATTATTATTATTATTATTATTATTATTATTATTATTATTATTATTATTATTATTATTATTATTATTATTGTTGTTGTTGTTGTTGTTATGATCATCGAAGCAACAGAATGGATCAGAATAAACATCAACTGAAGTAAATGCTGAGAAATGTTGAATCTATGCACCTACTGATGCATTTTTAGACGTGGCGGATGCCCTTGCTAGCATCTGCACGAGTGACGTCATGCAAATTGAGTAACGTCTCTTGTTTCCCACTTGAACTAAACAAGACACTGCTGATAATGCGAGTGGGCACTGTACTTAATCATGCACTGTTCCGCTATATTTACTACGCGGAATTCGGAGATATACTAACGTGACCTCCTATGGTCTCATAAGTGTAATAGTGAACTCGACCATGAAGCACTGCGCAACTTCTAGCCATTCACCACGACTTAAACATTTGACACTGTTTACTGACGTTAGTTTATTATCCTTGAAACGCAATGAACTAACACAAGTATGTGCCGATGATGTCCTGCCTGGGAGCTGCAGCCGTTCATCTAGAGCTGTCCGGTGATTGGTTGGTTCCACTGTCCGTTGCAACATTTATAGGAAATCAACAACTCAAGTGGGTCATGCTATCCTTCGGAAAGGAAGTAAAGCCAATGAATGACCCTACGATGTAAATCTACGGTACCTAAAAGCCTTCAAGTCCTGATAAAGATGACTTTGAACAAAATTAAACCGGTATTTGACGCCCGGTATAGAACGAGACACTAAAAATCATAGCAGTTAAGAGCATGCATAAGTAAAAGAACACGATTGCTTATCATATGACGTGGCAGCTAAAGTAAAAATCTGATGAGTTGTACTCTAACAAATTTCTCTACTCTTGTACTAATTACTCTTAGAAACACTTATTCCTCTATCTTCTTCATGTTAGTTGAGATGCACATTTGCAGAAGTTATCTTATTGTAGTTTCTTGTAGGTGCAGGGAGAATATGGGAATACAGTAGGCTTTGAGCGATAGTAAAATCTTTTAAAGCCGTTAGTTATATGAAAGCTTTGAAACTCCATTCTCTTTGCACGGCTAAGAGATAAATAGGTGAATAACGACCTCCCATTTGAGAAAAGTGTTAAGTATTGGAAAAATCACACAAATAACAAGGAATATCTCCGAAATGGTTCACTGCAGAAAAAATGCATTTGGACATAACTGGTGAGTTTTAATAAGATCTACATTTTTGTGCAGTAAGATCTGGTCTATCTCTTACGGTTTACCAGTGATGCAGAGTAAACAGGAAATTCAAAATATACATTTCATTTGTCATAAAAACAACTTAAACATATGACATTTTAATCAAAATCATTAGAGCCATTTTCAGGCAGTGAAAATTTTCTAAAAATGTTCCATGTAAAGGTTAGTTTAGGGTGGAGGAATTTTTTCCAAAAATTTTCGTGTCGCACTCTTGAAAGATATTAAACTTAAATACCAACTTCGTTTTTTAACGGACACCTTTCTTTTATCCATATATTTACGGTGAAATCTCGACATCAAATTTCTGGGTGAAATACAATAATTTCCCTACTTTTTATAAGTAGTAGAAAAAGTAAAAATTGAGTTTTAGATGTATCTAGGATCATCGGTTACTTTGCAGAAGATTGAAAACTGTGAGGAGTAAGGTGATAATATATTCTGTTCATTAGATGGTAGAATTAGTAAGTATAATTAGACCCAAGTTCTTTCCAAATGTTGAAGTTTGGATTCACGTTAATCCTATCGTAGGGCAAGTAAAGATTAGATGCAATTTCGCTTTGAGTCGGACCAGGTAGACAAAGTTTCCGGATGCATGGTGAGAATTGGCCCGGAGCACCGACGGACATGCAGTGTGGATTAGGTCGTTAAGACCGCAGTGTGGCGAACTGTGTAATGACAAAGTTTGGGGTGATGTTGATTGTGAACTCTGTCGCCACAGCTGGTCTTGACAGATGCAGCTGGGTTGTAGACATGTGCAACCTGTTTTCGTCTATCCGGGCATTTATGTACTAAAACTGAAGTGTAAGAAATGGTTGCTTTACTATTATTGTTATAGTTTTAAAGAAGCACAGAAGAGAATCACACTACATTAAACTATTTAATGTTATCTATTTACATGACTAAGGAACTAACGGAATTTTAGTATTTTAGAGTACAGTGGAAAATAGCTATAAGTTAACAGCGAATATTTAAAAAAGTAACTTTGTCGGTCTGGTATGACACATAGTCCATAGAACATATTCATCAATTTTTTATTTTTATATCATTTGTATGTATAATTTTAACAACTTCAACAACATTCCAATAATTTAAAAAGCGCCATATTTTAATAAAATCTCTTAACACCTTTATGATCTGATAAGAACTAATAATTTTTATGTTAAGAGGCTTCCATAATTGAGCTGAAAATTCCTTTTTGGGAGATAGTACGATTTCATGGCCTTTTCGGATATGGTGACATTGTGGGTAAATTAATTATCCCATATTCACATCCCACTCTCCTATATTACGTACTTTTAAGGCCTAGACAGGTAGAGTTTTCACACCCTAAAACTTAACAATATTTTCATACATACAGACACAAAATATAATCAAACCTACTTCTTGATTTTTACCACTTCAACAATTATATTACATACGTTGTAATTTAAAAGAATAAAGCACAGGAACCACTCCAATTTTCGTTGTAATGGCGATCGAAGATATGCAGAAAGTCATTGAATCTGAATGCACGTTTCTGAAGATAAACAGGATAGGCCGTGCTCAAATCAATAACTACCGCATTATTTGACTATCCCTATTTAACTATCGCCTACTGTATTCTCATATTCTCCTTGCACCTACAAGGAAATAAGCAATAAGATAATTTGTACAAATGTTTATCTCAACTAACACGAAGATATAGGAATAAGAGATTGTAAGAATGGTTAGTACAAGAGTAGAGAAACTCAAGTGAGTGCAACACATTAGATTTTTAAAATTATAGCAAATAAAACATAAATAGGTACAATTTATTTCACACACATCTAATCAATCGAGGGCGTACTATCCATCTTATGTGTGTGCATGTGCGTGTATGTGCCTGCGTGTGTGTGTGTTAAAAGTAATAATGGAAATAACAACTCTACATGTGCATTGGACTTTCGTCCAAAATAAATGAAATCTCAGGGAATGTTGGAAGCCATGTATAAGACAGTTAACTGCACCACTGAAGTTCACGAGCCCACACTTAAGGGCCATTCACTTACGAGAGAAGTTATAAGCTTAAAGTTAGATGCTGTAACATTAAGTACCTGAGTTATCATACATAATGTAAAACTGACGTGACAAAATATATCAATAAAACAAATGCCTGCAGCAGAAAAGTACGTGATGAATATTGACGCAAATTCCGAACTGAATAAGAAATCGTGCTTCTTTGGACTACATTAGCACTTATTTTAGATAGTTTACTTTGTTCATAGTGTTTTGTTCAGTAAACGAAACATTTGCACTTAACTGGTTACTTAGCTGAATGTTTACTTTCCTCAAACTTTCACGTTTATGAAACTTCTTATGAATTATTCCATTAAATAGGCTGATCACAAACTGTCATGTTCAAGTCCCATTTGTGGTGACCATACTAAGAAAATGATACTTTGTACAAAAAAGAATACTAATAAAGAAATCCATAGCATGTTGCTACCTATTATTTTACTAATAGTGCAAAATATCAACATTTAGTAATGCGTAGTTTAGATGAGGAGCCTTCTATAAATGTTCAAATTTTAACCACTCAAAGCGGATTAAAAAGGTTATACACAAAAGTCTGAAGAAAAGCACTGAAGACACATTTTGTATTTGGATGGAATTTATACAAAAATTGAGGGTAATTAAAATAAAGGACGTACAATGTTGCACCTGAAATTTTTTGACCGAGCTAAACACAAACTTTACTAGCTAAAATGAATACTATAATGGAACACATACATAATTATAGGTATAAGAACGAAATGATGGGGAATGAGTGACATGAAAACTTGCGGCAACCCATAACGGTATTGATCTAGCAACCAGGAAACCTACGAAATGAAGAAAGACCGGCCGGCACAGAAGGAATCGAAACTACGACCTTCCGAATGAGAGACTCGCATATTGACGTGAAGCCATCTCTTTCAGTTCAGAAGGGTATGTGCTGGACAAGTTATTCTTAGATATCAGCTAAGATAGCACTTCAGGTTTTTTCCATGCATTGTTTGGAATACCCTCATCTCATACTGCATGATAAAAGGCATTGTGTATTATTATCACGCTTTACCAGATCGTTTATAGCCACGGTACGATTTCGCTCCGAAAACTATTGAATATATTTAATGTAATAACCTTTTCACTACTCCTCAAAGGTTTTCCTCGCAGATCTTGTTTCCATTTTGCACGCGAGGATGGCTTTGAGGCAATAAGTCAACACTACGGTTGACACGTGGTATTCAAAACAAGAGAACTCAAAGTTCTGCGATTGGTGATCGGGTATAAAACGCATTACTGCAGTATATTACAACGTTATATTCTACATTATAACAACTTAATTGTTTTCTTAGAGTAGATAAAGCAAGAAGTTAAATAGGCCTTGGAACTAAATTGTGGAAGACTACACGAGTATTAAAAGGCACCAGACAATTACGTTCATTTCCTACACGTGCTTCTGCTTACATCTACTTTATGTGTACAACAAATAGATTATAGTTCTAATAAAGCGTCGCTTTATTACATCCGGTTCCAAAGTAACATCCTCTGCTTTTATTTTTCATAATGCTGATTCTATTAATAACCATAAATATGTTGAGGTAAACACAATATTTCTTGAAATAAAAACACAGGTCAGTAAAAACTAAGAAACAAATCTGCACGGGTATATTGATAATACATTACTGAAATATATTCCCCAAATCCCAACTTGGGTCTCGCTGTTGACAAAATGCAGTATTCGTAAATGGAAGGGACCCTCGACTAGGAGAGTAAACTTTGTGTGTAACCGGAGCTGGAGAGGAAAATAAAAGTATTTGTAGCGGAGGAAAAAGCAAATACGCCACAATAAAGCCACGTGACTTGTATCCACAAAAGGATCAAGTAGCGTTTCTCCCCACTCCAGCATAGGTCATGTCCCGCAGGGAGCTTGACTGTGTCCCTATCATGGACTTGCGTTGAATAGCTCCAACATGATTCGCTTTCCATTTCAATACGCGCCTAGTAGCAACCGTAGTCAAAGACGATGAATGTAATGAATTACATGCGACACAAATTTCATCAAAAGCATGCCCTTTGATGTGTTTCCAGCAAGGGTTATAAAGCTACACAGTCCATGGCCAGATTTGGTTGGGAATGCCAACCACACGTACAGCAGTTTATGGTGCCCCCGATGTCTAACCTTGTGGTATGCAGCGTCAACCCTTGGCTGCCTGTGGTTATTGGGAAACAGGCTCCATTTAATACAGAACATTAGGGTAACCTCTAGAAATGTATTGACTATTAAAGTTCGCAGCTGAGCTCGGGTTTTCTGCGTAACTGTGGACATTTTTCTACCAATCTCTCTCCCTCTCTTTACCACATTTTTCGTCCCTTTTTTCTATCTCATCCACTCTTACCTACAGTTTTCCTATCTAAACCTCTCTCTCTCTCTCTCTTTCTATATTCCCATATTCTCCTTGCACCTACAGGAAAATCAGCAATAAGCTAATTTCTGCAAATGTTTATCTCAACTAACACGAAGAAGATAGAGGAATAAGAGTTTGTAAGAATAGTTAGTACAAGAGTAGAGAAAGTCATGTGAGTGCAATACATCAGATATGTTTTCTTTCTTTTTTTACACCACATTGATGTGTTATCCCTAGTTTAATGGGGCGCCAGTGCTTTAATATTACCTGTATCAGGGTTGCCGTCCCCATGTAATTTTATGGGAGCGCAAAGTAGTTTAATTTTTGGTTGTTCAATTTCCAATGTGTTTTAATTCAGTTTACTTGTTTATGCAATCAGATCTGTCCAGTTATACAGTGGCATGATACCTGTTTGATGAAACTACTGAACTGTTAGTTTTCATAGTATTTTGTAAGCTAGGGACATTTTCATATGAGTGGCAATAAGGTAATTCCTTGTTTCATGACAACAAAGGAAATACCTACCAGTTTGGTAATACAAAATTCATGCATATAACAAGGAATATCTCCAAAAGGGTTCGCTAAAAATCTGATATTTTGCACTCACATGACCTTCTCTACTCTTGTACTAACCATTCTTACAAACCCTGATTCCTATATCTTCGTGTTAGTCGAGATAAACATTTCTGCAAATTATCTTATTGTTTATTTTCTTGTAGATGCAAAGGCAATATGGGAATAAAGTAGGCTTTGAGCGATAGTAAAATCTTTTAAAGCTTTCAAATTCCGTTCTCTTTGCACACGTAACATATAAAAAAATCAACAACGACGACGAATTTGTTTCCGAAACTGACACAAATAACAAGGAATATCTCCGAAATGGTTCACTTTGCAAACAACTTTATTTGCACATAGATTGTGTGTTTAGCGACATCTATATTATTTCGTATAGTAAATTTTGGTCTATCTCTTGCGATTTAGGAGTTATTCAAAAGTCATTCAGAGTAAACAGGACTACATAGGATATAGTGAGAAAATTCAAAATATGTTTCATTTTCATAAGAATATCTTAAATATGTCATTTTAGTCAAAATCGTTAGACATTTTCAAGAAAATCAAAATGTTCGAAACATTTTTTATGTAAAGGATAGTTTAGGCTGGAGGAATTTTCTTCAAAATCTTCCTGTCGCATCCTTAAGACATTAAACGTAAATACTAACTTTGGTTTGTAATCGACTTCTTGTTTTTGAGCTGTGCTATCCACAGACTGACAAACTTACACACGCTCACGTACAAACAGGGACCTTTACTTTTTTTAATTCAGGGAGTCTCCAGACGATCTCTTGGGGTTCATTAGTTATTTAAATGTCCTCCAGAATGAAGGGGACTCCTGAGGGCTTTCCCAGACAATCAAGATATTCTTATTTGTCATGAAAATATCTTAAACGTACGATATTTCAATCAAAATCTTTAGCCATTTTGAGAAAAGCAAAATTTTGAAATGTTTCAATATTCATTCAATTCAATGAATATTTGACATCATAAAGCTGCAGCATCTTTCAAGGATATTACATGAGAATTTCAACAAAATCTTCGACACCATACCACATCAATCATTGAATGCAAAATTTTCCAAATTTTTTATTTTCATAAAAATGGCTCTTAACCATTTTTATTAAGATACGGTATGTTTGAAGTATTTTCATGACAAAATGTACCTCTATCTCGAATTTTCTGGAAATAGCCTCTGAAGTCCTCTTCATTAGGGATGACCAGCGCAATTAGTAAGAGATAGAGAATCTTCGTGACCAAAGTTAAGTTATATGAAACTGAAATAGTCGGTTGGCTCTTTAATCCGTCATCAAGGCTGACGCCGCTAACATGCTGTCAACCAGAAAATAAATACAGCAAAATGGAAAAAAAAATCTCTAGTGAAAATCTTGTCTTTTGATACCACCTCTACGCTTGCACTGCAGTGCAAATGCCCCAGAGCTAACGAGATTTGTGTTTCATTTTATTAATTAAAATGTATTATGTTTAACATCTCGTAAAAAATAGATTATGCACATGGGAAAATATTCTGATGCATAAATTCTGTTTTACAGCTGTCTTTCTGTCTTTTGTTTAATTACATGTTATGTTTATCTCTCGCTGCATATTTACGAAAATATTTTTATTAGCGCATGGAGAGCATTGCTATAATGGTACTGCCTAAGCCAAATATGCCTGTGTTGTTGTTTTTGTTGTTATTATTATTATTATTATTATTATTATTATTATTATTATTATTATTATTATTATTATTATTATTATTATTATTATTATTATTATTATTATTATTATTATTATTATTATTATTATTATTATTATTATTATTATTATTATTATTATTATTTTGGACATCAGAATAGCGTAGTCAATTTCCATGACTATGCAATCCTAAATTATTTCTTAGGTAAATTTCCTTAAAAGTGGTAACATTTCTCATTCCAAACAGCTAGAATAAACACACATTTATAAACCGATAATGAAAAATAAATTGATTATATTACTGGTTGATGTGTAAAAAAAAATAGTTTTATTAGATTGAGGTGTGTGTGTGTGTGTGTGTGTGTGTGTGTGTGTGTGTGCGTGCGTGCGTGCGTGCGTGTGTGTGTGTGTGGGGGGGGGGGGTTTGAGTGGGGGTTAGCGGGTGAGTTGGTTTTGATTTTGAAGCAAGACATATCAAATTGAACCTTTCTTTGCAAAGTGAAAGAGTAGCGGGTTTGTTATATATGCCGCAACCGACTGCTTCGAAATTGCTTAAATCCATCTATGCAGTAGTGACGAAATGGTCCGGCGTTTTCCCATTGATTGATACTACAATAAAAATGTGACTGTGTTAAACGTAATTTTATTCATGTTTAAATCAGCCGGTTAGATTTAGTGTTGGTGGATGTAAGCAGAGATATCTTGTGGGATTTTGTGCAAACTTTGATCCCTGTAAAACTGTGCCTAAATATGGCGAAATTTTATACAAGAATTTTTGTTTCTAGAAAGAAATACTTCAAATCAGAAAGAAAGAAATTAAGGGTAGTAAAAGTTGAAGAAAAAGAAGTGGAAGATGAAGCTAAAAAGCCAGCTAAAGGCCATTAATATAGTTTAGGAGAATTCTAAAGCAGTAAATATGTTATCATACACGTAAAATATTCGTCAGTTTTCTTTGCCTTCTATTGCTTTTTTTTTTTTTATACTTTATTTAATCTTTAAAATGTTATTTGCAGTGCAATTCTTAATACATTTCTTTGAAATTTTGCATACATATTTTTAGGTAGTTGCTTAATTTAAATTGGTATTTTAAATCCTGTAGATGGAGCAATTTGTTATTGAATTTTGATTTTCAATATTATTAATAATTTGAAGAAAAATTGTAATGTATTCAATGATGTTTTTCTCCAGAACTGTTTGACAAAGTCAAGGAAAAATACTAGATTTCGTAGATATAATCAAATTAAATATATAACTACAGTTTATTTTATTGTTAACAATTAATTTGTGTTTGAAAAATTTCTTATACTACACTAAAATTACAACAAAACCGCGCCCCTTTTTTGCAAAACCTATGTTAGATAGAAAAGTGAAATTTGGCAGACCTACTAGATATATTCTAGCACACGTGCATACAAATTTTCATATCATTGTGACAAAAATTGTGGATTTTAGTCTTTTTTCACAGACGCCTCCCCTTAAAGGGTGCTATAGTATAAGCAAATACTTCGAAATCAAAGCTAAAAGTTTGCAGTTAATCATGGTATTACAAAAGAAAATGGAAAAAAGTGTGTTTTGTCCGGTGGTTTACCAGTGGCTAGTTTCAGGCACTAAATGATAGAAAGTTACTGCTACAATTACGAATACATAAGGGGGAAAGTGCACAGGAAACTACAGAGATCAACAGGAGTGCCACAAATATACCCGGTAACAGTGAATTCAATGTGACATTTGGAGTCCCTCTCTGCTGTACAAATGGTCTCCATGAGAACGCTGATGTTAAAAGTTGCAACAATGTTGTTCCTGCTCCTTGAAAAGTCACGAACCAACTAAGGGTGCAACACTTGTGAAACTCTCGGTAGCAAGGGTGTTTTCAACTTAGATATTCACTTCTTTTTAGTTAGGAAAAAAGCTTTAGGCGCTAGCTTCATGAACACTTCAGCTTTGAAGACTCTGATAACAGAAAATAACTTTTGTATAAAATTCTGATATGAGTTATATACGGCTCTTTTTCACGCAAATTAAAATTTTTACCAGACAAGTAATTACAGCAGGGCGTGTCAGAAAGGCATGCAACCGAGTGCATGTAGGAGACAAACAGGTTCATGAACTGTAAGGATGTGAATTTGTATCACGTATGCAATGTATTAATTCCACAAAAACTAAAAGCGTTTGATATTTCGTGCTAAATTAAAGCAACGCGCATATAAAAATGAATATAAGCTATGGAAGCTTTGATAGGTTCCAACTGGAAAACACAAGTTCTATTTACACACAGAGCTTAGCTGCATCATGGTAATTAAATTTAAAAGAGAGAGAGGTCTGTGTTAAACGTACAAAGGGTTATGTATAAGCCGGGTACACCAAAGGTGCCGATGCGGTTTTTACTTTCTCTACTACGTTTAGTAAGTAGGGGACGTATTGTACTCAACTCAAAAATTCGATGTCGTGATTTCACCGGAAATATGCTTTGAGACCCTCTGAATCCACAAAGATAAACAAATCTGATTTGCTGCACTCGCATGAGTTTCTCCACTCTACAGTCCCTCTGGCAGCAACTAGCCGACCGAAGCGCCTCCCTTCTGCCGAACACCGTATTTCCAGAGCGCAAGCACCACCGCAGTGCATTCTACCGGCGACCCTGCTAACACTTTCAACCTGGAAAGACCGGATAGAGAACGAAATGAGTGAAACAAAAGGGAATGAAGCTCGGGAGATGTAAGGTTGATTGAAATTGATTGAACTTGAAAGGAAGAGTTTCAAGAAACTATCACCAGAGTTCCCCAACTTTCAAAACTTATTTTTGAAAGTAAGTTTAAATTACTCGTCAGAAATAAAGAGTCGCCACAAGATTCTAAGTTCCCCATTCAGAGCTCTGCGCATGCTCATAGTGGCACAGCCTTGATTCACAAGGTAACAGTAATGAACCAAACTTTATATACCCTATATTTTGTTTAGATTCTAAAATGTGCTCTACTAATGTATGCAGGGTTGTTTCTAAGAGCAATTAAGACCTCTAACAGCTGAAATACATTAATTGATAAATGTAAGGTCTGGCAAGCAAATGTAACCACGGTGGCCAAGTCTATAGGTGGTGCAATGCAACGAACAGAAGTTGCACGTGTCTGCGAGGTGGGTGAAAGAGCACCAGGTTCAAATGCCACCGCAATAGCAATATACATTTACATTTCCTCAATATCGCAGATGTGTTGTGGGACAGAGTGCTAGATGCATGGCAGGATGTTGCCATAGAATTAAGCTTTTTGATAAAGTTGTCGATGTTGTGGTATATGTGTAAGTATTGGCCTTAGCCCGTCTTTTGGTTTGCGAGTTTTATTTATTTCACTTTTTGAAGAATAAGAACGTTTATTTTTATGTTTATTTGAATCTTTTATGACTTAGGTTGCCTTCAACAGCCCAGAAGCGATGGGCAACAATATTTTCACAATGTCTTTAGCATAAAAAGTTTTTTTATAAAATGTCATGTTACAACCATACACATATTTAGAAGCGAAAAAATTTACAGTGCGATGTGGAGTTTCGAACTCACTACCAACAAATCGAAAGAACGTTACCCATAGGTCGCTCACTCTCAGAATACACTATACACTACAAGGTGGAAGGTACTGCCTTGGCTTGAATAACCTGGCTAATAGATGCAGGTGTAAGAAATCTAACATGCTAATGTTTAGTCGTTTTGTAAAAAAATATTTTTTTCGGTAATGTAAATGGTAACACTGAGCTATCCTCACACACTCCAGCGGCCTGTGTTGTACCCGATCGGCGTTTGCTTTGAGGCTAGATGTAAACAAAACACTCGCCCATTGCATTTACCGTACCGCTGAGGAGGCCACTATGTTGGGCAAATCCACATTATTCGAAACGTTATGTCTGGCAGGTGTGAATATTACTGAAATTATGTATTTTTTCAAGTAGTAAAAGGACTTTTCCATAGTTAAGAAAGCAGAAAAATGAAGCAATCGAAACCACGTCTTTTAGGGTTGAAGCAATGTTGACATAAAGGGATACAGATTTTCCAAATAACGCCCATTATTGTTATTATTGTAGTTATTATTGTTACTATTGTTATTATCACTACTATCCCTTACGGGCTAAAACAATACACAGACAAATAAGTCTTCATGTTCGTAAAACAATTGCGTGCTTTTGTAGTTAATGGACTGAAATGAAACTAATTATCTCCTTGCCATAAGTGACAGTTAAACTGCCATCCCATTCACCAACGGTTATATCTAGTACATGAATTTATCACCTACCTTTCCTTCTATCCGCACTTTTAGTACAACGTCAGGCGATACTTCCCCTAACCTCTCCTTCAACCGAATGTGGCCGCTGTTCAACGAAGGTGAGAACACGCGAAGTGATGTTGCCAAATTTCTTAGAAATTAAACTTTGCATGACATTTTAACATTAAATTATGAAAAAATGAATTCGAATTAAGGTAAAAGGGCATTACAGTGTTGCTCACACAATGTTTGCGTGGCAGTTAGTGAAATAATGAAGTATTTCTGTCCAAGAACCTAGATGCTCGAAATATTTGGCAATAATTATTGTATTGGAGATGTTTGTTACAATCTTGTAGAATTTCTGATTAACGACTCGGTATAAATTTAGAGGCACAGCTCACCTTTGATCGCTATCGCCTGTCGCCTATTGTGAACCGAGCTTCCAAGGGCCAGCTCATTATTTTTAAAGGAAGTTTCCGTGGTAGAGAGAATAAAAAGGGAGCAGTTGATGTCCAACTGAGACCTGTGTAAACAGCACAAAAAACAGACGAGATATTTACGTCTCCTACCACGTTCTCCATTCAGGGATATTGGAATTCGCTACTATTTAATCACACGATATAGACAGCATGAAGCATTAGGAAGGTATGGCACGTGAAGCAGTAATGAATTTCCTGAGAAAGTGCGATAGAGGTAAAGACCATTTCCTCCCCATTCATAAGGCCTCTGCTACACAATTCATGCGATACACCGCTCTACCTTCATACATAACACAGGAGACCCTTATCGACTTGACCACTCCAGATGCCAAGGAACCTGTTACAAACGGCGGGAAATGTTCGCGGATCAATGCACCAGATCTAGAGGCGCCATTGGGTTTCTGTCTAACGCCTGTCACAAACACCTGCTGCAAGTGGCACCTACTTGTCTTCAGAATATGTTATTGATTCACATCGGCGTCACACGGCTGTTGAGGCACCGTTTTTACAGACCGTAATCATTCGACATCGCTTCCAGTTCAGAACAAATGGTAGAGATTCAGTTCAGGTGCGTCGTTTCGTTTTGGGAGTTCATCTTTTCGAAAAGCTTACGACATTTGGTCAGACCAATATACAGGAAGGTCCATATACATTTTTACAAGTGAATATTTCTTAATCCAACTGCAAAAGCCAAAAACCTAGAACTCCAAGTCTCACAGGAACAAGGGAGACCTCCAAAAAGGTATGGAAAATCTACTTCACGTTAATCGAGATAGACATTTGTAGATGCAAAGGGAATAAAGTAGGCTTTAAGCGATAGTCAAATGTTTTAAGAGTGGTCACTATATGACGACTTTAAAATCCGTTCTCTTTGCATGACCAACAGATAAAAAATTAATAACGACATTCCATTTTAGAATAGTCTAAGTTTTGCAAAATTCTGACAAATAACAGAGAATATCTCCATAATGGTTCACTTCAGAAATAAACATTATTTGACATGAATTCTATGTTTTAATGAGATCTACATTTTTGTATTTTTTGCAGTAAAATTTGGTCTCTCTCTTACAATTGTGCAGGTCATCAAGAGTAAACAAGATATGAGCTATAGCTTGAAAATTCAAAATATACATTTAATTTGCCATAAAAATATATTAAACTTATGGCATTTTAATAAAAATCGTTTGAGCCATTTTTGAGAAAATAAAAATTTTTGACATACAGTTTAAAATGGAGTAATTTTCTTCAAAATCTTCATTTTGTATCCTTATAGACACACACACACACACACACACACACACACACACACACACACACACACACACAGACCTATTTCTAAAAATACTTTTTTTTTAATCAGGGGGCCTCAAGATATATATTTCGGTGAAATCTCGACATCGAATTTTTGGCTCGAATACAATATTTTCCCTACTTAGCATACGTAAAGGAAAAGTAATGATGTACCCTAAACTTGACATTTAAAGCAGCAAAACGCCAAGGTAATAAGCTCGCAAACACCTCAATATTCACACAAGCACTTTGAAGCTATCTACTTGACTTCGTCCCCATTCAACTGCTCAAGCACACTGAAAGTTTATCCTGCAAATATCATTAGCTACCTAACTTATATGCATTTAAGTTGGCCCACCTTATTCACACAAGAGCATGAATTAAGACTGGTACCTACTTTGACCAAAGTTTGCATGGTGACTTACCTCACGTAGGCACAAAAGCGAACATCTCTCTCTTAACAGGAACCATCCAAACGGCGTTGCTGCATTCCTAGCCCAAGACCAACTACCACGAGTTCCAAAACCGGTCGTCTCTCTAACCTCACTCGCTCAAAACTAAAGCCATAAACGAGGCAAGAGCTCATACCAACACGACAAAATAATAGTTGGTGTAAAGACTTGCATCCTAGCATTCGCCTAAGTGACCCGGGCACGAAGATTGGCCACGGGAATCGAATCCACGACCTCCCGAACGCGAGCCACAGAAATTACCGCGCGAGTGCCAGAAATGGGCAATTTTGCACAATTTATGCCGTCATAATAAGCGTTTTAATGCTTGGATCGCATTCAGAAATATTACCGAACAAGTGAAACAATACAATAAACTGCAGAAAATACAATCTGATGTGTTGCACTCACATGACTTTCTATACCCTTGTAATAATCATTCTTAAACTTCTATTCCTATATCTTCTTCGTGATACTTGAGATAAAGATTTACAGTAATCGTATTACTTATCTTCTTGTAGGCATAAGAAGAGTATTAGAATACAGTAGGCTTTGAGCAATAGTCAAATATTTTAAAGTTTTCAAATTCCGTTCTCCTTGCACGGTTAACATATAAAAAATAAATGGCGATGTTCCATTTGATAGAAGTATAAGTTGCCTAAAACTCACACAAACAGCCAGAAATATCTCCGAAATGGTTCACTAAAAGTCATCCAGAGTAAATAAGGATCACATGGACTGTAGCCAGAAAATTCAAGATACACATTTCATTTCTCATAAAAATGTCTCAAACATATGGTATTTTAATCAAATTCGTTAGAGCCATTTTCAAGAAAAAAAATTTTCGAAAAATGTTCCCTGTAAAGTGTAGTTTAGGGTTGAACAATTTTCTTCAAAATCTTTGTGTCGCATCCTTGAAAGACATTAAACTCAAATACCAACTTTGGTTTTTAACCCACTTTTCGTTTTTGAGTTATGCTGTCCACAGGCTGACAGACAGACAGACAGACAGACACACGCGCGCAGACCTTTTTCTATTTTTTTTTATCTAGGGGCTTCAAAACATATTTCCGGTGAAATCTCCGAATTTTGGGGGGAATACAATACGTCCTCTACTTTACTATAGGCAGTAGAGAAAGTAATATTACGGAACAAGCGAAACTCAATACAATAAACTGCAGAAAAGGTGGAAAAAGCAGAAGAAATATAATTCTCTTTAAGTGTGAGCTGTCAAACTTCGCGTGGAAGCATGGCATCCTATGACAGCTCATAAAAGGAACTGCAGGCCATAAAAAACCGCGAACCTTTGTGAGGCTTATGGCTCTAAGACCTCCAGCGACACGTGGTGAATTATTGCGTCTTCTCTTTGCTCTGGTTCATCGTGTATTATGCTTAATGCACTCTGGTCTTAGGGAATATTTCCTAGAAATTAATGCATTACCAGAAAGGAAAGAACAATGAAAAGAGATAAAAGAGCAATTAACTATAAGGAACCATTTTACATTCATAACTTAAGACTTAAGTATTTGAATTTTGGCAGGTCCATGTACCTGTAATTAAGCACATGACTGGGAGACTGAAAATGGAGGATAACGAGATTAATCTCCATATTAATTGAACTGGAATATACCAGCAGTCTTAAGAGATGTATATCTTCCATTTTATATGCTGAGAAAAATTTTACATTCAATATATAGAACAAAGTGCTCGTAAAATTGCGTTTGTACCTTCAACTTTAAACAATATACATATAAATGAGATACTGATGAAAGAAGTGAATGTTGTGCTAAATAGAAATCCTGATTTCAGCAGATGTTTTAAGGTAACTATGCAGCATAGTTCTATCAGTAACAAATACCACTGCAAGATTCTGAGTTAATGCCATGCCGGCACGTTGCCATAATAGTCCAGTTGTTTAGAAGATTGGAAGATCAGTGGTTCAAATACTGGCAATGGCATTGCATCTTTCAGTTTGACTCTACCTTTCCTATATTGTGCTACACTCGGCTAGTATAAATGGACATTTAATTCCCATAAAATTATATCTATGACATTTACATAAGTTTTACAACCACTGATATTTTATGAGTATCCATTTCATCTGTTACTTTTCATACAAAAAGCCATTTAAGCTGTTCAGGTAAAATATTTTCACAGAAGAGATTCTAAACTAGTATTACATATATTTCGTATCCATGGAAGATAGGAAAAGGACATTCATTTAGTTATATTCTGACAAAATGATAAAAGTCCAGGCCAGTTTTTTTTTCTCACTTTGTTTTGTTCCTAAATTTTTGCACAAATACACAGCTCTTTAATTGCCGTTAACACGGTCTGCGGTCTTTTGTGATATTACAACCCACAATTGTTTTCTTCTTGTAACCTTGACTCACTCTTTTCTTTATTCACTTTCTCTGTCTCTCAAACAGCTGAGTTTGACGATAAAATCGCTCAACGCTTATTAACTGCTTCGCTATGTTTCTTTCGTCGTCACCGTAAACACACACACACACACACACACACACACACACACACACACACACACACACACACACACACACACACACCACACCAATGCTGGTTGCCTCGCCTCCTTATATAGTGAGGATGACGTAATATGGACTTTTCTCAAACTTCTGTAAATGCACCTGGCATCGGACACTTCTCGAATAATCTGGAAAAACCTTTGTGTTGCCGCTCTGATTATTGTCACGTGTTCACAACACTGACTCGATACAGTTTAAGACTGAGCGTCTTTCATACATGCACCGCCAGTGGGGTGGGACAACCCGGACCCGACTGTCGTTGTTGTTGTTGTTGTACTGTTTAACGCCCGCTTTTACTACTACGGCACCGCAGGCGGTGACACTGATGATACATGAAGATGGAGCACCGGTGGAATGAGATGGCGGGGGAAACCGGAGTACCGGGAGAAAACCCGCCCTGACGCCGCTTCGTCCACCACGAATACCACATGCGGGTCCCTGGGATCGAACCCGGGCCGCCTAGGTGGTAGGCGAGCGCGCTAAGCGCTCGGCCACGGCGCCGCCAACCCGACCCGACTCTCCTTTGCTGAGCGCCGTGGCCGGCGTCACAATGTCTTGGTAATTTTTTTTTTTTTTTGTTTGTCTTGAGGAGTTTTATATTGAACCTGTGTTAGTATAAATTACTTCTGTGGTCATTTGTTATTATAATACTTTGTATCTTGGTAAGTATTATTTACAGTGGCCTAGGAAATATACACTTCTTCATAAACTCTTTCTCTGGTGAATCCTCATCTAATTTTGGGGTAGAATGTGAGATCAGTACTAGTCTCTGCTTAACACAGAACAAGCTTTTAGAAGTAAGCAAGCTGTAACGTGCGGTTATTAGCAAAAAACGAAATATTCAACCTTGATTTACATTCATCTTAATACAATTAACAGGATTAGGAGATAAGGGTGTTTAACACCTCCCAAGCGCGCCGAGAATCCAAGCTTGAACGCCAGTTGCAGTTCGGAACCCGAGAAACAGTTTGGCAAAGAGAATGGCAACTTTGAGTTGCCCAGGGCAGACATGTTTTTAAATTCCTTTTCATGTGACAAGTATATTGTTCTTCTTAACTCTGCCACAGCCAGCTCCCGTCTTCTTTTTCATTTTCGCTTCCGGCAGCCTGATGAATGCGGAATTCGGAGCAATGAAATGCTGGACTTCGTTTTATCATGGAAAAAGCCACACTTGGAGTTCCTTGCAGTCTTATTCCATTCTTTTCTCACAGCATTCTGCACCAAGAGTGGTGCACTTTTTGTGTTTCATGAGGCGTGTTCAAATGAAACGCATTCGAATTCTCTTTATCGGGCGGAAAAGAAAAGAGACAGAAAACAATCGCATAGAAAGGTTAGTATTTATTTAAGCTCATGAAAACACCTTTTATTCTTACTACCACTTACCTACAGTAGACTCAGAAAACATCTTTCACCAAGCATTCGATAGCGAGGTTTCAAATTTATACAAATAAATACTGAGATCTCCTCTATACAAACAAAATGTATTCCAAATATTTGTGCTTGTCTGTGAACAGCTAAGTATAAAACCAACAGTTGAAAAAGCACCACACTTCACACAAAGAATCCTTCAAAGATTCAACACAGATTTTCCTCGCAAGTCCCACTGTTCAAAACTACGCTTTACACAGCAAAAACTGCGCTGTTCTTTATTTTCTTAAATGCGGGTCTAAGAACTTTTTTTTTTCGGTCTGGGTGACTCAGTTGGTTAGATGCTGGCCTACTGATCCCAAGGTCGTGGGTTCAATTCCTGCCCAGACCAATGGTTTTTAATTGTGCTTAAAAACGACAGCTCCACGTCAGTAGATTTATTGGCATATAAAGATCTCCTACGGGACGAAATTCCAGCACATGTGATTCTGGCAATTGACAGCGTTGTTAAACAACAAAATAATTAATTACAACTAACAATTTTTAATTTCTCTAATAAGATATACCACTCAAACATTCGATGTCAAGATTTTACCAGAAATATAATTTTGAGGTACTCTGCATTCAAAAGAGCGATTTTTAGAAAAAAGCTATTTCTGTGCGAATGGGGACGGAAGGTTCAGTGAAATACCAAAATAGGTAAATAAGTTTATTATCTATAAAAACAGTGTAGCTATTTCCCAAGGATTCACCTCAATTAGAATTAAGAGCATAAAAATAGCTTTCAGAAGAATAAAACGTATAAACGTATAAACGTATAAAGAGTAGAAAAAGTCATGTGAATGTAAAATTAAGGATCTTTTATCTTAGAGATAACCATTTACATATTCAAGGCATGCTCGACAATGTCACAGTCTTCTCTTGTCTCTTCATGACACCAATATGCACTAATCAAAGATGCACTCATCCATAACTATACTGCTACCCACCAATCAAAAGATCGACCTATAGCAATCGATACTTTGCCATCTACGCACATTCTCACGCAATTGAACGTGAAAATATTGACTCCCGTATAACAATTAGTGCTAATATTCTAAATAACATTTTAATAAATGCAATTTGTCTTCCCGTTTTTCAAAGTCTACATTTTTAAAGGTGATACCAGATGTATATCCTCTCTATATCATTGTGTTAAGGCCACTATGATAAAATCATTAATTTCGCATTTGAAGGTGTGGTTATCGATTTTCGTATGTACATTGGAATAACAAATACTTGATTAATATGTCGCACACCAGTGACAATAATATGCAGCGTAGAATGTTAAAAGTATTTTAAAATCGACTCATGTTGGAGCATAAATAAAATATTCGCATCTTAATTGCTGGTATTATATTCTCGTTGCATGATATGCTATAGTAAATATGACTGATGTTATAAACAGCTGAATGTTGTTTTCACATCTTGCAGATACTCGAGTACGACTTGTTTAATTTGTAGGGTAATATTTTATTGCGGCGTACTTGTGTTTAATATCAGATCTTATGTCTTGGGGAGAAATATTTAAGCAAACTGTATGACGTTTAGAATCAATACATATTGTGACATCGGGCTCGGTTCACACAAATGACGGGCCGGATCGAGCTATTTCACACCACATGCAGTGCCGGCGAGTGGGCAAAGAAATTGAATATCAGGTTGCCTGTCAACAATAGAAACGACAGAAACAAAAGGGGGTTTCGATAACGTTCGTGAAACTTCTAGCTGCGTCATTTACAGTGCATGCATGCGTGTGTGCGTGTGCGTGTGTGTGTGTGTGTGTGTGTGTGTGTGTTTGGAGGGGCGGAGTGAGCTCGAAATAGACCCGTGTGACGTCATGCCTAGTATATAAGAGCTGTGAGTTGTGTAAGCCCGAAAGACTGTGGACTCTTAACGACGAAAAAGAGTTGTATTTGTGGTAAAGTTTTGGAAGATAAAGTAACAGAGAAGTAACCGGACATCAAGTGGAAATATGAACACCTGTAACTTCCTGTAGTGACCCTCAGCTAAAGATGAAAAAGATTATTTCTCGAAATAACAAGCAACATAAAGAAGTGACGAGTGTTAATACTTCCAGTTGTATGCCAAGGAAATCATAAATCTCATGGTTTTAATTCCAAATGTCCATCCTATCGTCTTCCTTTTAGGCGCCTTTCATGCGCTTACATGTTTTAAATCCTTCGCTAGTTCTTAATTAACTCTGCAAAAACTTAATGTGCATCGTCTTTGGCGATCCTGGAAGCAATTTTAAAAACGCTCATGTCTACGTTAATTCTTATTTCGCGGAGTTAAAGGATAGTGTCCTTTCATATAGGAGTCTGACGCTCATTACCAGTCCTCACTGTGAGGATATTCTTGGTACTCCTTGCTGAATGGGTCCTTTCAACTGTCACGGTTTCCGCTTTCAAAAATATGAAGTCATGCTTTAGGCAAAAGATGTCGAAAGCCTGGCTGCTGTCTGCGAGTAATTAAAATATTAAGGTTCAGACAGAATAAATGTGATAAATAAGCAAAACACGCATTTCAAATCTTAATGTCATCTAATTGAAGATTTGTGAGTTACTTTTAATACTAGGGCTGCATAATCAATCACTATTACATGAACTAATGTTAATTGAATTGTTCTTCTACACTTAATAGCACCCTGGCATAGGACTATTGACTGGTAAGATTTATATTTACAGATGTCCCAAAATTAGACTGACAAATTTTGGGAGCTGAGAGATATTATTTTAAACACTTTTTGTTATTTGCAAATTAGTATTGTGTTTATCTTAGAAGGCCACAGAATTTTGATCCAAGAAACAGAGAACACATAAACTAAACACAAACGTCTCATTGTCTACACTTAATCACAGCTTTACTATTCAAAATTGGACAGACAAACTTCTAAACCAGTGAAATGACTGGTGTCTTTGTGAGAGTACGGCAGAATAGGGCACGCCGATGCAATCGCAATGGGCGTGCGTTCCAACATTTACTTTGAACAGTAAAGCTGTGATTAACTTAATCAATGAGATGTTTGTGTTTTGTTTGTGTTCTGTGTTTGCTTCTTGGATTAAGATTGTGTGCTTTACTAAGATAAAAGCAATACTAATTTACATTGTTGATTTTGCCGTGATACTTAAACTTAGTGGAAGGCAGTAATCTATGACTCGTGTAGTGGTTAAACGAAGCACCGCAGCAAAAAAACTTTCCTTAACAAAAAGTGTTTACAATAACGTTATCTATCAGCTTCCAAAGTTTGTCGGCCTAAGTTTGGGACACCTGTGTGTATGTGTATGTATGGATGTATGTAACGGCTAATCTCCGAAATCCCTTGACCGATCTCCTAGAAATTCGGCACGTATGTGTATTTTTTCATGGAGAAGGTACTCTACTGTCCATGTTACTATGCAATGTATCACACTCACATGGTTTTCTCTACCTGCTTTTCTTTTACATAACACATTCATGGGCCCTTCTCTAATCCTTCTTCTGCAAACAATTCAATTTGCTATCTGGCTGAAATAGAAATGCAACGTATTACATCCACACTGCTTTCTCTACTCGCTTTTCTTCCTAGTACTTGTGATTGTTTAACAATGCTTTTGCACAGTGCCTTCTCCAAACTTTAATTTATTTGTTGTTCTGTGTGGTATTCTTAGAGTTTAACTCATTGTTTAAGCGTATTGAATAATATTTTTAATAGGAATAAATCGTTAGACTGTGGGCAACAGTATTTCTCCTAGTAATGTTATAAATAAATGATAGATAAACAGTTTAAGTTGCTTTACAACCACCGGCAACGTTAACGATAACCAGAACGAGAAAGTTGAAATAATGTATTCAAATGGGAGTATTCACAACCAACGGAAAGCTTGTCGTTTTAACTTTCTGTTCCCGTTACCGGGCACGTATGTTAGTCATATTAGACTTTTCACTGTAGAAATTAATCAAGCCGACCGTGCCATGAAACAGCCGCTAGAGTTCTCTCTAGTCACAAGCTAGAAAACATATCATTGGCCATTGTTGGAAACAAATTCTCAATGCGCAATAGCCCCTACATTTTCTTGTACCTTATCACAATTGTTCTTGGGCTGTTGTGAACCAAATATTGAGTGCTGCCTTGCTTGCCGTTCTTGGAATCCTTATCGTTACCGTTGCCGGGTGGTTGTGAACCGTCCTTAAGACTGCGGGTTGAATCTCGGCTCTCAATAAAATACGACAATTTATACCCAGTAGGTTTACCGTGACATAAAACATTTCGGAAAGATGCTAGCCTTATATAAACTTAGTAATTATTATTTTCAATTGCACAAACGAAAACAAAATCAGATGTCCTGAAAACTTATTACGTAACATGCGGTGAATTATTCATCTCATTCACGAAGGCAAGGAGTTGGATAAAAAAACCAATTTCCAAACGTTTTTCGCTGCAGCTAAAATGAATAATGGAAAGGGAGCTGGTAAAGAAAAGGAAAAAGGCAAGCTTCTTGTGCACTAACTGGTCGTTATCTTGTATGCAAGGTATATTGCGCTTTTCTTATTACAGAGCCAACAGAAATGAGAGATTTTTCCGTCGAGCGATATAAGGAGAAGAAAAAGGCAACCTCTGGAATCATTATGTTAGATATATTATTCGTCCTCTAGAATATACGAATGCATTTTCCGTTGCGTTTAATTTGATCCATTCCGCTTTTGATTGTATTATTCCCTTCTCTGATATTGAAACTGGTACAGGATGTAACAAAACTGCATTACGAAACATTAGAGCCATCTTCCGCTTATTCAGAGAAAGGGTTCAGAATGCTTCATTAAGCTTAGCAGTCACTGCTTATAGCGTATGATGCACAAGTGTTTTAATATTCATGTAGAATTAACTATCGTGTAACAACCACCCCATGCCAGAACTGCTAGCTTATCAATAGGCGTTCCTGTTTCGCCTTTGATAACTGAATCAATTGCAAATTGGGACTGGCCTGTAACAACTCACACTATTAAGGTTCACACTGGGCTGCTCCCGATTGCTTAATGTGGTACGTAGTTGTATTTTGAAGTGATTTTCTTGATTGATCCCCTAAAAGTCAGACAACTCCATTCTCCAAGAGAGAATCAACAAAGCCGGAATTCAGCATATGTCTTGCAGTTCCACCCAAGATAGGTATAATATTATTTCATACTCTTACTACATAACAGAGGGGTGCTCAACCTTGCAGCACACGCTCGCTTTCCCATCACATGTTATTTCCCTCCTCCATGACCTCTGCTAATCAGAGGCGGATGATGTGGAGTAGTAATAAATGCAATTTAGTGGGAGGACAAATATTTTTGTTTTCGAGATGAAGACGATAAAGTCAAGTGCTTGATTCGTAAGACTGGTAGTTGCAGATTTATACCATTTGCCTTGCTTATGTTCAATGTTCACGATAAAGTTATTCTACTGGAAACTCCAACGAACTTTTGAAGCAATTGTACGAGACGTTCCCTTTACAATTTGAAGACCTAAAACATTTGAAACCAAAATCACATTATTTTGCACTTTTGAAGATCCCATGTAGTGATATATCGTTTGTTTTCATCGCATTTTGTCTTTGTTGGAGCTGTAGTGTTAGTTGTGAATATCTAATTTAATGGTTCTTATTACTGTACATCTGGGAACGCTAGTTGCAGCCGCAGTATGTGCAATCGGCGGATCACATATGCCGTCCTCTCCTTTAAAGTCATTTGAATTCATTTTGAATAATGTGTGCCGTGTGTTTAGGTACTGCTTTTCCACGTCCTATTGGCGAGGAACTTGCTTTATAAGTGACAGGTGCATTATCTGTTTCGCACGGCCGCCACATATTTATACAGGTGTAAGAGTTTTTTGCAATCTTTGTTGTGCGGCACTAGTTGTGTCTGAATGACTGCATAAACCTTGCAACTCAGCCTGGGTTGTTTTGGTTTCTATACACGCGCCGGACACGCAATGTCCTTATCTCCAAAGTATATGTATGCGTTCCATACATGACTCTCTCTCTCTCTCTTGCTTTCTCTCTTTTTGTCCATGGTTAGCACGTCTGCCTCACGTTCAAGAGGTCGCGAGTTCGAATCTCCTATCCGGCTAAGGTTTTTTCCAGATTTTCCCTTATGCTGAGAGACGAATGTCGGGTAACTTAAAGCTCCACGGACCTCGGGCTCATTTGAGCATCATTTCACCCATTTCATTCATTCACCGTCCGATATGACCTCAGGTTGGAGGACGTTAAAAAATTAAAAAAGGTTGTCCATGGGGCTACAATTATCACGAGAAACAGTATAGTTCCGTCCGGGTTGCACAGAAAAGTAGTGTCATTTCCGATTTTCAGTCACTAAAATTGCACAAAAAAGAAAAAGGGGGTTAAAGGGAGCTAATTAGAGTGAAAGAGGAAAGGTTAATGACAGAGAGAGGGGAAAAGGAAGTTGAGAAGTCCGGAGAGACGAAGAAGAATCTCTCTTCTTCACACAACAATGTAAATGACGTGGTAATTTTGCTAGTATAAATATGATTTGCAACTGCATTTGGATTTTCTGTTTATTATCTGAGTCAAATAATGTTAAAGCATCTAAAATTTGTGCCGTCTATTTAAGTGGAACCTCGAAAACAAGCAAATACGAGAAAATGTTTTGAAATAAGGAGCGTTGTTTTTTGCATTTAAACTATCAGTACCAAAACATGTTCTGTTTCAACAGATCAGGACAGTGCCTTTTATTCAAAAGTTATAATAAACCAAACAGCAGGAACCAATCTGAAGCGTAAAGCCCTCCTCTCCCACACACATACACGCGCACCCCGAATGTCAAGACATGACATTTTCCCTGTCATCAATATAATAACCCACGTGCCAACCTTGTCGCCATACTATCAGAGACTTTGATATTAAAAAATACCACATTTACCACGCAAATTAATTTGGTGTTCGATATTCAGCCTGACATTAATATCAGGGTGTAGGAAATCTCAGGAAATAAAGCCTTACTCATGCAAAGGTATCCGTTACAAGCTCCAAAATGATGGGTAATACCATGTAACTTTTCAATATATTTTACAGCAAGCTCTTCCATAAACATAGTTTCCTATACCGGGTGATTCACCAGCACCTTACGCCTTAGGTATCTAGAACAACATTCCACAACCGGTGTGCCGTCAGTGAAAGGTGTGGCGCGAACATTTACAATAGTTATTGTAATAAATTACTTCTCAATTTTTATTAAGAAGGTGCTTGTTTATGCTTTAATATATTCTGATTAGTAATATTTTAATAGAAATTAAAAGTAAATTATTTATAAGTTAATTATCCAATATAGTTGCTATAGTTTGGTTATCTTGTTATTTGTATTCTCGCCTGTAACATTGTGTTGGTTTGATGGTTACAGGCAGCAAGCTTTGTGTTCACTGCAGAGAAAGCCCTATAAGATCTTCAAGAAGCCCTTTAGAGGCTTGAACCAATCATACAATATAGTTTACGTTCAAAACTGTGTTATATGACCTATATCTTACAATGATTCAAGAAAATAAAATGAAAAATTCAAACAAATCTGGTGAGGATTCAAAGCTACGTTTAGCAAATGCATATCGTTTTAGAAGCCTTTCTTCAAGTTCGTAAGGGCACTGGAGTTCTTTTATGACCTTCTCGAGTTTACTGGTTTCTAATATTTGGCAAGAATACACGCTAATGATTACTAAATAAATCATATAATGCTGTTAATACTGCAAGAGAGCTAGGGTAAATGTTTGTAGGTTGAACAAAAGCTTTGGGTATGACCAAAAGCTTTCTCCATTGGCATTTAATGTGTTTTTATGGTATTATGACATTGGGTCTTCCAACAATATACGGGCAAGAGGAGCCCGGGTGACCTTGGATACGACGATCGTGTGTGTGTGTGTGTGTGTGTGTGTGTGTGTGTGTGTGTGTGTGTGTGTGTGTGTGTGTGTGTGTGTGTGTGTGTGTGTGTGGGTGGGTGGGTGGGTGTGCGTGCGTGCGTGCGTGCGTGCGTGTGTGTGGACAGGATAACTCAAGGTTGAGGCTCGAAGATTTTGAAGAAAACAGCCCCACCTTAAACTACCCTTTGCATGGAAAATTTTTATTTTCTTGAAAATGGCTCTAACGACTTCAACTCAAATGCCATATGTTTCATATATTTTTATTATAAACGAAATGTAGATCTTGAATTTTCTGGCTATAGCCCATGAAATCCTATTTACTCTGGATGACTTTTGCATAGCTGGTAAACCGTAAAAGATAGACCAAATCTTACTCTACAAAAATGTAAATCTTGCTTAAACACACAGTTTATGTCTGAATACATTTTTTGTAGAATGAACCATTTCGGAGATATTACTGGAGTTTTGGAGAAGCTAACACTTCTGTCAAATGGAATATCGTTATTCATTTTTTATATGTTAACCGTGCAAAGAGAACACAGTTTGAAGGCTTCAAAAGATTTGATTGTGGCTCTAAGCCTACGGTATTCCCATATTCTCCTTGCACCTGCAAGGAAATAAGCAGTAATATACTTTCTGCAAATGTTTATCTCAACACGAAGAGGATATAGTAACAAAGTTTGTATAAACGGTTAGTATAAGAGTAGAGAAAGTCATGTGAGTGCAACACATCAGATTTTTCTTCTTAAAATGCATGATTCGAAAGATCATACAGCGCCGTAATGCAATATTCAATCTATGAGTATAATAAGCTTATATTGTAAATAACTATAAATTGTTGGTTGTATCAGACTTGGTTCATTAGGACTAGTTAACCAATATTCGTCTTCTGGAATAAGATAAAACCTCGAAAATGTGATGCAGTCAATGCATCTTAACTGAGAATTGAAATTCTTAAGTGTGAGGCAAACGTGCTAGCATATCATGAAAATGGGAGCATCCCTTATTTGTTCATTACCATGGAGCGGGGATTTAGTAAGAAATTCATCAAGTTAACCATACACCTACAACGGGAAGTAGAAGCGCTGGCGACCTTGCACTGCTCTTGTAAACAGAAGGCAATACAACCCTCACGCTACCTGCCAGATCTATACTCTATGCTGTTAATATCATTACTATGTTTACTTACTAAAACCCCGCTCCCTCTTCATTGCATATCTATATCTAGAGCTTATTAACTTCAATTACAACACCTTATATTAGATATGTGTGTCGCACAGATCGCATAATGCCGCAGCACAAGCTCTCATACTAGGACTGTAGAATTAAACCTTCTCTAAATCTAGCAAATGAAATTAAACTGAATTGGGGTAAAGAGGTATATAAACTTGGGAAGAAAGGAAAGACAAGTGTTTACAATGGGAGGCTGGAGAACACAAAACGACCGACTATTCTGGTAGGAGAATCTGCCCGTTTTGTGGTTTGGGTGGAGACTGGGTCTATATTCACTGCGAGAGAACAAGCGAACATTTAAACCCCAATAAAAAATCCCTCAGTCCAGTTAGAAGAAAATTGGCGTGTTGGTATCTCTTGGCTGACCAAAGGAACTAGCAATATATGGGCAATGTCCTGGTTAAATAAATGTCTTCAGTTAGCCAGAGTCAATCTGTCTTTATTTATTTCTTTTGTTTTACTTTGTCACCTTTAACTTTTATCTTCAACATTTTTAATGTTCTATTTATATGCTGTCTTTAACATCGAAGGTCATATCGGCGGCTTTTGATCTCTTGGAAAAATTACTCAACAGCAATGATGTTCACTCGCTTAGCGGTGGTTTTGAGCTTTGGGTTTCTATTACTTTAGATTTATTACATTAAATTTACACACACATACTCATCCCCATTCAGACTTCCAGACCCTAGGGAGGACGGGGAACAATCCTAGTTAAAGAAAAATTCCCAACCTTCCAGCCAGGAATCGAATCCTGGGCCCCTTGCATATAGCGCAAGTTATCGGGGCTCGGGTCCAGGCAGACGGAATCGTAAAAAATATAAGCCGCGCGCTCACCCAGCGTAAACACGTTAAGCGTTATCACCTTCTGGATGTTTTGACATCTCGAACGTTCTGGAAAGCTCCTGTGGCTATATAAGCGAGGCGTCTGCTTATGCATGTGCAAATATATCCTTGTTGTGGGCTCCAGTATCTAACAACGTCTCGAGGAGTGCATATCACAGTAAATCAATGGACAGAGAGTAGACAGTGGGACTGGCAAGTATAATGCGGGGAGTGGAAATAGCATGTGGCCTTCAATCGAGCGATTATCCTACATGTTACCTAAGTTTCGCGCAGCTCTCGTTGACAAGCTTTAGTTGCGTTACTTCTACCTGCTCTGGATCCGTTGCCTCCACTGAATGTGGCTTGGATGTCACATCACTCACTACACTATTCTACTCTAGTTCGTGCTTTGCCTCGACTGGCTGTTTCGATATGAGTTCTGGATTATCGGACAAGTTTGGACTGTGGTTCCTTTGTGAAGGATAGTATAGATGTCAAGTCAGATGTTATACTGAAATAGTAATTCTAGAAACTATCGTATCACCATTCTATAAAGCTAATCGGATAACCATGATTTGCTTAATATCGGCTTTTGCCCAGCTTTTGTACATCAGATCATTTATGATATCTAGCTGAAGGATCCCTCAGATCGTGGCGAACGAAAAAGTTAAAAAATCCACACTTTCATCTAAGATTTCCTTAAAATCCTGCCAGTCGTAGAACTAAGATCTTCTCATACGCTTGTCGTATTTGGGAGGTAGGGAATCATTTTACAAACACACACATGGCATTGCTAAACTTTCACAACACTTTATTTGTAAAGTTAATAGCGTGTTTAAAACGTTGAGCAAATGTCAGTTATGATGAGATTTAATTGCAATCCGCCGCAATTACAGCATGTGCTTACATACATTAACTTTTATATTTTTATGTGGTTATTCCCACTAATAATAATAATAATAATAATAATAATAATAATAATAATAATAATAATAATAATAATAATAATAATAATAATAATAATAATAATAATAATAATAATAATAATAATAATAATAATAATAATAATAATAATAATAATAATAATAATAATAATAATAATAATAATAATAATAATAATAATAATAATAATAATAATAATAATAATAATAATAATAATAATAATAATAATAATAATAATAATAATAATAATAATAATAATAATAATAATAATAATAATAATAATAATAATAATAATAATAATATAATTAGTTGTTTCTTCTGTTCGAAAATTTGCAATTATTTCGTTAGTAAACTAATGATGCTATTAACATATGAGGATCGACCTCCAAAGCCTTTGAATTTTACTTTACGTTTCAAGGGCTAAGAATAGGAACCACCTCATACATCATAGAACAAGAGAAAGTTTGAAAATACCGGATAAAGCTGAGTACATAACATTAACGCACGTGTATTGTATGCACGTTTTCGAGGACATGAATTATAGGAACAGTGCTTAGGTAAACATAAAATTATTGACCACTGTTGACCCTTACGGACCAGTTGCAAGGTCATCAATATCACCCCTGGTGCCGAAGTGTCGATCGATCATCCAGGTCCGGTCGTTGACCTTAAAAAATCAATAACACCCACTCATGCTCAGCTGCTTACAAATGCTTACAAATCGTAAGAGTATATATAATTCAAAGGTGATGGTGCAAAACTAAAATTAATTTATTCTTTATTGCGTCTGTTCGACGTGTGGAGCACAACCCTCAATGTCCAACGCTTTGCTCGATTCTACGCGTTATGCCAGGCATGGGCACTAGATGAGAGGTAGTAATTGAACTGGCCTTACCCTCCTCACATTCTCTTGTCGAGTGACTAACGTTGTTTGAATACAACACGTGCAGTGGTTGTTTCTTTCCATCTGCGCGTTAGTAATAATTTCTACTGCTATTAACCAGTTTGTTTATATTAAACATATTTTGCATACAGTAATTATTACTGTGGTTAGGCAAATTACATAATCTTCAACTTTATAACCTTCCTTTATCTTATGCACGTAATATTCTTACGCTGCTTTATGATTAACACACTAAGTTGTTTCTCTTTCAAAATAAATTGATATTTAGCCATTAAAATATTTTAAAACTATTTTATCAACACAATAGACTCTTTGGCTTTAATCTTTATATTATGCTAAAACTTTGAAACGCGAAATACAATAGTTTATATTAAATAAACCAATAAGAAGCTAAACCTCTAAACATATATTGTCCCTTTTATATGTTTACAAATACGAGTTTTCAGAAATTACTTTTTGAAATTGTACGTAAATATCTGTAAGTTTGATTTATGATTCTGGTCCAAGGGCGCTTGCTATTGTAACGCATTATACTTGCAAATTGAAATCCGCATATTAAACAGTAACCTTTCCTGTTTTTGTAACTTACAACAAATTCTCTCTACCACTCATCATGAAACAGCTATACTCGCCACGGAACCTGAATAGCAGATTACGGGAGGGATGGCAGATGGCGTGAGGCAAGTACGTGTTTCATTGTAGTGGCCAGTTGAGCCGATTTTGCTTATGCCTACGATATGCTCAAGAGCACCAGTCCCTTGTCCTGGGTTTTACTCTGCGCTCAATTTTAGGCAATGCGCAGTCGCTGTAAATAAAATACTGCAGCTCGTCGCCAATATTGGGTTTGCCTTAAGCTTTTTGCCTTTTAGGGTGTGACGTTATTCGTTTGTTTTACCTTTTAGACCTTTAACTATTTATTTGTTTGCTCTTTCCTTTTTTAATGTTTTAATTATTTTAACTTTCACGTTTGACTCTTCAACTCTGGAAGCTTTGTGTTATTTAAGCTTTTAAGTTTTAGTGTTTTAACTATTTTTGTTTTGCATTATTTTTTAACTTTTAGCTGTTTTAAGCTATGCGGTTTTAGTTGTGGAGCTTAGAAGTTTCTTAGCTTCTTAATTTCCCCATTTTATCTTTTGGCTTCGGGCGCAAATGACCTCGTTGTCGTCGGGTCCCTAAACCCCATTCGCTCACTCATTCACTCTTCTTTATTGCAATGATGTACAGAAAAAAAAGTGACAAAATGTGAGAACAACATTTTAAATTTTCATAGGCTTTGCAAGTTTTGGATATTAGCCCCAAGAGTGGCATGAACCCGCACTCCATTTCTTCCCAATCGCGAGTCAATATCTCCTCGGCCACCCTATTTGAAGATGTTAACACACCGGTTAGAGAATGGCCTTCCTAATGTATTTTTTCAACACGATGGTGCTTCTCCTCATTACCATCACGATGTTCCCAAGGCCTGAATGACACCCGACCAGGATGTTATATCGGCCGCTCTGGGAATTAGGATCTCGCAATGCTAACTTGGCCTCCGAGATCACCTGATCTAATAGTCAGCGAGTTCTTTTTGTGGGGATTCGTGAGAGAAGATACAATACCACAGAACCTGAATGATGTGAAGCGACGCATCTCTGGTGCAGTGGACGTGATAACCGAGGAGATGTTGGCTCGCATTTCAGAGGAAATAGGGTACCATTTTAACATCTATCTTGTCACCTGTGGGGCTCATATCAAACAGTTGTAACGCCCATGTAAACTTTAGATGTTCTTCTATCTTTTCATGTCACTTGTTTCTGTACATCACTGCAATAAAGAATAAATTAACATTAGTTTCGCACCATCACTTTTGAATTAGCCGGTATATAAAATGTCCCAAAATTAGATCAACCAGAGAAATGGCTGGTGTCTTTGCGAGAGTACGGCAGAATAGGGCACGCCGATGCACTCTTTGTGACAATCGCAATGGGCGTGCCTTCCAACATTTAATTTTAATAGTAAAGTTGTGATTAACTGTAAACAATGAGATGTTTGTGTTTTGTTTATGTGTTCTGTGTTTGTTTCTTGGATTAAAATTGTGTGCCTTGCTAAGATAAATGCAATACTAATTTGCATTGTTGATTTTGCCGTAAATACTTAAACTGGGTTGGAGGAAGTAATCTATGGCATTAACTCGTCTAGCGCTTAAACGAAGCACCGCAGCAAAAACTTTCCTTAATAAGAGTTGTTTAAAATAATGCTTTCTATTAGCTCCCAAAGTTTGTCGCTCTAATTATGGGACATTCTGTATATAAAAGCCGTGTGTGTGTGTGTGTGTGTGTGTGTGTGTGTGTGTGTGTGTGTGTGTGTGTGTGTGTTTCTTACAGGCTTCCACACCATTGCACCGGTTTCGACCAAATTTGCCACAGATAAGGTTTGACACATGGCAAAAATTACTGTCCAGCTTAAAATTTGAATTTCCACTCCATTCCACGCATTCAATTATTAGTTTTACGTCATACCTACGAAAGTTCGCGTGACCACCTATG
The DNA here is from genome assembly GCA_030765045.1 of Tenodera sinensis. Taxonomy (NCBI): domain Eukaryota; kingdom Metazoa; phylum Arthropoda; class Insecta; order Mantodea; family Mantidae; genus Tenodera; species Tenodera sinensis. The sequence continues at coordinate 50,078,272 of CM060970.1, forward strand.
TCTTAGTCAATGATAATCATAGTGGCTCAAACATTGTCAACAGAAGAGCAACCACTTAAGTTTTCACAGTCTCAAAAAATAACAAAGGAACAGCGGGTTCACATAATCTTTGATGTTCCCTTTGACATTGATCATACAGTAGTAACAGACTCAAATAAATTATAACAGATATGCCACCTGTGGCTATGTTTACGCAAATTGAAAAGCTCTACAAACGCTTGGTTGAGAAATTAATAACGTTTCGAAATGAGTTTAGTACACTGTGATAAGTACGTCAAACCAAACCAAGCATTTCTTCTGCTTCTTCTCTTCCTTTGAATTTTAATTCTATCGTGTTGTCTTTCTTGTGCTTTCTCAGTAGTTTTATGTATGTTGATCCCTGACAATAAAGAAGGTTATAATGTTACTTAAACTGCTATTATTTCTTCGCAACTGAGATTTTCGCTATAAATAGCCACGACGCAGCCCAAATATGACGATGTGGAAGTCATGCAACAGCTTTTAAGAGAAATCATCATTGCAGACTATGGTATTTGCGATTGTTCGACAGCGCTTTTGCATGGTGTTTTTATTTATATATTTTATTTATTTTTTGTTCTATATAGAGTCTTGTGTAAATATCTCCAAGCAAAGTAGGGTAAGTGCAACATAAGTTTCAAGGACTATTTCATAACCAGGGGCGCTAAATTATCACCTACAAATTATCACTTGATTATTCCTTTGGCTTGTACAAATGATCACTGGTTCATTCTTTTTTTTTACGATCACTAACTGTCCCATGAATTGCTGAAAAACAATTTGACACCAATTGATTAACAATAAAAATAGCACTCCGTTTAAATTTGGCAACTGTGTTTCTAACAATTGTTCTTTTAATTATTAATATATGTTTTCCAAAAGAGAGGTTATTTGTTAATTTTAAAATCAGGGTGAGATTTGTTTGACATTATAAACTGGTTTTCTGTTATAACAATAGAAAATCGAAATACATTCTTTCTTGGGTTTGGTTATCAGTTGTCAGTTCTGAGTAAGTCAAACTACAGCACTTGAAATAAATATATTTTAGGTTATTTTTATAAAATGTAACGTCTTCTGGTTAAGTCTTCGCAATTTTATTTATTAAATAATCCAGATAAATATCATTCGATGGTCTGATCTTCCCAGATAAACTCTCGCTCCGCTCGGGAATTAATCTGTTAAGTCAGACACATTTAATCTCAAACTAGAACCGCTATGTGTAAGAATGGAGTGCTTCGTTCCAGCAAAATGATCTATAATTCTCTTCCAAATGACAAAATCTATAGATAACTATAAAGATTTTAAAAACAAAACAAAGGCTTTCTTGCAGGAACACTGCTTCTACACTATAAAGGAGTAACGACAACGTTACGTTGAGGTTGGTGAGGGAGTTGACCTGGTTTGTGGATGTAAACAGGTCTGGTGCTTTCGCTTTTGAGAGCTAACGCTTGTGATTGGGCTACACTCGCACAGTAAACACGGAAGGACAGGGCACGGGAACCCTTAGCTAAATTAATGTTAAAATTGACGTATCCTGTATCACTGTACTTTGTACAATACTGAGTTCATGGATGAACACGTTCAATAAATAAATTTAATTACTTCTACTTTGTTCGCAGAAATATGTTAAATTTTCTTTGTATCAAAATGTGTCCATATTTAATCAAAGTATAAGTTTTTAGTTATTTTAACTCCAAGTGATGTACGTTTCTGCTAACGTGAGAAACCGGGGACTTAAAATGCTGTTGTGCTGACAGAACCTGCGTCAGCTATATACAACAGGATAGGTCTTAGGTGTTCGAGCACTAAAGACCTAGAAGGTCTAAAACTCATACCACATACCCCTGCTATGTCAGCTTCTAGTAAATGACTTGCACGAATTTAAGAACAACTGTATGGCTTTATTTCAACAAATTGCCCCCAAAAATCGCAATTCCAAAACACTACAGTTATCTAAAACGTACAAAAATATTATAATCATCGCAATCGGTCAGATATTTAGTTCGCCATATGCGAAATATATTAATTTCACTTATTTATATATTATGCTACGTTAAAATACATTATACACGGTTTCTGTTGGGTGAGCCATCAATGTTTTTGTAAGGCATTATTGCTGTGCAAATTTGACATGGCATGGACATTTCTTTCTTTCCTAGGTCGCATCTTGATGATGACACTGATGAAAAAATGAGTTTAAATGATAATTGTTCTCAGTGTACACGAGGCAATTCAAGCTCTAGAAATTACATAACTATGTCTGTCGCTTCAAAGCCTAAATGGTGATAGCATTTATGTGATTAATGTGTACAATCGACTAGTGTACGGCTGCGAGAATTTTCTCACCTTCGAGAACAAACCACAAACTCTCGCACTTGCATAAGAGCGACTGTGTTCGCGAGTGAGTCAGTGAGCGAGGTTGTAAGTTCTTAATACAACATAAGTGTTGGCTACTTAGCGTGTTGTGACAATTGTGACACACAATGAGTGCTGCTGCTTCGAATGATTAGAGAAGTCTTGTGCTCGACGTCCCAACGAGGGAAGAGGAAGGAAGAAGTTGCTTTACGCGCTCTGCACCAGTAAGAGTGAAAATTGTAATTCAACACATTAGTGAGAACTGAATAAAGCCGCAATATACCTACAAGTGTAAAGCAACAATGAATTATTTAAAATTCAGCACTAAGTGTACCAGACGTGTAAAGCTTCAAAGTGTTTTATGATCGATTGATTACAATACTTTATCTTAAGTAATTAACAAACAATAAATTTACATCTCTTTTAACAAAAGCCTGTGAACTGTATTTTAAGCCGATAAGAAACGCCAGGCATTTATTCCTCTTTTGTTCTACACAATGCTGCATTGAAATCCTTTAAGAAGTGTAAAGGGAATAATGATTAGCAGGCCTTTGTTTACGGCTAATTCGGTCTCGAAGCGACAAGAATAGACTACGAGCTCTCTTATTTATGGCACGTGGTGTTGGTAGCATCGAGATTGTCTTGCTGTCATGTCCGGCAATGGTGTTATACACCCCAATTGAGCTGTAGTTTGTATGTGCTTGAGCGTTCATCCCCGTTCCTATTGATTTGTAAGGCAAACTTTATGCCTGGAAGAGCACAAACAATACGCCACTTCCACGCTGTAAAAACTGTTGATACAACCAAAAAATGACATTGTTTTGCTAAATTTAACACCATCGGGAGTTTTAAAGTGAGTTGGCAGAGTAAATAGAGCTCAATTAAGGAAAACAAAAGTGTTTTTGGAGTACCAGTATAGGGAAAGTTTGTTTTATTTTTATAACAATAATTACCTATGGTTGAGAGAGGAAGGTATCAAAATACTACCTGAATTTTCGAATAATTTAAGTAATCATTTTGAAGTATATTTTGAGGATGTGTCAAAGTAACGAAACCTCTTTTTAATCAATGGACTGCCGAAATTACACCGATAAATAAACTCTTGAATTACTAATTTCTACAAGGACAAAAATAAATAAAAATTAGTGTAACGCAAAACTTTTATGACTTACCCCGTAGCTCAGTCGGTAGAAAACCTGCCTGTTCTATAAGAGGTGCGGGTTTGATTCCCGGCTAGAAGGGTGGGAATTTTCGTTTAATTAGAAATATTTCTCATCTTCCCTAGAGTCTGGAAGTGTAAATGGAAGTGTAAATCTCTATGTGTATGTGTGTGTATGTATGAATTTATGTAACAAGTTAAACCAAATTAATAGAAATAAATATTCAAATCTGGTGTGATACACTCACATGGCTTTATCTACCAATTCTACAACAAACCATTCTTTAAAACGTTTATTACTCTATTTCACATTAATCGACATAAATGGTGCTATAAAGGCCTTTAGTAGGTATGTCGTTGTTGATACAATGGGAACAGGGTCACACATAGAGTTAAGAAATACTCGAATGTTTTAATAGCTGGTCCTATGTGACGGCATTGAAATGCTGTTCTCTTTACATGAGAGAAACAAATAACGTATTTCTATTTGAGAGCAAATATTGAAAAACCTAAGCTAGTAACAAGAAAATCTCGGAAGTGGTTAACTCCACAAAAATGTATTTAACATACACTGTATGCCTTGGTAAATCAGTTTTTTTGTGTGCAGTGTATCTCTTACGGTTTACCAGTCATGCAAAAGCCATCTAGAATAAGGAGAACTTCAGGTACCTACTATTTCAAGATAATTCAAAATATACATTCCATGTGTGATGGCAGAATTTTTAACGTACGGTATTTAATCAAAATATTAGCCATTTTTGAGAAAGCCAAACTTTTCAAAAAATATTCCACGTGAAAGGTAGTTTGGGGTGGGGTAGATTTTTTGAAAATCTTTGTGTTGCATCCTTGGAAAACGCTGAGCTTAAATAACAAGTTTGATTTTTAACTGGCTATTTATTTAAGAGCCATATTATTCACATATGAACAGACAAGGAAAATTTCCAATTTCTTTTTGATTCAGGGATTCTCAAAACGTGTATTTCCGGTGAGATTTCGCAATGGTATTTTTGAATGTAATACCTTCTGTATCTACTATGTACCTACGTGGCAAAGAAACAAGAGCTAATATTTTGTCTAAAATATAGGAGTCCATCAACAATACATAATGACAAATGGAAATCTTAGATTATGAAACGGCTACATCTAATCAACAGCGAGCGCAATGGTGTGCTACATTTAAGAGATGAAACAAGTTCAAAGAGAATTTAAACGTGACTATGGTGTGAGTAATGCATCTAACTACGATTTCATGATGTTGTGGTAGAAGTAGGTCCTGTGTTAAAAAGCATGCAGGGGATTACAGGCGAAGCAGCTCTCTCTAAAGCCATGACAAGGGGTCCTAGGAAAAGCTTAAGACTGTCAGCAGAGATGAATGTACCACAGACGTCCTCCCAGCGTATTGTTCCAGTACGCACATCACTTAAAACATCTGCAAGCCTTGCGAAATGAGGATCATAAAGCTCATTTTAGCTTTGAACCCCATCGTGCATTTTCCTCACTAGAAGAGTGAATACAATTGCATTATTTATGTAAAGAAAAATTTACATGTTTCTTATAAGGTTTAAAAATCAGGTCCAAAAGTTAACTGCAATCTTAAGAGAGCCTCAATAAAGTGCATGAGCTATTCTTCTTTGCTACGGAATAAAGGACTACAGAACTGCGGCGCACAACAAAGTACTATTGGGGCCAAGCTACTTCACACTACATACCAGGCGCGGCAGTATCAAAGACGCTCACTGTTAAGCTTCCCCACACCACTCACGCCAGCAAACACGCAAATCAGAGCGGCAGAGCCAAAAGGTTTTTTAGGTGATTCGAGAAGTGTCTAGAGGCCAGCTTGTTTGAAGAAATTCGAGAAAGATCTGGCTATCGCCAGTACAAAAGCTTACGGAGCGGGTGAGGCCATGCAGTTTTTGAGTCGAGCAGTGTGTCAGTGAGTGAAAGACACGTCGTGTCAAATTGAAGTTTTAAGGACTTTTGAGTGATTGTATCATCAGCGTTTAGTGTATGAGAGACAAAGTGAAGAAAGACAGTGAAAGGACTGAGTCAAAGGCTACGAGAAGAAAATAGTTGTGAGTTGTAATATCACGAAAGACTGTAGAAGAGAACTGTGTTTTTGTGCAAAAGTTTAGAAGAAAAATAAAGTGATAGAAATGTACTGGACTGGACTTCTGTCGCTTTGTTACAATATTTTCATTTCATTCATATCCAAATGGGTGACCTTTGTATTAGTGTCGAGCAATGTTTGAAAATGAGACCGGAACCCGATATTGTGACTTTTGGTTGTATGGGTGTGAAGTAAAGTAGACGGATGTAGTCTAGATAAAGAAACACTTTTATTTCCGTAAACAGTAACTTTGTACACTCGTTGCAACAGCAAGAAAGTCTTTTTCGATTCTCCAACAGCACGGCTCCGAACTCGTAACACAAAGAACTAACTCCGTCGGCACGACTCCTCGACCTTCACATACGTCTGTCCTTTCCGTCGGCACGACTACTCAACCTGCACATACATCTGACTGACTCTTCTCACACTTTACCGCTATTTATATCTCCCAGGCACTATTCTGGAAGCTTCAGGAACGTTCACTTATCGCGGTGAGATACAAAGTAGAAGATTCCAGTAGCCTCTATCCTTTTCTCTCTTTCGGCAAGCGCCCCAACAATGCGGTCATTCTCTATCTCTTTCCTTCGGCTCCTTTGCGGTTGTGCCGACAATAATGCGATGGGTGACACTGCTGTTGTCGGCAATTAGATGCGGCGGGCGCGGTGACAATATACAATGTGCCACCAACAGCACATGCATGCCAACCCTATAATTCAAAATTTTCGACGTTGCCATTCATTTGCATGAAAGTGCATATTCGAAGCGACGTCACTCGATACGAACAATCGTATTTGCAACGCTTAGAAAATTATCTTACATTTATACAGACATTTTTATGAACAATACTTAAGACTGAGTACCTCTGAAGTCAAGAAGTCAGCGTTCTGACTTCCCAACCTGGAGTTTCCGGACTCTACTCTCGGCTAGGGTTGGAAATTTTTAATTATCACAATAATTTTCTACCCACTACAGAGTCTGGAAGTATGAATGTAGCAGCAAATGTTAGTGTACAAAACCCAAAGATCCAAACTCACTGTAAATGCGTTGCACCATTGACTATAGGCAATATATTCCAAAATACAGACCACCTATATGGCCATTGCAGTTAAAGGGGGGGGGGGTATAAATGGAACAAAAACTAACAACCAAACACACACACACAAACACACACAGTTCACATACACACGCAAAAACATACAAAAGCACACACAGAAAAGCACATACAAAAACACGCAAACGCACAAGAACACACACAAATAAATACATATAACTTCTGCATGCATTTGGTAGTTACAGACTGATTTGATTGCGCTGTAAGCAAAAGTTCTCAAAGAGCTGTTGTTTTATGACGAGAGATTTACGTGATATTGCTGTCCAATATCTGTATGTGGGCAGTACTTTTCTGAAGTGTACACTTCATTCATCCAAATGCCTTGCGTTTTACATCAAGTATGTTTTATTTTCAGTGACTGTGAAGCGAGGGGACAAGAAGTTCGGGGATCGATGCGAGGACACGCTGGAGTGCAGCTTTGAGGGTTCCATCTGCGACAAAGAGAAGAAATCAACATGCCAGTGCATTCCGGAGATGCCCGTCACCAACCACATCGACAAATGCGGCAAAGGTAAGTCATGCCTGTGGCCCTCAAATAATACTTTTCTCTCAAATAATACAAATACTGATTGTACTGTGTGAAGTCCTTGCGGAGGGTGTTTACAGCTGGGGAAACAGAAGTTAAAACATGTTTACAGGTTCTGCTTTAACTCTCGTCTTTTGTTCTGTCTCTTTAGAAACCACTAAAGACCAACTCCAGCTTGCCTATAAATAACCTTTCCGACCGATAATAGGAAACCATGCTTCCTCTGGGTAGCAATCCAATAGGATAATCTGTTATGTGTTTTGTCATTCTGTATTCGACGGAAACGCTACCATTTTAGAAAACAAACAAGAGCTACCTTGCGATGCCTGGCCACAAATTGATTCCGAAATGGACGTGTTCATTCCATCGTATTTATCCAACAGTGGACGTATTGATTCCCACGAACTAGCAACAGTGCCATAATATTCCCTTCCCATTTTACACAGACTTAGGTAGTTTGGATGAAGTATGTATGGTTCAGAAGACGAATTTAGTAAAATGCAAAGGTATCATGGCTGTTTAACGAAGCCTTCCTAGCGTATCCTTCTTTACCCCTCTCCAATGACTACAGAATTGATATTATTTTCCGGACATAGTTATAACCAGCGTTCGGGGTTTTAGTAAGAAAACCTGGGAATAATATAACCACCACGGAGTATAGACCAGCAGGTAGCATAAGGGTTGAGGAAACGACACGCCCACCCCTACGCAGCAGTCTGTTTCTTGCGACTGTCGTATGTTACATTTGGTTATCTTTTCTGCAGTGTCTTTCCAATAACGCAAAATGATTTGCTGCTCGTTATGGACGGAGCTTCCTATATGAAGAAAGCTGCCACAGCAATACAGCAAGCATTTCCAAAATGAATGCATTTAACTTGTCTAGCACATGGTCTCCACTAAGCTGCACAATAAATTAGATCCTCTTTTCCAGATGTACATAAATACTTTTATAGCCAACATGAAGAATAAGTATATGCCTCTAACTTCTTACGTGTTAACTGTAATTAATTTGACAGTACCCTTGGGAGAAAGTTGTTTCTATTAACGCGATTTAACGCACGTCACCTTCCGAGAATTTCGAATTATATACATTAGGTTGGAAATTGCACCACTGAAGTGGTGGAGTTTATGGCACAACACAATTCTCCAGCGATATAATTGTTAGAACGATAACACCGACGGCGTCACCAATTTATCGTATGATCCATTATCGTTATGTAGTATAGTGCAGGCTGATTGACTCATTTCGCAGTTCTATTGAGCCATTCATTTGAATGATACAGGCGGTGACTATTTTTAGCAATGTAGCCATTTTGGCTGTGCTGGATAATTATTACACAGCAAGCTTTTGCTTCCTTTATTAATTTTAAGTATTCAGCCAAAATGTTACATGTTTAGCTACTTATAAAAGTTAATATTATTGCCTGAGACAAATTTAGTTATTAAAATACATGATTGTTCTCATTTGCTAAAACCGTTAATGCCACCAAAGGTTCTAGGAGTGGGGAGGATAAACGTAACTATATAGCGTTTCACTCTTAGAAGACAGTATGGAGTTAAATGGGACATCTCTGTCTCTATCTAGCGCATACAAGTTGCCATTAGCCGCGTCCTTTTCTACCCTCGCTCTGTTGCCAGATTCCTAATAGCAAGGTATAAATATTCATTTGTTATAAATTTCAGGTTTGAACACATTATCCTATGCAGAATTTTTTTCTCTATCAGGTTATATCCTTTTCAGAGTCATTATACATTTCTATAGGTCCAAATTTCTTCAGAAAACGTTTTTTTCAATAGAAGTCCGATATTTGCTGTTTCTACACTCATCACGCACTAACTAACAAACTAACTGCTAGAATGCATCTATATTTTTTTCTTAGGTACAGTAAACTATAGTGCTACTACCTGCCTACTTTGAATTCTCTATGTTTACCCAGTTAAGTGTTATAATTTTTTAAATTAAATGTTTTCGGAAAATTTTATATATGTGCACTGCAAAAGTTACGCAGTGTGAAACTTTTTTGTTATTGAGTTTACATCAGGGAACCAGCGAGAACAAATGTTGAGGAAGGTTGGAGAAAGTTTTTAAAATAAACCAAAAGGCACTAACCTCTTTCTTTTATCCAGTAAGGCAAACAAAAGGTATTCATCTATTCAGCGTCAGGCCTGACACAGAAGATAGTATAAGGAGCAGCACTAGCATTAGTTCGAAAGAAGCCGTGTGTGTAAACTGTGAGCTGTTATTGCGTTATTTGTTTAATATCTTTGTAAATATTTGTAGTTATGGAGGGTGAAGCTAGGAAGGGACGATATGTTGGTAAATTAAGAAGTAAGGAACGCCAAATAATTATGAATGTGTTAGATTATTTTTTAAGTAAAATGCGTGTAAGTAAGGCGGTAAAAGAAACAGCTAAGGCTATCGGGTGTTCAGAAGCAGTAGTGTGTATGATTAAAAAGGAACTAATGAAAGGACCTATAAGAACGCCATCGAAAAAGAAAGCAAAAAGGGCGGGACTACACAAAACGCTAGGTTAACGCAATATGATTGAATAGTGCAAGGTGGAGTGCGGCGAATTGTTCATTCTTTACAGTTTGCAAATATTCCACCCACGCTGAATATAATTTTGTCACAGTTCAACAGTGATGAGACCCTACCAAATTTCTCAAGGGCCACTCTGATTTGGGGTTCGAATATGAAAGAAGGGGTAACAAGTGCATATTAATAGAAAGAGACGATATCGATATCATCAGATGGCGACATAAATATCTAAAAGACGTAAAAGGTTTAGGGACCAGGGGAAATCAATTGTTTATACAGACGAGTCATTTGTAAATTTAAGTCATACAGTAACAAAGGCGTGCAGGGATACCAAAGTTAAAAGTGCCCGTCTCGTCAAGCAGCAATTGAAGGACTAAGTACAGGACTCCGGCCACCTCGAGTCGCTCGCGGAGAAAGATTCGCAACTAGTACATGTTGCAACATTGCGCTCCATTTAACGTGTACTGTCTTTTAAGGGTGAGACGCGCTTTAGATTAGGTCATAGGTTACACAGAGGACACCTCACGCACTGCGATCTCCGTACTGTATTTATCTCAGGAGTTTAGCAATGACCTCAAGTGAACTCTGTTGTTTATACCTCTGACGTTTTAGTGACATCCTTTCTTTTCCAGGGAAATAAATACTACGCGAAAGAGTATCACTAATCCATTACGGCATCAAACAAAGCAATTATGATCATAGTTACAATAATATCACTAATGAATTCTGTTTATTGGAGTCGCAAGAAACCATACGATATAATATTGCTTACAGTTAACTGCATTGTAGACTGTGATTTTGAACTACTGGCGTTACTCTATTTACATCGTTCCAAAAAACTCCCCATTACACACCGCGATTGCGTGTTCAAGGACAAAGACATTCTTCTGAGTTCGTGAAAGTAAATCTATTGTGGCACACTTTATTTTGAGCTCTCATATACAATTTGCTCACCAGTTGAAGGTCCCTGGCAGGAATGCAGCCAGCCACTACATCAGTAAACAATTCCCGATAAACAATGACATCGCGAGCAGCAGTTCCGCTTCTAATCATGTTTACGATAGTGTTGCCAAACTTGGAATGCCTATTCACGCCAGATTAAAGCAAAGAAAACGCCAAAAATAGCACAATTTAAATGTTATTTTCAGTTCATGCAGTATATTTAGCTTACAAAGAGTAAACAATGTTTTCAACTACTCCCACTGATCATTTTCTGCCTTTTCTATATTAAAAAAAAAAAGACACTGTCAATCTGTTCTGGTCTTACGTGATATATCCTTGAGCGTTATATCGTGCATCTTCTGTAAGAATAAGTCAGTTGTTGCATTTCTTTGAGTATTCATTTTTCCTTGGCCCAAACTAGTCCTATGTGATTAATATCACTTATGTATGGGGGCAAGTAAATGACAGTGTGGCCCAATAAAACCAAAATAACCAATAATAACGTTATAACAATTGAGGAAGAATTCCGTCTAACCACTTCTCATTCTCTCTTGCAGTATCAAAGAATGAAGTACTCGTACTAAAATGTCGGTCATTTAATAGTATAGTAATTGCTCCTGCAAGTACAGGTAATGAAATAATAGAACAAGGGAGTACATAATACCTTTAAGACCCTCTTTAGGTTTGTTTGAATCAATCATTCTATAAAGATCTGTTTTACGCATTGAACTGTCACTCTAAACAATCACAATATCATAGAAGATTTCAGAGCACTCCTAGGCGGAGGATTATCTGCTTCTAAATTACTTATACCATTACTTCCGACACAAACTAGTGACAAGTACAATTTGACAACTGAAATTAAGAGAAATTAGCAGTGAATAAACATAGCACGAATAATATTGGAGGTAAGTTGGCAATATGACCAGCAGAACAACGATTACGCGGATGTTTACAACATTAAGGTTTCACTGCGTGGAATGTCTCTCCCCTGCTCCTCATTCCCCTTAGACCATGAGATGGTGAACAGACAGACTGTTGTCGAAAACTGTATTAGAAATTTCATGTCTTTAACGCAAATATACTTTAAATTATATCATAGAGGGTCATGATGTTTAGTTCTAGCAATTATTTTTTCCAGGTTAGCCAATGGCTAAAGTAAAATGCAAACACATGGTTCCTTGTTTTACTATTTATACGGGTTTGCAGTGTCGGCGCTGAATCTGTTTTAGTCTTTTAGTACTTCAATTTGATTTCTGTAAACACAAAGGTAACCGGTATGATAATGCAAGATAAATTCAGCGAAAATAACGCGATACAGTGAAATGCACAAATGGTAACACTGGCGTATGGACAACGTCTCTCAGTTGTTACTCTGGCAAAGCACAGGTCCTCTTGACATGGACCGTACGCAGCAGTAGATTTCAGGGCTCAAGATAAAGTCTGCAAGTAGTAGAACCCTAAACAAGAAAACAAACAATAAACTCAAATGCATGTTTATGCTCGACCATGCCATAATGTAGCGCTTATATTGCATTGTAATGGCCTCGTATCCCCCTCTTCATAACGACACTGCTAACCACCAATCAAAAGCTCCGCATGTATCAATACGTTGGCGTCAATGCACATTTCCACGCAGCTGAAAGCGAAATATCGATTCTTGTATACGAAATAAATATACTCTTTTGTTTAATAATTAGTGTGATATTGTAAATAACATCAATAAATTCAATTTGTATTCTGTTTCTAAAGGCTACCTTTTTTAAAAGTTCTAGTAAATATATTGCAGTGTCAAGGCCAACATAACAATAAAATCAACAATTTCCCAGTTGAAGGTGGAAGTATTTCGTATCTATAATAGAATAACAAATACTTAATTAAAATGACGGACACCAGTGACATAAAATGCAGCGTAGAATTTTAAAAACATATTATGAATGTCTTAAACTTGACTTATACCCGTCGTATGAAACTTGAGTATAGTTGCAATTACTCGTAAAATGCTGCATTGGATATTGTGAAATTCGCTAACCCCGTTCCGTAAAATATAACTCGCATCTTAGTTTCTGTCATTATGCTTTCGTTGCATTGTATACTGTAAGACCATAGCTGTACCAAGTATATGGATGCAAAACTTTGATGCTAAAGAAAAATTACATTAAGAGTGCACTCAGTGGAAATGAAATGTCTTAGAAGGGTAAAAGAATGCACAAAGGGTAAAATGAGTATGTAAGAAATGAACTAGACCTACTCCCAGAAGATGAAACAATACAGGACTCGTTGGTCAAACCATCTGAGTAGAATGAACGAGGAACTACTCCGAAACAAGCACTGGTTTACATACCACAGGGTAGAGGAGATGTTGGTGGACCAACAGCAACATGGCGAGTTGAAGACGGAATAGGAGATTCTCCTGCACCATGATGAGGAAGAGAATAGATTTACCCAACTTAATCTAACCTTTATATACTTTTTCATCACCTTTTGTCTCAAAAATAGCTGTAACGACTTTGATTAATATATTTTCTTTAGAAATAAAATTTTTATCTTTAGTCTTATGCGAATAGCCCATGAAATTATCTTCATTTAGAGAAACCTTGTTTAATTATGTGTAACCAAGAACCAGAAGCAATAGCCAAAAATATTTCTGCACAAACAATGAAGATCCGCCTAGTACACATTTTATCTCAGCTCTGTTGTGGCATTAACCATTTGAGGTATTCGTTATTCATGGTTTCAATTTTCCAAAAGTTCACTTTTAAGTGAAAGTGAAAGTATTTTGTATCTAATGATGTGCAAAGTATACTGAATTTCAAAAACAGATTATAGAGAGCCACTATTTAAAGGTTTAACTATGTCTTCAGCCTCCCGAGCAGGATAGCTCAGGCGGTAATGTTTGTGGCCTGTATTCGGGAGGTCGCGGGGTCGGTGCCCCCTGGCCAACCTTCCTGTGTTTTCTCGGAGGTTTCCCCGGATCACCAGATAAATGCTGGGAATTTCCTGTCCCTCCATTTCGCTACCTTAAACATTTATTTTCAGCCCTCATCCCGATAGGTTTCTTCCAGGATTGGAAGCGTCGGCGAGCGTCGCGGCAGCAGCATGGCAGGGGGAACAAATGCGCTCTGAAAATCTCGTCCCCGGATTGGACGGCGAGCCTACTGGTTTCAGGGCCCCCCATGGGAGTTCCGCTTCCTCCTTGGGAATACGAACCCGAAGGTGTGGGAGAGGAATCGGGCTGAGGTAGCCTTCACCGGGGTGCTTCTAACTGGGAAAATGTAGGAACCCTGTCCTCTGCTCTGTCGTGGTAAGGTTTCGGCCGCCCTTCGGATCCATTCACCTCACCATCCTCCCTGGGGCGGGGGGTGCCCCGCCAAGGACATATACATAACAGATCGCTTTTCGATCGAAGTGCTAAGTCCCTCTCCACAAGGTCTCATTGAGTCATGACTTCAGCCTACTCCTGCATGTCTTCCGCGTTCTGGGGGTAAGGTGCCAGCCTCTGATTCTCAAAGTTGCCGGTTCTAACTTACCAGAAGGCGATAGATTCTTTTGTGGGGTAAAAATTCTTAGTATGGCTTCCTTTGGAAGGGAAATAAAGCCAGTGGTGCTGCGTCATATATTTACTAGTATGATAGAGGCCTTCAATATAATATGGGACGCTCAGAATCATACCAATTAAAGAACATCCATAAATAAAAACTAAATTTTTACTCTTACATATTCGATCAAACGTGTAATGAAACCATTTCTTAAACTTTAATCCGATATACATAAGATAGTTGGAAACAAAATAGTTTGTGAAACAGACGTAAAAATCAATTATAGTAGATGAAGTAATGTAAATTTAGCACATACAATATTTTTCGCTGAGGAAAAGGCTTAATTAAACTTGGGGACAAAAGTGCGTTTTTAGCAGTTTTCAAATCTGCGTACCGAAAATGTACACTGTGGTAGTTTCATTAACTAAATGTCAATATTCACTTCAGTGAACCGTTATAACCGTAATAACTCATAATGAATGTCGTAGGTTTAGAAGTAATTATGTATGTGGAACACAGTTTCAGACAATCATTTCCTAACGAGCTGTTACTCACATTAAACTAATATTGTTATGATAATGACCAACAAAGCTAAATTTAGCCAATTTCAGAAGCCAGGAGCTTGACAGATCGTCAGCGGAGCGAAACATACCACTGACAGCCCTGGCTTTAGCTGTCAGTGACTTGCCTCTCTCCGGAGACAGCCTTAATGGATTATGTCACAAAGATGTTATCCTTCATTAACTGCCATCTGTTTATCCGGAACTTAATGTCAGACGGTTACTTAGATACATCCCATCTGTAGCGTCTTCGTTTGACATCATAAGAACCAAATCTACGGGTGAATTACCGAGCAATATTGCACTATCCACATTTGGTTTGTGAGACTTACTGTATAGAATATCTATATCGAACATTTAAGAGACATTCCTCACATGTAAAAGAAGAAAATACAATAGAACCCTGAAATAACCGGTTCTTGGGGAACATGCTTTAGCCACGATTCCGCAGTATAGTGAGGTTAAAAGTGACAAAACTCGATCCCGCGTAGATGCTGGGAAACATTCATGCAGCAATAAACTACAGTACATTGTAAAGTATGTAATATACGGTAACGTACACCACTTTTAAATGCAATTACACACCAGTTATGCTACGGGTGTATTCAAGTCCTGCAACCGACCTTAATTTATATAGCACATACAATTACATTGCAACCATTTTACACTAACCTAATTTAGCGTATAGTTTGATTGTTGCAAGATGGAGATGGATATTGTTCGAATCATCTTGCTTCTCCATACACAGAATCATCTTGTTTATGGTATTTATCACTTCACTAACATGTAGAATATCTCGTTATTTCGGGAAATTCTTAGCAATACAGTGGTCAAGGTCAATGCTAGGAGTAGCGTAAAGTATATTCCAGTTCCCCTCTTAGAATACAATTTTAAACTCAACTTTCAAAAATAAAAAATACAGAAATAAAGATTACAATATATTTTCGGGGACATACTTTCCCCCACGTTAAATCCAACTCCTCGGTATTTGGGACCGCATTATTTCGGGCTTCCACTGTATGTCCAAAAAGTAAAATTCACGTCAGGACTCATCAATCGCCGTCACACTGAATCCCGGATGGACTGATGTATCCCTGGAAAACTGCGTACTGTTTCGCTGTCTTCCACAATACAAGAACAAGATTCTCAGCATCTTGTATGCCAGATAAGGATATGCCAGTTATGGATCTTGCCATTGCGTCTTATAGGAATTGAAATAGTAATTAATATATAGTGCGTTTGTAGCTCGACCGGACCGCCTCGCGGCGGCACCGAACCGGACGAGTGCCGACGCACTCTCCACCAGAATTACGCCTAAAGGACCGGGAAGTAATGGGTACGGAACACTTATTGTACTAACTGATATTAAGCCTAGCATCAGAACAGATGTTGAAATTGATGACTTTCAACGCGAACACATTTCCTGTATCTCCGAAAACAATACTGGTTTACTCGCAAAAGTTTATGTTGACTGATTGCCTGTCCTCCTCTCATGATATTGTCGTTCAATTCTTGTAACGTGTGCCATTTTATGCGTACACTATCCTTTAACGTTTTCCATAAATAAAAATTGCATGGAGATAAATCAGGTAAACGAGGTGGAACAATTTTCCACTAATTATTATGCCCCCCATAGGCACTTCTCAATTCATGCACAAAATTTGAGCAGTATACTATATAGCTCAATCCTACTGAAAATTAAAATATAACAAAATGTTTGTTATTTTATAAACTATAATTGCCCAACAAACACCATCAGTCTCTAGCAGGAAGAACAAATGATTATTTTAAGGTACCTAAATAATTTCTTCGCTTTAACGGACACTGAACGTGTTTTCTAAACCCTTTGTGTATTTAATTTTTTAAAGCTAAGCAAATGTTCTATTTTGAAGTCAAAGATTGAAATTTAAGTCACATAAATGGAGCATATTCTGGAAAAATTCTAGTAGCATAGCACAACAGTTAATGCACTTGCAGCAGGTAGTGTGCTAAAAATGTAAAGTCGAGAAAAGCAATTTTTCTACACACCTGCATCATGATCGGATATTTCAGCTGGTTTCTTTACAAATGTATAAATCTTGCCAGTCGATAATTCCGGTATCAGTTTAGAAAGCCGTTAATAACTCGTTGCTTTTTCGCGCCTCAGATTATGCAACTCTTCTGAATTAAAACTGTATAAATTTTAATGTTCAATTAAATAGCACAAAATTATTAACGCTTTGAAATATTCACAATTTAAAGAAATTTGGATTGTTACTTACATAAACGCTTATATATACTGTGCAACCTAAAAATATTGTTTACTGGCCGGCCCAAATAACGTAGCTGTCGACGGGCCCTTAAACCCAATACACTCACTCACCAACTCGCTAACTCACTTGCTCTTTGCTGGTTCTAAGAGGGCTGCGGGTTGGCAAACTGATTGGTTTTCAAATAGGAACCACTGTCTAGAAACATAATACATACAATTTTCCATGGATGAAGTAGAAATGCACTATATTACATTCACACAGTTTTCTCTACTCACTGTTCTCTTCCGAAACACAATCACATTAATCTTTCCCTGTTCGCCCTTCAACATACACTTCATACAATTTTCGATGACTGAAATATAAACGTTACACATTACATTCACACAATTATGTTTACTCACGTTTCTTTTAGGAAGCACAATGTATTTATTTCTCTTATCCCTGTTCCACAAAGAATCCATACAATTTTCTATATTATTGACTAGAAATGCAACGTCTTATATTCTCAAAATTTTCTCTATTTACTTTTTTCTTTCTGTGATATTTGGTATTGTTCAATAGTGAGTTTGCTTAGTGTTTTCCCAATATTTTTATCTATTCATTTTGTTTGTTTTGGTTTCTTTATTGCATACAACGTAAGGTTAAAGTTGGGATAAAATCGACAAACCACGGACCATTTCAGGTATTTCAGGTAGTTCAAACGACTTATCCTACTTACAAGAATATAAGCAACGCACTGTATTTCAATAGAGCAAGGAAAGCTATATAACATTTCTATTTCAGAAATAGGGCTCAATTTCAGAGGAACTTGGCCATCATTCCCATTTAAATGGAAATTCATCATTCGTACCGCCGCGCCGTGTTGGACTGCACTATTCTCAAAACGTCATTGAATTCTGCCTACCACTTAGCTGCCATCATAATATTTTCATAACGTTTTAAATGTTTGCAAATCCCCATCGTTGCGGTGGGATAGGATAATACCATGTACCTAATAACACTGTCACAGCCATTATTCATTAATTGGGAAAAACCACACCGCATTTAGCCTATGTGGTCGTGATATCGAATCGTGGCTGTATTGATATGAAACTTTAATATGTGGAGAATAAAGCAATCGACTTTACAGAATATTTGAGTAAGGGAGGATTGTTCACCAAATTTTGGATGTAGAAACTGCGCAGCACTGTGATGAAAACTAATCGCAGAGCCTTCATTGGTGTATATCAAAGTTCTGTTTTTATTACTGGAATCCGCAGATACATATGCCTTATTCGTTAACTGCTAATAATCTCCTCTCTTCCTCTCTCTTCCCCTTTCATTTCTTACTGTCTCTCCTCCTGCTCCATCTCTCTCCCTCCCTAAATCTCTCCACCTCTGATTTTGCTTCTTTCACCATTTTCCTTAATTCTCTTCTCTTACCTCTCCCATTCTCTCCCCCTCTTCCATTCTATCGTTTCCCACTCTATCGTCATTTACTCCCAGTCATTCTCTGCCTTTCTACGTACGTTATATATAACATGATGTTTTAGTAATATTAAAACACAAGTAAGTACTTTTTAACATACATAATTATGTAGTGACAACGCCGTTCGTGCTTTTTATTATACAGGGTGATTTATGAAGAACTGACACATTTATTTCTTTCAAAACGAGTTATGCTAGTGACAACTTATGCCTGAGCTGCAGAGGAATTTTGTGAGATCATTTACCTCTATAGCAAATGTTTAAAATGTCTTCCATCCTGCATAAGGCACAATTCAACATATCGTTATTTGTTATGGCCACTCGTTGGAGGACTGTTAATAGCTTGAATCTCCTGTGTAATTTTGTGCTGCAGATCTTCCGATGTCTGCGGACGTGTAACATAAACTCTGTCTTTTAAGTAACCCCATAGAAAGAAGTTCGGCGATGTCAAATCCGGAGATCTTGGAGGCCACAGGTTCCAGGAAATTTTCTGATCGTCAAACAAACCGGCAGCTAGTGCCATAGATTCGTTTGATGTATGGCATGTAGCACCGTCCTGCTGAAAATAACACTCCACGAAGATCTGTCGGTATTCTCATTGTTATAAAAAAATTGTACCGCTGTTCTCTGTGCAGATATAGCGCACCAAACTCCAATTTTAACCGAGTGCATAGGTGCTTCATGAATAACATGTGGATTTTCACTGGCCCAATAGCGTGAGTTATTTCAGTTCATATAGCTGGATATGTTTGCTGACGATGTTTGCCTTTTTCACTCACCAGAGATTCAGTTGTTTCCAATTTATTCACCAGTCCCAGTATTGTGTTTCTTTGGGGAGAATTCTGAACACCAAATTCTCTCTGGTAGGCCCTGTGAGTAGCTGTAATTGAATTCATAATCCACTATTGCTTTACAAAGAAATGTAGTTCGTTTAATTTGTACTCCGTTGATTAGAACAAAATCTCAAAAACAGTTGCCGACAATGAAACTAACAATTGCGATTAAAACATTGCGCATCTAGTGGCAGGCAATCGAAACTCTAGAACCTTAATTTGTTGCTAAAATTGGGGCATTGAGTGAATTTTGTACAGAATAAAGAAAGAAATGTATTAGTTCATAAATCACGCTGTATAACCGCAAATATATATTACCTTGGAAATAGTTTATCTACAAGAAATAAAAGCTTTGGATAGGTTTTTAGTGACACTTCATTTAATATCAGAAATTCTAATCATCTGAGCCTGCTGTGTTTTAGACATGTTTATTAAAATGCTAGTGTTTGTGCTGCGACAAGATGAAAACCTTGAGTACAGAAACTAAATGTTTAACCAACCCGCGTCACCGACAGCACTATAAAATATGGAGATTCTATTAGTGATGTTTTGAAAACCGTTAATAACTGTTTCAAGATTAATGTGAATTTAAATAGATAAAATACTTGACACTTAATTGTGTCCATTTCGTATGGCTGTTTAAACGATCGTTATTTGTATCGCAATGTTACAAAGTGGTAAGGAAAAAGTTCAATAACTCTTTAAATATTCATCCAATCGAAATGTTGTTATTACAAAACTTAACATCGTGGGTAAAAACATTTGCTAAGGAACATTTTTGCTAAAACTCCCAAAAAAGGCAAGTTATTTTGATTTATTCAATCTTGACCCCATTAGAAACCCTCCACCTCAATGGTCTATTTTTTAGGTGGGACCAACTATCAAAGGTACTACATACACCAATTTTCTTAGAAATCGGTATGGTCATTGATGAGGTGGTAACACACATATAGCGTTTATAACAATAAAGTAGGATATGACAGGGGGACGCCTTGGCACCCCCCCCCCCCCTGTATACGCGCCTGACTGCATACATATATAATATCTTTATATATACCGATGATTCTCTGTATAATGAACATGTAGGTTCTGGTGTTTACTGTAATTCTATGCTTCGTGTGGTAAACTCAAAACCAACTTTGGTGAAGAGATACAAGCAATATATATTGACCTCTCCCAACTACTTATCAGAATTAGCTCATTCGAAAAACCTGTTACACTCTGCGATTCAAGCTCATCAATCCAAGCAATTGCAACGTATAAATATCAACAATAGTATATATTGAAGATCTATTTAAAAACTGGAGAGAGGGGGAAGGTAAATTAAATTGCAATGGATCCCATATCACATTGGATTAAAAAGAAATGAAGCTGATAGTATGCCAAAAAGGGAATATTAAATAAAAATATTTTCATTCGGCAAGACTAAATATTACATCCTCTTTCAGGATTGAAAGAACTGAATTCCTCACCAGACTAAACAGTGAAAAGAAATGAACTAACATCCTCAGCAATAAAGACTACACCAGAATTACTTCGAAGTGAAACTGTTGCAACATTCCAAAAAAATATAACAATGATTGTCTTGCACACATTACACCGGATGAAAATAATCTTCTCGTCGAACTGGCTGTGTCAAGAAAATGCAATTCAAAACTGGGAACACCTTAGTACATGTTCTGCTCACCTACAATTTTGGGACAAGTCAAATGGACAATTGTATTTAGAAGCCAGGAGGTTAATGACAAGTTTTCAACAGCCTTAACATTAGATTAAATAAACAATATATTTAAGTCTTGTAAACTTTTGTCTGCACCAGGAACGTAAGCTGTCACTCAACTGAACAGAATTGCTAGAATGAGATAAGAGAACCTCTATCATACCCTGATCTTCGAAGACATTTAATATTCATCTTGTTTTCTCCATTCTCAAAAGACTTCACGTCACAGTTCCATAGAAGTTGGGTATGCCTGTGATGGACTATAAGCTAATGGTCAACTGTTATGCTTGAATATCCCCATTCCACTTTGCTCATCCACCGCAAACTTTTGTGTTAACCTAGTTTATAAACAAAAACGATGACAGAGCGTTGGGACGCCGGGTGTCACGCTATGTTAAACACCCTTAATGTATCCCAGAGACAACAAAGGGGTCGACAAATTGCACTAGCACGCTAATCTGGAGCTCAAACAGTTGGTATCTGCATCTTACACCACTTGTCCATTCATGCAACCTAATGAACACTCTTTGTGAATATTCCTCCGCGCATCAGTAACAAATTCATTCTGTTGCACGATTCTAAAGTTTAGGGAATGCAGCAGCCAAGTTTTCTTTGTTCCATAAGGCCCATGCTCTTCTTTAGTCGTATACGTAAACAGAAGACGAATAACACATGCATAATGTCTTACAATTATTCTGATGCTACGTTTACATGACCACCTATACCCATTGTTCAACAAACTATCCTTTACAAAGCTTATTCTTCTGTTTACTTCACTTAATTAAGATAAAACATTGTAGAAATTGGAAAGAGAACATCAGACTGAAAAATTTAATCACATAGCTGGGATTTTAACCACGAATCTTCCGGTCTCTGTCCAGTTGCTCTAAATTGAGACGATATTCTTTTTATGTCCTCAAAACCAAATGCGAAATTTTGAGGCCTTGGAAGCAGATCCTCTTATGTTTAGAGAATAAATAGCAACGGTTAGCAAGATGGACGTGAATGAACTTGTCTGAAATAATTAATACAATTTGTTTAGTTAAAAACTTAACTAAAATGTCATAAAGCATCAAAAAAATATATCCGTTTACGAGTTCTGTCCATGAGTGTTATTTCTAATTGGACACACTTACAAACATCGACCCAAGACCACGATCCGCAGAAGGAAAAGATTCACAGCTCCACAACTGCAGTGAAGCTGAAACATTTAAATATTAATATAAAACCGCTACAAACTACTGATCTACCATGGCAACATGACAGTACGATACTAAATTCTCTAGTTTCACATTTTTTCCAGTAAACCACAAGATCTCTAATTAATACGAGCTAACGTGCTCTAATGGCGAGTTACGAGTGCTGTAAATTAAGTCTCGTGCTTCATAGTTTAACCAACTGTAGTATCAATCAATGGCAATTAATTACTTCTTTCACACTAGCCGTGTTAGGACAAAGATTAGAAAGTTAGAATTAAGACTCAAAATCAAAACCACAGCCGGTGTTTGAGCCAAGGATCCTCCGATCCCCAGTTGCTCTAACCACTGAGCACATGGGCGTCGGCAGATTTTTTTCAGGGAGGGGGTCCGAATATTCGAATGTTGCGATTAAACAATATTAATTCACTATTCTGCTGTAGAAAATGTCAAAGAGAGTTGTAGTATTTGTTGTGGATAACCGTAATAATTTGTGACAAACAAAAATTATTGATTTGATTGCCGCATTATATTAGAGGTTTTATTTTCGATCTCAGTCAGTAGGAATTCTCATGAACTTCAACTATAAACATTTGTACAAAAAATCGTATAAATATTGCTGAGGTATGAAACCATTGTTGATTGCAACAAAATAAACATTTATAATTGTCAGTATGGAAATAATGTCCACGAAATCAATTAGTAAAGGCATTTAGCTACTAATTGAAAATGATTAATTCCTTATTTACATTAATGATGTCAATAATATCACTGGCGAGCTCATTTGTACCGCAAGCGCTATGAAACAATCAAATATTATCTTTTGTACCGGTATCCTGAGAAAAACTTGTTGTTCGCGTCAAAATTAAAACAATAGTCTAGTAATTAGTAATTAAATGCACATTAAATTTAATAATTTCCAAGGGGGTCCGTGCCCCCCCCTTCACGACGCCCATGACTAAGCATGTTGCTATGATGTCATGGTAGCTGGTGGTTTCTCATCCCCAGAGCGCGATATAGGTTAGCTGAGCACGTAGAATGAATGACGTAACCGGTATCGTGCAGCCATCGTATATGCACGCGCATCAGTAGACGCCTGCAGCTGCGTACCTACGAGAGAGCAACAGAAGAACCCATGTGCAATAAACGTTGCCTTTTTGCACAACCTCCCGCCCTCTAGCCATGACAGACCTGAATAAAGTCTTAATATACATATGCGATGTGGCGAAATGTTTTTGTCGAGTGAACTACGGATCTATAGAGAAGAGAATATTCATCCTATTTTTTCTAGTCTGAGTAAGTTAGAGCAAACATCAATTATTAAAAACCACATAAAATCAAGGCTAAGGTTATACTGAGCTGGACAGCCCTTGTACGTACGGGAGGGTCCTTGTTTATGCATGAGGTCGGGGCATCATGCGTGTTGTGTTGCCTATACTGCAGGGGCCGGTACATGACATCGCGGCTCTCTAATGGTTTGTAAAGCTCTACCCCTTCCCCTTCTCTCATCGCGTCTCGCAGATCTGGACTATGACCAACATTAGTCACACCCTGCGTTTCTGCAAGCTTCAAGAGTTTAATTACATTTATGCGAATAAGTGCGTGGTGTATTTTTTGGAAGCTATAAGCGTTTAGTTATCGTCTCCGTGAATTAGAGGGCCGTATTTTATACTGTTTCTCTGTGTAAATTAGACCGTAATAAAGAATACTATGTCATATAAGCACAACATATTTTTTTTTCCACAAAATACATGCACTGCTAATGAAGATACAAAATGAGGTATATAATTACAAAACCCGGCTTAACCACCAGAAGAGAAGAGAACCGTGTTTCCTCTCTAGTTAAGGAAGTTAGCAAATTATAATTTTAGCTTCATGTTTTTACAGTGCCTCATAGCGTTATAAAAATCTATGAAGCTCAGCATCATTTCACATATGAGTAGCAAATTATCGAAATCCGACAAGTCCACTGAAAATTGAAGCTTATTTAAGAGCCGTTCCTTTTAAAAGGTATCCAATCATAACATTGTAATCTTTGAAGCAGTTTTAAAGGGCTAATTTCTCATAACTATAAGCAATATTTAATACGTCAACGCATGTCGGAGTCTTATTGTTTGTACAAATGCTATGATGTGGATCACCTTTTGTTTTATCTAAATAATTATTATAATTATAAAATTCTTTCTCATACTGAATCATACGTATACTGTCTTCATTTTTAACAATTTCATGTGGACTTAAAATTAGCTATGGAAAGTTCATATAGCACTTTCTGGAATTCCGTTATAAAATTGAAGGATATGCCCGAATAGCCTCAAGTGGTGGGTGTGTTTGAATAAGTTGGGAACTTGAAAAGTAACATAATATTAAATAACTGTCATATACTTATATAGTATAAATTGTTTATGTTATTATAGCTTCATAGCTATATTCTCCTCATTTTTGAACCATTTTAGGCTTTAAATTAACTATGGTGAGCTCTCCTGTATTTGTGTTATAAAAGTCGCAGATATTTTCTCCATTATATCTTCAAATTCCCTTCTTATTATTTTCCAAAATGTATTATGATTACTCCCCATTTCTCCTCCGGTATTCCCCCATCCCATTCACTTCCAGGTTAATAGGATAAGTTTGATACGAGATTTTAACTGAAATACATCTTTTGAAACTGACTGAATCCAAAATAAAAAGCATTTTAGAAAAAGGTCTACGAGTATGAATCTGT
Source organism: Tenodera sinensis (assembly GCA_030765045.1). Classification (NCBI taxonomy): domain Eukaryota; kingdom Metazoa; phylum Arthropoda; class Insecta; order Mantodea; family Mantidae; genus Tenodera; species Tenodera sinensis. The sequence goes on from CM060970.1 coordinate 50,103,321, forward strand.
CCGTCTGTGAACACCATAACTCAACTCAAAAACTAAAAGACAGTTTAATACCGAATTTAGTATTTATATTCAGTATCTTCCAAGGATGCGACACGAAGATTTTCAAGAAAACCCTACACCACAAACTACCCTTTACATGAAAAATGTTCTAATGCTTTGATTTTCTAAAAAACGACTACAACAATTTTTATTAAATTATCATATTGTAGATATTTCCTTGAAAAATGAAATGTTTATCTTCAATTTACTGGAATAATCCTCTGAAGTCCTCTTCATTCTGGATGACTTTTGAACAACTGGTAAACAGTAAAAGATGGACAAAATCTTCTATAATAAGATTATAGCTCTTATTAAATCACAATTTATGTACTTTTTTTTTGTATGTGTGGAGATAACCATTTCCCAATTTATTGGTTTGGATTTTCAAATACTTGTACTTTTCTCAAGCAGGAATTCGTTATTCTCATTACTGTTACAAAATAGCAATTCGACAAATCCCACTTCTGACACCAGTGTGACAAAGATGACCAAATCCAATGCAATTACTTTTATATAACTTTATCACTTGTATCACTTTATTTTCCTTCTAAACTTTTCCAAAAAAACACAGTCCCCCCTACTCACGTTAACACAGTCTACAGTCTTATGTGATAATACAACTCAACTGTTTCTTTCGTAGCTTTGATCCACTCCTTTCACTATCTCTCTTCAGTTTCTTTGTCTCTCAAACACTGACTCAGGTGATACAATCACTCAACACTCGTTAAATCTTCTTCACTTCACAGCTGTTGCACACTCACTGACACAATGACTCTAAAATTGCTCGCTTTCATGTGCTTCGCAAGTTTTTTATAGTGGTGATGACTTAACCAGATCTTTTTCGAACTTCTTCAAACAAGCATCCGCTGGAAACTTCTCGAATCTGCAAAAAAGGAAAAAAAAAACTTTTGATTCTGCCGCTGTGATTGTTGTCACGTGCTGTCGTGGGTGGTGAGGGGAAGCTTGGCCTTCAACGCCTTTGTTACGCACCGCGCGTGTGGGGCGGGGGTAGCCCGGCTCCGACCGTCTTTTGTTGTGTCGCCGCTGTCGTGAATCGGCGTCACATTATATCTTTTGGCCATGTAAACAGAACATAGTTTCAAAGCCATGACACAGTACCACTCTTAAAACATTTGACTATCGCTTAAGCCTGCTGTAAGATTAACACATCAGATGTTTTCCGATAAATCATTAGGAAGTAATTATATATTTAATTTTTCAATTGAATTCTAGCTTTCAAATAATACCTAATTTGCATCATAGCGCGTGTATCAGTGGTTACTTCAACATAAAAATAATTTAAATTAGCAGACATCACTACTACTTTGTTCCCCTCTCAATTAATCCCATACCACACTAGGTCTCGAATCAATGTGCACACACAAAGCAGTACAATGTTTACCTGTTGCCTGTTCACTCAAGGCTACATGCAATATGCTTTGTATTAGCTAGTAAACAGAAGCGGTCGGAATCGAACTAACCACCAATTGTGTATCGCTTTCCTTGACGTCAGAGTTTACCTACATTGGACGTGCGCTCAATTTTATAACATTCCATTATTATATTTCTGCAATTGCCTACGGTTTAAGTTATCCCAGGTCTCTCAATATAAACATGAAGCAAAATACGAATGAAATAGTGAAAACATGAAGGAAAAAAAAAAAAAAAGACAACCTGATGTGTTGCACTCACTTGACTTTTTCTGCTCTTGTACTAACTATGCCTACAAACTCCATGTATTATCACAACGTCCATTTGCAGAACTTTGTTTCCTGGATTACCAAAGAAAAGTATCTAAAATGGTGTTATATATCCGCTGCAGTGAACAGCACAATCTACATTCTTAATACAACGCCAACAGATGGCGTAAGAGTCTCTATTCTGCCTTGAGCGACAGTCAAATCTTTCAAAGCTTGTCACTATATGAAGGCTTTGAAACTCCATTCTCTATGCACAGCCAATTTAACCATTTTGCTAAGTTATAAGTGGGTGAATTTACACAGTTTATAATGGGCCTCATTTTCTCCCCTGGTTTATGAATTTTTGGAAGAGCATACATTCTGGGTAAAACTGACTTTTAACATGTTTTTTTATTGGATAAAATTTTCACTTCCTTAAGAACTTTATCAAAAGATGCAATGAATGAATTTAAAGGGTCCTAATGTAATCATTCCCCTGAAGCAAAACTTCCACTCTTATTAATATAGTCAGGTTCATCCAAAATAACAATTCTGTTTCCTTTATCGGCTTTAGTGTAAATGACATCTTTTTCTTTCAAAGAGCTTACCACCTGATTATTATGGTTCCCCTTATGATGTTTACTCAAATCCTTCAAGACATAACTGTACTTACTTTTGAACAAAGATTTATCAGGTCCAACTAAATCTTGACTAGCAATTTACTATATTTTTTGAAAATTTTACGCATGTTTTTAAACCTTTATTTAGAAACTGAAGTTCCCTTAGTTGAAGTCAATATTACAAAGAGTGATTAATTTTCTGTGCCATTCAACTGTTTCATTGTCTTCCGTTTAATCTGTTTTTGGCATAAGTTATTTAGTTTATGTTCTAATTTCCAAGTTTTATTCCTCATACTGTAATTCAGAAACTCACACAATTTCGATTCCAAATTAATCCAGAAAGTGTTACCCAAGTTATTTGTCAATTTTAAATGTAATTGATATAATTCGACCTTAATATGGTTCAACCGACTAAAATGAAAACCACGTTTCACTTCAATTACTTTTATTTCCACTGCCCTTTGATGAGTACTATTCTCCAATTTAACTATTTTTCTGACTAAAATAGGATTTACTTTCCGTTGTAAACAAAGATTCAAAAACCGAATATCCACGAGAGTATGTCTTTTCTTATCTTGTAATTTTGTAAATCGTTCGATGTCAGGTTTTAGTCCACAAAGATTTTGATTAAACAGATCATTATTACATTCCAAACCATCATGAACTGTGAAATTACGTCGTAGCTAAAAGGTCTAATGCTTCAAAACTAAATATGTTGAAATATACACACCTGAAGCTATTAACAGTGAAGCAAATTGATCCACAAATAACACAAAGTAATTAGAGACTCACACTTCACTTCAATAAATTGAATTAAATTCAATATTTCTCACAACGATCGTTTCGATACACTTGTGTATCATCCTCGTGCGAAACTGACCTTATACACTAGCTACGAAAAAACCGTTACAACTTCGCGATGACGTCACAGTGACGTCAAGTATACGTCACCCGCCATGACATCATATGACGACGTAATCTCCCCCCCCCCTCCCCCTTTCTCTTAGTACGAATTTTGTAACATAATCAGTAAAAGGTATTTCAAAATTCATAACAAGGTCCCTATTTTTCAAAATGAATATTTTTCCCAAACCATCAATTCAATATCCGCGGTTAACTGCTGCGGTTTATTTCATCATTACTTATACATTGTGTATTTTAACGAGATCTGCATTTTTAGTCCAGTAAGATTTGGTCTGTCTCTTACGATTTACAGCTATTCAAAAGTCATCAAGAGTAAGCAGGACTATATGGGTTATAGTCAGAAAATTCAAAACATACATTTCGTTTTCCATAAAAATGTCTCAAACATATATCATTTAATTAAATTTCTTAGAGCCAGTTTTGAGAAAATAAAAATTTTCGAAAAGTTTTCCATGTAAAGGATAGTTTAGGCTAGAGGAATTTTCTTCAAAAATCTTCTTGTCGCACCCTTAAAATATATTCAAATTAAATACCAACTTTGGCTTTTAGCCAACTTTTCGTTTTTGAGTTATGATGTTCATCGACTGACACCACACAAGCGCGCGCGCGCGCACACACACACACACACACACACACACACAGATCACTTTCTAAAAATTCTTTTTTATTTGGGGGCCTCAAAACGTTTATTTTCAGTGAAACCACGACTACGAATTTTTGGATCTAATACAATAACTCCCCTACTTACTATACGTAGTAGAGAAAGCAAAAAAGTATTTGCAAATTAGAATGATTCACCAATAATATCTAGTCCTGGCATATATTAGTGTTGAAAAAGTATTTTTAACTTTTCAGTTTTATTTTTCCTTGTACACAGCCTCACTGGGATAAAAATGAAACGTCATTGTGGCCGATTTTCTCATCTCTACATGTAATCTTGTGCGCAATACTTGATCGTTGAGTGGAAGAATCACATCAGCACTTAGAACAAAATTAAAATCTTTTTCGGTGAACAGGGACACTATGGAAGAGAAAGTTGACACAAATATTTTTGCTTTATTTTTACTTTCTCTACTGCGTATAGTAAATGGGGAAGTATTGTAATGTCGATGCCGAAATTTCAAGGAAAATATGTTTTATGCCCCTGAATAAAAAAAAAAAGTTTTAGAATAAGATCGGTTCGCGTCTCTCTCTCTTTCTCTCTCTATCTGTGTGTGTGTGTGTGTGTGTGTGTGTGTGTGTGTGTGTGTGTGTGTGTGTGACTGTGTGTGTGTGTGTGACTGTGTGTGTGTGTGTGTGACTGTGTGTGTGTGTGACTGTGTGTGTGTGCGCGCGCTGGGAATAGTGTAACTCAAAAACGAAAAGTTTGTTAAAAACCAAGTTAGTATTTAAGTTTAATATCTTTTAAGGATGCGACACGAAAATTTGGAAGAAAATTCGTCCACTCCAAATTACCCTTTACATGGAAAACTGTTTTGAAAATTTTGACATTGTCAAAAATAGCTTTAGCAATTTTTTATTAAAATGCCATGTGTTTAACACATTTTTGTGTTAAATTAAATGCATATTTTAAATTTTCTGGCTATAGCCTATGTAGTCCTGTTTGGTCTTGATGATTTTTGCATAACTGGTAAACCGTAAGAGATAAACCAAGTCTTGCTATACAAAACATGCAGATTTTGTTAAAACAAACAAGTCATGTTCAAGTGAATTTTTTTTTTTTTTTTTTTTTTTTTTTTTTTTTTTTTTTTTTTTTTTTGGGTGGGGTGAACCCTTTCGGAAATATTCCTTGTTGCTTCTGTGAGTGTTGCAGTACTTAGAACTTTTCTCAGATGGGAAGTCGTTATTCAGCTTTTTATCTTTTTGGCCGTGTAAGGAGAGCGGAATTTCAAAACTTTAAAAGAATTTACTATCGCTCAAAGCCTACTGTATTTCCATGTTCCCCTTGCATTTATAAGAAAATCAGAAATAACATAATTTCTGCAAAGGTTTATCAACTAACATGGAGATAAAGGAATAGGAGTTTGTAAGAATAAGTACAAGTGTAGAGAAAGTTAAGTGAGTGCAACATATCAGATTTTTACTATGAAAGTCTCAGTCAATCTATAACATCAATGTAACAATGGCTTTTTGTCAGCCCAGAGTTAATTCTCACATTTCAGTTCTAATAATTTATTTGCTTCTGTTATAATAAAGCTAATAAACATTATGGAATCAATGGTACCAACACATGAACACCAACATGAACCTGCAACATTAGGGCTTGTTAACTGTTCATTTTTTTAACAAAACCATAATGACCTTAGAATGGAGATTTAAAAACACAATTAAAACTCCTTCCTTGTGCCTCTGTTCCAGGAGACTCCATTAATTATTTTTCTTTTGTCTTTCTTCTCTTCTAATGCATAACAAAAGTAATTGCTTTGGAAGCAAGAGACGGAAAATATTTCAACTTGGGGTAAAACCAGCTGATGGTGGTTCATATTCATACAAAATGTATTTCTTGAGGCAATGAAAATTATCTCTTATTTGTTTCCATGTCATTCCAGATTTTCGAGGAATTAAGGATGCTCAACCTATTTTCCTATTTTGCATGCCTTTTCAAAATGTGTCTTCATAATCCACGTCTCCAACTTTTAGTTGTTACTTCCAAATAACCCGATGTGATCAACCTTCAAACAATTGACTCAAAATTTATTACTCGTACTTTATACTTCTATAACCTACAACACCCCCCTCCCCTCATATTCTGCCTTAGAGATCTTTGTGTTGTTGTTGTTGTTGTGTTTAACGCCCGCTTTTACTACTACGGCACCGCAGGCGGTGACACTGATGATACATGAAGATGGAGCACCGGTGGAATGAGATGGCGGGGGAAACCGGAGTACCCGGAGAAAACCCGCCCTGACGCCGCTTCGTCCACCACGAATACCACATGCGGGTCCCTGGGATCGAACCCGGGCCGCCTAGGTGGTAGATCTTTGTGGATATTCTTCTTCTGCAATGTGTTTGTACAGGAGGTTGTACAAACTAATATCCATACACTTTCTATAGTATGTTATGCAACGAGTGCGTAATGTCAGAAATGAAGTTGCGAGTATAATTTATGAACTGAGCGGTATCGAGTTTCATAATATTCATACGAGCATTTTAGCTGTCATTATACTCAAGTTTCATAAGACTATTTATGTTCGACGATGTGTCTAAGTTAAAAATATTAATTAGAAAGTCCTTCTGATATTATAGCTGTATATTATAATCACTGGAGTCCTGCAGTTGTTACTCGATTGTTCATACAAGAATCGATAGTTGCGCCTTCAGCTGCGAAATTATTGATTTTATTATTACCTTGTCTTTGACACAGTGATGCAGAGAATACATATGCTATAACCTATAAAATCTGGTGGCTTACACTCACATGACTTTCTCTTCTCTTGTACCACCTACTCTTATAAATTCATATTCCTGTATCTTCTTCATATTATTCGAGATAAACATTTTCAGAAATTACTTTATTGCTAATTTTCTTGAAGATGCAAGGGGAATATGGGAATACAGTAGGCTTTGAGAGATAGTCAAAGCTCTTAATAGCTGGCCGCTGTACGAATGCTATGTAATTCCATTCTCTTTGCACGGCCAACAGATAAAGAAGTGAATAACGATCTTGCATTTGAGAAAAGTATAAGTATTGCAAAACTCATACAAATAACAAGGAATTTCTTCAAAATTGTTCACTCCAAAAAGAATACATATGGACGTAAATTGTATTTTAATGAGATCTACATTTTTGGTAGAGTAAGGTTTGGTCTACATATCTCTTACGGTTTACCAATTATGCAAATGTCATCCAGAGTAAACAGGACTACATAGGCTATAGCCAGAAAATTCGAAATATACATTTCATTTGCCATAAAAATATCTTAAACGTGTCATTTCAATTAAAATTGTTAGTCATTTTTGAGAAAATAAAAATTTTTGAAAACCTTTCCCTGCAAAAGATAGCTTAGGGTGGAGAAACACTCTTCAAAATCTTTGTGTTGCATCCTTAAAAGATATGAAACTTAAATGCCAACTTTGGTTTTTTAACCGACGTTTCGTTTTTGAGTTATGTTGTTCACAGGCAGACACCGGAACTTTTTTTAAATTTTTTTTATTAGGGGGCCTCAAAACTTATATTTCCGGTGAAATCTCGACATCGAAATTTTGGGTCGAATACAATACTTCCCCTACATACTATACGTAGTAGAGGAAGTAAAATAGTAGGCTTCAAAAACGAGTAGATAAATGGAATTTATTAGAATACAATTTACACTATTAACGCTAATTATTATTAAACTTGAACGAGTCGTTCGATTTTTCTTCCAAGAAACCTTAGTTTTGCTTTCAGCTGCATTGGAATGTAGCAGTCAATACATGCAAATTGCTACATGCAGATCTTTTGACTGGTGGTTATCAGTATCTTTATGAGCAGATGCATCTTAGCAGGTCGTTATGAACGGGTGCTTCTTTGATTAATGGAGCAGCAGTATCATTATGAAGAGGTGAATATAATGAAGTCCATTACAGCAATGGTAAACGCATAAATGTAAGACTATATCACCATATACAGGAGTGAGTTTATTCCCTGGAAAATAAAGATCCTATAAGTAAAGTTCGGCTGTTTATACTGTTATTGTCTATTGTCAAAGACTACACACGCAGTTTAACTGCCTCTACCTCACACCTTCTCTATGGCTAATATACATAGCCGTGGACTTCTGCAACTGTTTTAACGCACGAAGGGTTATCTACTTACCCAATGCCGGATGAAGTGAGCCACCTGGTATATTTCCGGCGAAATCTCGACATCGAAATTTTCTGTCATATAGAACACTTCCCCTGCCTACTATACGTGGTAGAGAAAGTAGAAATTGTTGCTAATACATTTAAATTGAGATAAAATAAGCGTGTCTTCTTAATGAACAGAAATTGTATACTAGCATATCAGTGAACTCAAGAGGCGATGCATATAAATACATCCTATAAAAATTTTAGGGTGGTACCTTGAACAGTTTCGGAGGTAATAGGTCAGAAAATTAACATTACCGACGTGCCTTAAGTAGATCTGAGACTTAATAATAAATAACAAACACGAGTGAATAAATAATTTTAGAAACTAAGCTTCTATAACTTGTTTATAAATTTAAAACCCTCACTTACACATCTAACTACAAAATTTCGATCGAAAGGGTTAGGCATTTCCTTATACACGATTTTGGTATGTTAATATTTAATAACATTTAACACGTGAAAGCTTTCAGGGTTACCTATAGACTCCAGTTAACTATTTATAAACGATCTAACAACAGTGGAAGTTTCTGTATCGATAGTGTTTGGTAGTACTGGAAAAGTTTTCTCCCCAGAGAGTTGGCAATGACTTCGCCGCAGGACTTGCTGCAGTGTGGCTGCATTCCATGGGCACAGCTTCCCCCCACCCCCTCACCCTGTCTGATTCACAAAGCTTAAAGGCATTATTGGTACCTCTCCTGTCGCATAATTTTTCAGCTCTAGTAGCTTCCAGTTTCTATGGAGTAGAAATTAGAATTATAGGTAAATAATTTCTACAGAAAATCAAATACTAATACTTTATTACTCTCTTAATTGACTCATAAATTGTAAAATTAGATTTAGTTGCAACTAAAATAAATTAAAGCGCAATGCTTAAAAATTTATTCTGATGATCAGTAGATAATTATTTGCATACTACTATAGTACGAAATTTACCAAATTAATCTCCTATAAATACAGCCTGTCTTTTAGATTCGTTCAAATATATTGTGATAAAATAACAAAAGTTCAATTCATTTATTTTTCTGTCACTTTATTATCCTTCAAAATGACCCATTAGTTCTTATATGTAATCAGATTAGGTCAGTCCTAGTGTTAACTATAATACATATATACATGATCATATCGTCACGTGTCAGTTAGGGGACATCTCGTGGACCGGTGTGTGGTGGACAGCCTTCTAAGTCTCATCCCTGTACCACACCATCTGGCTTCACCACGTGTACATAGAGGCCTTCGTGCTAGGAAACTGTAATTGCTACTACAGGGGAGACGGTTTAATGACAACTGCCTAAAAGTTTAACATGGCCAAGATTACACTAAAACGAAGCACTGCCAACCTTACAATGTGATTTACTAATATATCACAGTCCGTAAAACCTACTTTACAAATCCTGTTTTGAAACAACACTTTCAGGTTAAATATATTGTAATGCATTTACTAATACAAATTTTGCTGTGTGTAAAACCGACAATGAGGAAGTGTGAAACAGTTATTTTAGGCACTAAAACAATACCATATACTTACATGGACACGGAGACCCAACGACATCTGCAGAATCATTTAAACCAGTTTACTTCCCTCCGAGATAAGACCTGTATAGCCAACTTAACCTTCCGTTGGTCGCTAGGGGCCTGAGAGACCCCTAGGTTTATTTATACGTTTGGTATAGTCTGCGAACGAACGTACCTACGTAATTACCTGACCAGGACATCTAACATTACACTTTACTCGATTGTCTGCTTTATTTGTTTATTTCTTTAGCTGCAAGAATGACTAATTGGCAGTTATGCATCGCACAGCTCAACAAGACCCTGTGCGCATACTCTCATTGCATTGCTTTTCCTCGCTAGTTGTGCAATATTGCTTTACCACTGCAAGTAGTATGTTAATACTTCTCACAAACAAGAGTACAAGGTATGTCTACCGGATACCAAGGATTTGAAAGAAGTACAGCATCTGCCTGATGATGGTACTTTACCAATTCATATTGCATTTTATCTATCTTTGATTCACCCAGTAAGAGAATGCTAATATAAACCTGTATACTTAGGTTAAATGAACCTAAACAGGGGAATGAAGAAAAAATGAAACTTAAAAAATAAACATAAACATATCAGCACAAAAATATAACGTGGGCCTACTAGTCCCCGCGTCACCAACGATGTTCTATCAGGGCGCTCGCCTAACAGAAGGTTAAGAACTACAGTTAACACCAATTATGACCATATCTTTACCTAGGGTATTTTCTAAGAACAGTTGCTCATATTGATGTCAACTGAATAGACAGTGTCACTAAAAATAATCAGAGCACTATAGTGGAGTAAATGTCTTAGTTGACTTTTGGTGAATTTCTATAGCTCACGTTCTCTAGCAGTTGTCAGCTTCGACACGTGACCAAGAAGCCTTAATGCTATACAACTACATTTCTGAGTCTACTCATGCCAGGCAGGTAGCTTTAGGGTACATTTAAGTTTGCTTGTTTTAATTATCTGTGGATAGACGACAGCGCATTCGTAATTACTATATATTGTCATTTCCTACAATTGTTGAAGAATTGTTGCGGAATTTTGGGTCATGGTGTTAAATACCCAATCCACATTTACCTTGGCGACTTAGGAAACACCACAAAGCCACAGTCAGATTGGTCAGCCCATGGAATTTGAACGCAGGACCTCGCGAATGCGGGGCACAATGGTTACCACTTGGGCCATACCACTCGCTATAAGGTTTTCATTTTAAATGTGATCATTATGATATAACTGGTGTTCTTCATTCGGATTAAGCTACCTTAAATACTGCACATATAAAGTCGCATCAAGCGGCTAGGTGCTGTGTAGATATACATACCGTACGACCTGTTCTCGAATGCTCTAATGCTGGATTAAGCTCTTCTAGGTGTCAAAGAAATCCCGAGGTTCACCACTATTAATCCCATCACTTCTAATAGATACCTATATTGGAGTTATTGTAAAGTGAGTCTGTAAATTTTGTTTTTACTTTCTCTACTTCGTATATATAGTAAGGTAGAGGAAGCATTGTATTATACCATAAAATTCGATGTCGAGATTTCACCGGAAATGTTTTCAGGTCCCCTGAATCCAAAAAAAAGAGACATTTTTAGAAAAAGTTCCGTGTGTTGTTGTCTATCTGTGTATCTGTATCTCTATCAGTCTGTGGACAGTATAACTCAAAAACGAAAAGTCGGTTAAAAACCAAAGTTTGTAGTTAAATTTAATGTCTTTCAAGGATGCGACACGAGTATTTTTAAGAAATTTTCCCCACACTAAACTATCCTTTACATGGAGAATTTTTATTTTCTTGAAAATGGCTCTAACGATTTTGATTAAAATTCCATCCATATGTTTGAGATATTTCTATGACATGAAATGTACATCTCGATTTTTTTTTGGCTGTAGCCGATGAAATCCCATTTACTCTGAATGACTTTTCATAACTAGTAAGCCGTAAGAGATATGTAGACCAAATATTACTATACAAAAATGTAGATCTTCATAAAACACACAATTTATATCCAAATACATTTTGTTGTAGAGTGAACCATTTCGGAGATATTCCTTGTTATTTATACAAGTTTTGGAGAACTGTACTTCTGTCAAATGGAACATCGTTGTTCATTTTTATATGTTAACCGTGCAAAGAGAACGGAATCTCAGAGCTTTAAAATATTTGACTGTCGCTAAAAGCCCACTGCATTTCGGTATCCCCATTACACGTGCAAGAAAACAAGCAATAAGATAATTTGTACAAATGTATATCTCAACTAACACAAAGAAGATATAAGAATGATTAGTACAAGAGTAGAGAATGTCATATCAGTGTCATTAGATTTTTCTTTTTTCTGATTCAAATTTTTGGCTTTATGGTATTCCAAAGGGACTGTTGGATCTGAAATGATTTTATGTTTCAGTCGATTAAAGGTAACATACGCTCCTAAACTACGCTTCATTTTTTAGACTTATTTTCTCTTTGTTTTATAGCAATTAGATTCCATAACATTCAGAAGCCAAATGAAAATTTAAAGTATTTAATTTCAGTTTTTTTTTTATATTTCCTCGTTTCTCAGCTTTCCCTTATATAACACAAATGTTACTTACCATACCACTAACCGACAATAAGAATCGGAAGCATAATACTTCATCCAAAAATTCGATGCCGATATTTCTCGGAGAGAAAAAAGAAGTTCTCATTTCCCTAACTAAAAAACAAAAAGTTGGTGAAATACCAGTCTTCCAAGGAAGCAACACACAGATTTTCAAAAAAATCTTCAATCCAAACGAGCACTTATATAAAAACAGTTTCATTATCTTTTACTGTCTCAAAAATGTTTCTAACCATTTTGAGTGTGAAGTCCAAGATGTTTTCATTAAGCACAAAATGTAGGTATAGGTATATTGAATTGTCTTGATATAAAATTGTCTTCTCTTTGAAAGCGTCTCCTATTGTCACAAAAGAGATGAAATCTTACTACACAAAAAAATTTAGATCGTGTTAAAGCCCACGATTTATGTTAATGTTTTTGTGATATTCTTTGAATTTTCAAATATTTATACTTTTCGCTAACAACAAGTGACTTTTCGTTTTCTCTCGTGGTCTTGCAAGAACATAGCATTTCAAAGCCATCACATAGCAACCCACTTTTTAGTCTACTATGTGCTTCTGATACCTATAAAGAAAATGTGCAAAATTATTATTTTGTTGTTTAACGACGCTGTCAATTGCCAGGATCACATCAGCGTCACCGGTGTGCCAGAATTTTGTCCCGCAGGAGTTCTTTTACATGCCAGTAAATCTACTGACATGGAGCTGTCGCTTTTAAGCACAATTAAAAGCTATCGATTTGGGCCAGATTTGAACCCGCGACCTTGAGATCAGTAGGCCGGGTTCTAACCAATTGAGCCACCCATACCGACAATAAAAATGCGCATATGTGTGCCTAATGAATGTTTATCTCGATTAACAAGAACCAGATACAAGAATAAACTTTTGAAAAAGAGTGCAACATATTAGATATTTTGTCTTGCTTCAGTGGCGTAACAGTCCATTGACGAACCAAAGCCTACCACCACCCGACCGCTGTGTCCTCCACCTTTTACCGCAACGGGCGTCATGTATAAGGTGCAGTACCAGAGGGTGGGACGTGGTTAGCGCCACAAGCCGGTAAATGCGGTTTTCGCAAACTGGTACCGTTACTTTTCCTTCAAGCATCTCCTCAATCCCCCCCAGGGACCGCATGGGCTGAGTGTACCCCGGACCAGCTCTCACAGCGAGAGGAAATCCCGATGCCGGTACTGAGAATCGAACTCGAGCCTCTTGCTTGTTAAGCAGCTGTGCTACTACTACGCTAAAGAGACGACTAATGGCGAGGTAAGTCAGGGATAGCAGTTGGAAAAACAGACAAACCCCTCCCAACGCCTTACACAGATGACAAAATTTAATGCTGCCAGTTTCAAAGGTCTTTTATGACCAAAATAGTTAATTCACTTTTTTCGTCGATGGTGTTTATGAAGCGGACAGGACTTCCTCTTGCTGAAAATATGAATGCCACGTTAATTTGCCAATGTTCCTTCTAAAGCGTAGGTAGGTCTCCAGCACCTAACGTAGGCGTTAGAGAAGCAAACCTTCGTGCCGGAAGTGGAGTAACTTCCGGTACATTGAATCTCTGATGAACTTGATGTTCAGTGAATGCATTTGGAGCGATTGTATCTATTGGACGCTGCCAGAATCAGTCGATAAGAAAGCCGAGATTTTTCCATTAACTCAGCACGGATTTCAATAATGAAACAAGCCTTGGGCGACAGCAGAGGTCTGTTTTCTTTGTTTCATTTTTCGTATCTGAATATGCATGGGTTGAGCAACACCATGTCGAATGAAATACCACACGTTCTCCTTCCGGGCGCCATGTTTCTCACATGGCGGTAAAACGAAGAGAGGTTATGTTCGTGTTTCAGTTGCGACTAAAATTCCCCACAGTGGCAGTTTTCAAAACAGATAATACTTGCACAAATTTGTTTTTATTTGCGTTTATTGAGATAAACACACGAAAGTGAGGACAAAAATGATTTAATTTTAAAAAAGTTGATTATTATACACATATGTACAGCGTTGTGGAAAATCTGATTTGCTGCATTCGCATGACCTTTGCTAGCTCTTCTAGAAACTATTCTTACAAGAACTTATTCGTCTATTTACTTCCTATTAAACGAGGTAAATATTTACACGAATGCTTTTATTACACATTTCGTACAGGTAAAAGGATAATAGTAGGCTTAGGAGATTGTCAAATCCATCACTCTGAAATTCTGTTTTCTCGGTATGCTTCGAAAAAGGGGGAAAAAATAGGCTGGCGCCGTATCTCAATCGTTAGAGCACCTACATTCTGTGCAAGTGGTCCCGGGTTTAATTCCCATCAGGGGGTGAAAATATTTCTCCAGCCAGTATTATTCCTTATCCTCCCCATAGTCTGGAAGTATGAATGACAGTGTGAACGTGTGTGTGAATTTTTAAAAATCCTAAAGGCCCAAAATCACTGTTAAACGAGCAACACCATTGCTGATAGGCAATATACATTACAGAAGAGGCCGCCGATGTAACCTTTGCATAGGGTAGTTTAGGATTGAAGGTTTTCTGTAGTAATACCACGAGAGGGTTTCATATAACAATTTTGCGATCGCGAAAACCGAGAAAATTTACCCCAAATATGAAAACCTCGAGTGGTGTTTGTTTAGAGTATGCTACGAAATAATTAACTCATTTATTTTAATTCAAGTGATTTGAAAGTAAACAACTTGTAATGTACAACTTACATTCATACATTATAATTAACATTTGTTTTCACATTTGGCACTAAAACTAATCCAGTAGGCTGTGAAAATATTTAGCGTTTAATCCATAAAACAAGGAATTGGACATACGATGAATATATATGAACAATTTAGATAGACCAGGCCTATCTTTAATGAATCTAAGAACGCTAACTCGTCTGCTGTTCAATTAAAATATCAATATCCTCACTAGAGTACCCATCAAATCTTCTGGGATTTCGGAGATATTCCTTGTTATGTGTGTGAGTTTCAGAAAACTTAGAACTATAGCGAAATGCAACAACGTTGTTCATTTTTTATATGTTAATCGTGCAAAGAGAACGGAATCTCAAAAGTCAAAAAGATTTGACTGTCGCACAAAGCCTGCTGTATTCTAATATCCCCTTGCACCTACAAGGACATAAGCAATAAGATCATTTGTACGAATGTTTATCTTAACTAACATGGCTGCTAATTGTTTTTACTGCGAATGGAAACTTCACAAGTTCAGAAACGTAAGAAAAGTTTAGGTTGGCGAAACCGCAAGGTCATATAACCAAAGTGGTAATACCACAACTAAAAGACGATAATCCAGCATGAGTGGCATAGTCATGCAAATATAATCGCATATTTGGAAGACGAAAGTCTAAGATTTATCTTTTCTTTTTTTTTTTCTTTTTCTTTTTTTTTTTTTTCTTTTTTTTTTTTTTTAATTCAGCGAGCCTCTACACCTGTATTTCCGGTAAAGCTTTACTATCGAATTTGTGTGGAGTGCAATAATACCTTTATTTACTATGAGTAAGAGATTGAGAACGTAAAATTTAGGGTTCGTGTACAGTGCAGACAAACATACAAATATATTTAGATTTGGCGCAGCGAGGCAAAAGAGTAAACAGGACTACATAGGCTATAGCCAGAAAATTCAAAATATGCATTTCATTTGCTACAAAAATATCTTTAAAATACGCATTTAATCAAAATCGATTGAAACATTTTTGAGAAAATCAACATTTGCCATGTAAGGAATAGTTCAGCGTGGGGGAATTCTCTTCATATCTTCGTGTCGCATCCTTGAAAGATATTGAACTTAAATTCCAACTTTGTTTTTTAACCTACTTTTCATTTTTGAGTTATGCTGTTCTCTCTCTCACACACACCCACACACCCCCACCCACACACAGAGGTAAATAAACGTGTAAATGGTCAAATAGAACATCACCAACAATATATACATGCATATAAAATGTAAATTGTATGTAAATAAATAAATAAATAAATGCAAGCATGTAGTATTCCTACGGAATGGGGCATGTATTTAAAAACACACAGACGCGCGCAGATAGGTACCTTTTTCTAAAAATGCTTTTCTTGGATTCAGGGGGCGTCAAAACATTTCCGGTGAAATCTCAACATCGAATTTTTGGGTCGAATATAATACTTTCCCTACTTACTATATGCAGTAGAGATAGTAAAAATATGTTTAGGTTTAATTACGTTGGCCGAATTTCGACGATTAAATATTTTAATTTACCTCCACAAAATCCAAATGTACCCTATACACTTGGTATAGGTACCTATTGCGAGAAAAACAAAGGCTGGTCCTTCTAGCATTCCTTCACTGCGAACTGAACCAATTTGCATTGTGAAGGACTGTCTCTTGTAATGGAGCAATTTTTCCTGAAGCAAATCCAGTATCTAATTATTATGGTTGTTTTGGCAATTATCTCCTTTTTATGCACATGTTATTGTCTGTTCCGTTCGTTTAATTAATTTTATGTCCGCTAGGTTAAACTTGTTAATTGGTTGGTTGAAAACGTTTCGATAATCCATCGTCAAATACACGCCCTTCAAATTAATGAGCTATAAATGAACTTGAAGAGCAAAAATTATACCTAGCCATTCCCAAGCTGACGTGTACAATCCCTGCAAAAATGTTATTAGACTACTGGAAAAAATTACAGCACAAATAGTAGAATACAGTTTTCGAATAGTGATAACAAAGTTGTCATTTTTATGAGAGTAACTCAAAAAGTATCAGATTCTTTCAATGAATGGAACTTTAAATTAGATACAAGCAAAATACCTCTCCTTCATTATCTGATTACCCTCCCCTTATGGAGGACTTAAAAGCCTGTACCTAGGGTCACATGCCTGTCGAGGAGCAGGTGAACCGCACAGAGTGAAGACCTGGAAGTGGGTGGTCAGCCAAGTACCAGGTATGAGAGTGAGGGAGAGGATGATATGAAATGGAGCGAAATGGATGATGGAAAGGTGACGAAAGAACATTTGGTGGAATGATTAGCGGGGGAAACCGGAGAACCCAGAGAAAACCCGCCCAGACACCACTTCGTCCACTACAAATATCACATGCGGGTCTCTGGGATCGAACGCGGCCGCCGTTCAAGTGAAAAGTAAATCGTGAAATCAATTTTTCAACGTAATTTTCATTTATATTCAGAAACAAGCTTTGTTACCTACATAGAAAACTACAACCTGTGACTGTAGCCTTGAGGTCCTTATCCAATTCAGACTGACGTGATGTGATGAGCGGGGACCGTCGGGCGTCAGCCTAGCGTCCTTTCCCTTCTGTTCCCTGTCTTTCCGTCAATTTAAGCCACCGTTTTCAGTCCTCAGCAGGTCTTCCTTGTTTGCTGAATTGAGCTAAGCATAACACACATTCAGAGGAAAAAAATATTTGCTGACTTCGATTGATTGCTTACGTGATCATAACAAAAGTTTTGTTCACAACTGTCACACGGTAAAGACACTTGGATTACTCTGAATACTGAAATCTGGCTATCCATCCTTGAGATTATTGGTTGCAGGATATTTCATTATACATGGCAATATCAGTTCGTTCTAAGAACAGTTGCCAGCAAATGTTGACTACGGATTTATTGTATGCTTTCTATGACATGTGTAGGTACATTGCCGCCAATGTAATGTTTTTAAATTTTACCTCATTGTTATTTTTACAGTTGCAACGGTAAACGAATCCTGTTTCTTCAACGAACAATGTGAGGCAGCCAGTTTTCAGACGGAATGTAGAGACGGACATTGCGTCTGTCGGTTTGAAATGATTGCCATTACCAAGAAGGATGGTGTTATTGAGTGTGTTGGTGAGTAAATACTGTTTTTTTTTTTTTTTTTTTAAATTCTTGAGCTTCGATTTCAAATAAATGAAATGTGGTACAATAAGTTTGAACAAGTAGAGTTGACGCAGCTAAAGCTTGCCAATCTGCAGGATGCCCAGAAGACTATTTTTGTAAATGTAGCCTATTTTAGAATGACATTATCCCTATGGAGTTGTATATGGTCTTCACTCAAGCGAGGTAATCCAACTTTATCCAAATAGTACCGAAGTTTTGCGCAGCTCTCTTTGGCAAGCTTTCGTTGCGTTACAACTAATATAACTATTTTTAGATAAGCTGACTAGAGCAATAGCAATGCAGGCACTGTATAACTTTCATAAAACTTTCACTGTTGTTCGTTATGGACAGAAGTATCTTTAACTATTTTAAATAATAATAATAATAATAATAATAATAATAATAATAATAATAATAATAATAATAATAATAATAATAATAATAATAATAATAATAATAATAATAATAATAATAATAATAATAATAATAATAATAATAATAATAATAATAATAATAATAATAATAATAATAATAATAAACATTGATTTTACTCATTTCCACTATGAAACAATCACATTCATGCTTCCAGACTGAGAAAGACTAAAGAAAAAAAGAATTACTCATCCTGGCTAGGAATCGCAACTAAGATATCTGGAAAATAATTGTCATATCTCAAAACTTACATGATCAGCATAAAATGTAAAATATTTGGAAAAACATATTTTTATCTCATAAATAACATAATACTCTCATTTTAGAAACCATACAAAATATTCATACCTTGGAATCATGTGAAGCAAAAATTCTGAAAAATGATGTAACTTGCAGACATTTATTTTAAACTTCTCAACAGCATTTCAAATGTTTAGCTAAATAACTTTATGATTTATGGAGAATTTTTAAGATTTCCATATGCTAAATGCCCTTTATGGCCTCCATGACAACACTGTTTTCTTTTTACACATAGGAACTGAATCTATCTAGCAAATGAGTATTTGCTGTAAAAAAACTAAACTATTGTGTTGTTTTCATGTGGCTGAGCAGCTCAGAAAGAGGAACCTGTATCAACACAACATTTTGATCCAGCAATGATAGGCGTGCTAGTTGGTATGGCTCTAATGTTCATCATCCTGTGTGTTGTACTTCGACTTTTCAGCAAGTAAGTTCTTTACATTTTACAAGCAAGATGCATGGCATGGTGGCGCATATGTTTTAGCTTATATTTTTATAGTTACATAATAATACTTGTTTTAGCAATGTTGTATAAAGTAGGAAATATTATTTAGTTATAATAGGAACTTGTAATTTCTGATGCATTGTGGTTATTTTGTGTACTTTTGACATCAGTTCCTAGAGCTCCAGAAAACACATTTATCAAATATTCTTGTTATTCTTCTAACTTTAAAACAACATATTGAAATTCATCTTTTCACTTTGCGCCAACATATAAGTAAATGCATAGCATTAGTTAGTTGTCCTCCATGGTCTAGAGGTAATAAACTAACTTCCAGTTCTTGAGGTCCAGATTCAAGCCTAACAGAGGACAATGGACATTTTTCGGGCATAAAAATCTTTAACATAGCTTCCTTTGGAAAGGAAGCAAAGCACTGGCCTTGTGTCATAGATTTACAGCATGTTAAAGCACCTCAAGTATGATTAAGAGTTCTCAGAGCAAAATTTTTTCATGTGCAGTATAGAATGGGACGCAGAACCAGAGTAGTTAAAGAGCATCCATTAATAATAGTCAATTTGATGTAGCATTAGTTAAAAGTCCCAAACTATTTGAATATCTTTTAAACTATAGATTTACTTTTACTTAAAATTCATGTACATATGGGTTACTTATTAAACAGTAAGAGTTACTATTTGACTCAGTCTTACATTATTTATTGTGTTTAATAACTGCAGGTCAACTTGAATAATAAATTGTGAACTTTATGGATAAGATTGATGACAATGACCCTAGGATATGTTATCCATACAAACCTTACTCAGTCTAAACTGAGTAGAAGCAACACTTGAGATACCGTAATAATAGCTTTAATATGAATGATAGAAATAACACTTTAAATATTCCCTGTGGGGTGTATCTTGTCTCAAGCCTAAAGAAAGAGAAGGACATGTTGAAAAGAGAAGCAAGTACTCACCCCTCTGGCATTGGTGTTATGGGGAAGGAGGTGGAAGAGGCTCAATCCCCTCCATCCAATCAGTGGTGAACAAGTAGCAATAGCTCCATCATCTGCGCTCACTCTGAAGTAATCCAAAACTAAACACAGCACAAGACAAACTTGAGAGGTGCACTTCTGGTGTTTGTGACTGCAAAATATGTTTTCTACCCCCACTCCTAACTTGCTAGTGGAAGCAACTTGACACTTTTATGATCCTCGAGCCAAGTTAGCCTCCAGAAGGCATAGATTAGCATTACTTTTTGTTTAATATAAAGTAATACAGCAGAATCCCAATAACTTAACCTAATGTGAACTGCGAGAGTTACCAAAATGTCTATTTTCATGAAATAAGGGGTCTGCTATTCACAATTCATAATAATGCAAATTACATAAATGCAAGTTCTAGCACAGTATAAGAAGCACAAAAATATAACATATCCTGAAATTTATTATGCATTAATATGTTCCCCTTTGTTCAGTCTCTTTAACCAACTTAATTTCCATTGTCATGTTAAATTATCATCTTTTCTTCTCATTCAACATTTTTACCATCACAAACATAACTCAAAATAACATTAACAGCAAGTCTGAAATTGTAGTGTAACCAGAATTATGTAACTGAAAGTTTAGCTTACATATACCCATTGGCAAAGGCAATCTACCTTCAAACCTTCCAAATGTGCTATGCATCCGCATTATTAGTGGCAAGCTTTTGACTTTGTGGCAATGGTTTGCCAGCTACTTATGTTCTGACTAGATATCAAAGATCAATATGTGGTCAGCCCTTCTGTTACTGTGAGGGAGATTGTACTAGGTTGTACATATATGTACAGTAAATATAATTTACCCACACTGTTTATACCGCATAGTGGATTATAGAAATTATTACAGTCCAGTTTAATGATAAAAAATAAAAATATAAAAATAAAAGAGGTCTTCCAGTTATATGGAATGTCGAGTTATCGAGAGTCAAGATATCAAGGTTCTACTGCATAAAAAAATGTTGTGCTATCAACATTTGTGTACGGAGAGGCTTTAACCACCAACTAATTACATGTTTTGTTGCATAGTTACTGAACATGTGCTCATAGGCAGAAAGTATATTGGTGCACTCAACATATAAATTTATTATACCTGTGGCACTAACATACTGAGGCCCAAAAACTGAAGCTTTATAGAGATATTTCACTATTGAATTACATTATATATATATAAAAAAGAATATTTCACTAATGTGAAATGGTGAGTTTGGTAGAGGGCATTTGAAGCTGCCACTATTTCTACAAATGATTTAAATTATACCTTCATAACAAAGTCTGAGGTTAACAACTCTCAGATCAGAAAACAAACTGTGGAAAGGTGTCAAAAGATCACCAGTAAGCTGGTAGCAATGGATGGGAGTTTCAAGCAAGCCTCAGTTAGAATTAATAAGGTAGACAATTGTTCATATGTCGGCACTTGTGTACCCATAATTCTGCAGAGATTGTATTTCATTGACTTGACCACAATCTTGTGCAATCCTCTAAAGCAGGGAGAGCTGGGTGGTATAAAATGCCATATGCATTCATTAGATGATGCATAGTCTTGCATGATCTGTTGGTGCTTGATAGATTGTAAAAGCAATCCAAGTTCTCTCAGCACGTAATTGCCACCTGCAAAGTTTGTGCCATTGTCGCTGAAAATTTCTTTACACCACCTTGACTATATGTGAACCTTCATAAGGCAACAGTGAAGGCTTCAGAAGTCATATCGAACGCTAAAGATATGAACTGCCTTTATAGACAACCAGACAAAGATAGCTATACAGACTTTCCTTGACACTTGCTTTGGGATGAGCCATAGTCTATGAAGGCAAGACTAGCATAATCAACTGCAGCTTGGAAAAAGTGTCTCACTGGAGTCACCCTGCTTGCCCATTGATTGCTGAGCACCTTCAGCCTTGAGCGTGAAGCAGGAAAAGCATCTGCGTAACATGACTTGAGAATCTCTCATATTCTGTGTATCCAGTACTGCTGTCAAAGAGAAGTAAATAGCTGATTGGAAGCTTGTAGAAGCTGAACATGTTCGCACTCAGTAATCAGCGTGGTTAGGTGAAGTTTCAGAGATAAGATGAGCTGATGCCTAAAAAGACGTCTTAGCCTTGTAACAGTTCATATTTGTGAGTAAGTCTTCAAAAAGTTGCTCAATGCATATTATTTTAATTATTCATTGAGCTACTATTAAAATGCATTACTTTGAATACTGTTTTATTTAAATGCATCTGCAAAATAGCCATCAACTGTAGACTCCACCCCTTCACTGCTGGCAAATCTTTTACCACCAAGCCATTTCTTCAAGTTGGAAACAGAAAATAATCAGAGGAGGCTAAATCTGGTGAATAGGGTGCATGAGGAAGCAATTAAAACTTTAATTCATTGATTTTGGCCATGGAGATAATGGATGTGTGAGCTAGTGCATTGTCTTGATGAAACAAAACTTTTTTTCACTAAGGTGGCCATTTTTGCTTGATTTCATTACTCAAACACTGCAACAAGTTTGCATAATACTAGCTATTTATTGGTTTTACTTTTTGGAGATAATGAAAATGATCCCACATGCATCCCAAGAAACGTCACCATGACCTTCCCTGGAGATGGAACTGTTTTAGCCTTCTTTGGAGCTGATTCTCTCCTTTTAATCCATTGTTTCA
This sequence comes from Tenodera sinensis, assembly GCA_030765045.1. Classification (NCBI taxonomy): domain Eukaryota; kingdom Metazoa; phylum Arthropoda; class Insecta; order Mantodea; family Mantidae; genus Tenodera; species Tenodera sinensis. The sequence continues at coordinate 50,126,241 of CM060970.1, forward strand.
ACTGTTCTTTCATCTCAGGTGTGAAGTGATGGACCCATGCTTCATCTATGGTTATGAATCAATGCAAAATCTCAGCTTTATTGTGGTGAAACATCATCAAACACTCGACTAAAACATCCTCATGATGCTGCTTTGTTCCATTATGAGCAAATGCAGTATCCATCTTGCACAAACCTTTCTGATGTCCAAACTTTCAGTCAGTATGTGATGTACAGCACTTTTTGAAATGCCTACAATGTCTGCTAGCTTGTGCACTTTCAGTCAATGGTCATTCACTACCATTTTGTGGATTTTCTTTACAATTTTTGGCATGGTCACCTCATTTGGTCAAGCACTGCGATATCCCTCTTGACAGCTTATACAGCCTCACTTAAACTCTGTCACCTAATATTTTACTGTTGCAAACAAAGGAGCAGACTCCCCCAGGGTAGAATCCAGCTCAGCTTTAATGTTAGTTGCAATATGACCTTTTAAATGAAAGTATTGTATCACATAACAATGATCAGTTTTATCCATGTTTACAAATTTGCTGAGAGCATTCTCTGCCAAACAAATACTAGACAACATAGCACTGTCAAACTTAAGCTTTATAAGGTTGGTATTTCCTAACCTAGTCATTTGTTTGAAACAACCACCACTATCTATACATCAGATCCAGTACTTCTGGGACAGCCCTCATAGTTAAAACCATTGTAGAAAAATTTTAGAGAAACATTTTTGCATAAGTTCACAAATATTCTACAAAATAGATAGATCTTAAAATCCATAACACTTGCAAGTTGTGAGGGAATAGTGATGGCAAGAAATCCTTGCTTTTTAAGATACCTACTCTCTGAATCACCATCTGGTATGAACATTACACTCTAGGAAGGGGAACGAAAGTACTACAACCAAATGAAATGAACCTCCTGTAGACTGTTTATGTATAGAAGAAGATAATTAAAATGTATAGTAAATGCATATTAGACTCCTTAAATATGTAAAGAATAAAGTAGAATAAGAAATAATTGGAAGGGCCGTATAGAATGATTGACAGAAATTCCACGTAAATGTACCTAGTTAAGTCATAAGGAGAAAGGAATATTGATGTACTGATGCCAAAATATACTGGTAGTCATAATGAAGAGGCTGGTTCATTGTTATGCTTTGAAAGAATCCTAAACAAGGAGATCTTACATTCCTGGCAATAAGGAGGTATTACATTTTGTTTTCATATTATCTATAATGGGTCAATCCCAGCAAAGTTTTTATACATATAATTTACACAGCCATATAAACATGCATTTACACAGCACCATATTTTTGCAAATCATTACACCTGAGAGACACTGTATACACCTTAGATAGTTGGAGTGTTCACATGAAGATTTGCTCTCATCAGCATTTGCACAAGGATGATTCGCAAAAACGAGAAGCAAGCTTTATAGCCACAGTTTTGAGCAATACACATGAAGAGCTTCTCCTTAAGCAGCATGAAAAAGGAAGAGAAAGTACGACCAGATCTGATTGGTTACAGGGATCGAGAGAAAAGACTGAGAAGACGAAGAATAACTTCATCCAGTGAACCTCAAGCTCCTTCAGAGAATGTGTGGACTTCATAGCAGGCATTGAATTTGCAGATGGTAAGTCTTCTTTCAGGTTAAAAGTTCAAATACCAAAGTCTTGTCTTCTAGAGTTATAGAATGTGAAGAGAGATTAAAGAAAATTGTTTGTGAAAAATAAACGTATGAAGAAGTTAAATACCGAGCTCAAAATGAAATGTAAAAAACATACTTATAGAAAACAATGAGTATTCTCATAATGAACATAACATCCTGACATGGACAATCCAAAGAAACAACTACCTACAGTGTAGATGCAAATAAGGAATGGCAGCTTTGAAAATCAGTTTGAAGAGGAATAAAGTTAAGCAGAATAGCAGAGAAAAAGAGTTTAAAAGACTTGCTTTACCCATTATCATTTTATACTGATCAGAAAAAAAGAATTCTTATAAAGCATTCTTTAGCATCCAACTCATCCCACTTATACAGAATTACAATCATAATATGATTTCCTTATGGTTTCCTTAGATAAACACGTATACTACAGTAATCAAAAAGCTTGGTAACACTGAGGATAGAACTTTGCAAAAACAAATATTACATTTCTGTTACAGGGAATACATAACCTCAATAAAACTCCTATGTTGATTTCCTAAGAAATTAAAAAAAAATTATTGTTATGCACTTTGTAGAAGATTGATATAAACTATTCATGAGAGAACACATTTTATGCCAAAGCTTGCATAAGAATATAAAGAATACTGAAATGATTCAACAGTATAGTCAGAAAAATATTGAAGGAGGTGGTACTTAAGTATAGAGATTCATTTTTTATCAAATTTGTATCATTTCAAATAGGCGTAGGAAAGTGGCAACCCCATTGTCCAGTGGGCATACAAGATGGAAACACAGGATTTCATATAATATGCTATGCAGATGATGCTGTCCTCATATCACAAACAGAAAATGGATCACAAAGACTGTTAAGTAATTTAATATAAAGGCAAGAAAACATAATATGGAAATAAACACAGAAAACTAATGCATAGAAGTACTGAAAGAGCCATTGAGATGCAAATTATAAGTGGAAAGAAAAATTATTGAAGAGGTTTCAGATTTTATTATTTAGGTATTAAAATAGCAAGCACCAAACATTTAAATCAAGAAGTAAAGACACAGGCCATTGAAGCAGCACAGATATCAGGATGCATAAGACATAATTTGGCGAAATAAGTATATGGCAGTAGATGATGAGGATTTGTGGGTTTAAGGGCGCTCAACTTCTGGGTCATTAGCGCCCTTCTAAAATTCATGGCAATAGCCAGATATAAACTTGAATCAAAAATAAAATACTAGTATCAAAGAAAAAATACACATAAACGTAAAAACAGCGGCAATAGCCGGATATAAAACAACTTAATAAATAGGTCAAAAGGCATAAACAAACATCTAAAATTTTAAATCCTCAAATTGATATTACAATCCGCTAAAAACTTAAAAACCCTATCAACCACTGTTTTGTCGTCCGCTAGGACCTCTGCAAGTCTGGCAGGCAGCTGCAGAGAATCCCGAAGGTGTGCTAGAGAGCAACACTCCAGCAGCACGTGGCGAACCGACAAAAGGTTGTCACACAGCGGACATATAGGAGCAGGGTCCCTTTTAAATAGGTAACCATGCGAAAAATTGCAGTGCCCTATTCTTAATCGAGCCAAACTAACCTCCTCGCGACGAGATGTGCGACAGGAAGTTACCCAGTTTATCGGAAGTTGTCTCACTTCTCTCAGCTTATTACCGCGGAGAGCTGACCACTCGTCGTGCCAGGATGACAGCACCGCTCTTCGCACTTCAAGCCTAAAGTCTCCGAAGTAACACGTGAGATGGTAATGCTGGGTTCTGTGGTTGCCGTCTTTGCTGCTAAATCTGCCATTTTATTCCCCGACAAACCTACGTGACCAGGAATCAATGCACACACCATGTCAACGCCAGAGGCGTGTAAAACATGGAGGGCGTCCTGGATACGTTGTACAATAGGGTGGGGGTTGTACAACTGACAAAGGCTCTGCAGTGCACTAAGGGAATCGCTCAAAATCAGGCAGTCACCTAATTTACGACGGCGAACATACAAAACGGCTCCATAAATTGCATAAAGCTCTGCAGTAAAAATGGAGGTGCTATTTGGAAAACCGAAAGTATATGGTTCGGTTCCATAAACATAAGCACATCCAACACCGTTGGTGCTCTTTGACCCATCGGTGTAAATATATCGACGGTCAGTGTACCCTGACAAAAATTCTAAGAAACACGTGCGGATACTTGAAATAGGCATCGTGGACTTCTGGTGCACGGTCATCCCAAATCTACATGGGGCGTGCCAGATAGCCAAGGGGTGTAAAGCCTCTCGCCCTTGGCGAACATCCCAGGCAGTTCCATTCCAAGCTTCACTAGAAGGTCTTGGAAACGGAACCCCGCAGGCTTAGGACAAAGGGTGCTATTCCTATATCGTTCTCTTAGCGTGGTGGTGAAAAAAGAAGCGAACGTTGGGTGCTTAGGCATACATCTAAGCGTACAACCATAACTTGCCAAGAGTATCTCACGCCGATATTGCAGAGGAGGTTCTGCGGACTCGGCATAAAGGCTCACCACTGGGCTTGTTGGAAAAGCTCCTGTTGCAATGCGGATGCCCCTATTATGGACCACGTCTAATCTTCTCAGCATAGATGGTCGTGCTGACGAATAAACAATACACCCATAGTCTAGCTTGGATCGGATGAGTGCGCGATAGATTCGCAACAAAACTGTCCGATCCGCTCCCCACGATTTGCCATTCAATACTCGCATGATATTTCGGGAACGGTCACATCATGCTCTTAGCTGTGCAATATGCGACGACCAACTAAGCTTCCTGTCCAAGATCAAACCCAGGAAGCGCGTCTCTTCTGCGAAGGGAAGTTCATCTGGACCAAATCGGAGCGAAGGTGGTAATCGTCTCCTACGACGCCAGAAATTAACGCAGATTGTCTTCTCAGTTGAGAAACGGAAGCCGTTTTTCACGCTCCATTCTCTAAGGTTGTCCAAACATTGCTGCAGGTGCCGTTGTAAGAACGCCGTGCGCTGAGAAGTGCAATAGTATATGGCAGTAGAGAGTAAGTACGTGCAAATTGAAAATATTAAGAACATGCGGGGAAAAACCTTATTAGATAAAATACATAATACAGAAATCAGAGAAAATTGCCAAACTCAGGATATAACAAAATCTATTAATGAGCAATGTAAATACTGAAAAGAACACATTAACAGGATAAGAAACAGCTGTCTAATAAAGAGTCAAAGAAGGCAGACTGTTAGATGGGAAAAAGACAAGAGGGAGACCCGCTAGGAGATGGATTGACAGTATTTATAACTCATCCAAGGAATAAAAGGGGAAATGAACATGATATTATCCTATACAAAACAAGAAGAATGAACTTACCATAAATTCCTCATTTATATAGTATTTGTTGTTATATACTCCAGTGTTTATGTCCCTATACATGTATATATGTGTGTTAGTAAAAAACAAAATTGGGCAAAAGGAGAAGGATTTACAAATAAAATGGCACAACTATAGTGATTTACACGCCAATTTGTTCTTTTCAGGGTAAGCATAGATGTTGACCAACTCAATGTTTTGTTAATTTTTTCAGGGCACGATGGCGTGAGAATCGAACAATCTTCAACACTCCAAATCCTCGCCTGATGAATGTCTCATTACTAAGGGACAGCAAGCTCCTCCATGGGCCTGAACGCCGTGGAAGCCGAGCAAGTGTAAGAGGTCCAAGCCGTCAACCCAGCATGGCATCTTTAAGGCCAACATCGCCACAGTCACCAGGTAAGCTAGGTATGTAACAACATTATCTATTTTTTGCTTGAAAAATGAGTAAACCTATAATAAAGTATAAAAAGCTAATCCACTGTAGATAATAATCGATAAAGCATAACATTGAATGTTAAGCTTTGTAAACACTAAACGCATCCCATAATAGCAAGGCATGCTGATCATTATTCTCTTTACACACCGTGTAAGCTGTATAAACTATTAACCATTGCATGATAATACCCTTACATCCATCAACCAGTCTCCAATTTGAGTCAGGTAATTTACTTAAAGTTAGCAGGGTTCCTTAACTTTTCAGATAGTACTTCCTATTATTTTTTTTATTAATGTCCTCCAACATAGTGGCATTTCGGATGGTGAATGAATGAAATGGGTAAAATGATGCTCAAATGAGTCCAAGATTCATAGAACTTTAAGTTACCTGACATTCGTCTTCTCAGGATAAGGGAAAACCTTGGAAAAAAGCCTATCTGGATAACTGGCCCTAAGCGAGATTCGAGCTCATGACCTCTTGGACATGAGGCGGACACAACTACCACTATGCTACAGAGGCAGGGTTAGTACTTCCTAGATAGAACATTGTGAATATATTGGGTGTTTAAAAAAAAGTATCAGATATTGCAACAGGAGTTGGGATTGGTCAAAACTAGAATAAATGTTTCTATAAAGATATGTCCAGAAGCAAATAACTGTTGAGATATAAGTCATTTTACTTGTGTTGAGTATTTACACAAGACAATGGACTTCATCCAACAAGTGTATTTTAGGGAACACTTTACCATTGAGTAAACACCCATAAACACCAAACAGGAGTTGTGATGACTCCTGCCACCTGTCCTCTGGTGACATCTGCACATTATCTCGATAGTACTACAGGACATGCTGGATGTGGTTCCCATGCACTCTTACAGAACTCCTCTTCTCAAAGAACCCAGAACTTTTTTGATCATATCTGGCTGCTCTCAGATTTGGGCACATGCATTGGTCCTATGCTCTTGTCACGTATGCACGTTGTTGATGGGTTTGGCACACCTAATATCCTTAAATGTCCCCATAGCCAAAAATCCAATGGATTGAGGTGTGGAAAATAGGAAGGCCATGCTGTTGAGCCTCTTTGACCAATCCATCTGTTGGATGAAGTCCACTGTCTGGTGTAAATACTCAACACAAGTAAAATGGCTCATGTCTCAAGAGGTATTTGTTTTCAGATATATGTTTATAGGAACATTTATTCTAGGTTTGCCCAATCCCATCTCCTATTGCAATATCAGACACTGTTTTTAAACATCCTGTATATGAAAGTATTAGTTTCCATCCATACTTACTTAAATTAAGTGTGAAACACATCATGTTCTTAGAAAAAATAGACAGGTATGTATGTATGTGATAAAGAAAACCAAAAAAAGAAAACTAATAAATGATGATAATTTATAAACATGCTAAATATGATATTCCATGACAACACAATATTCCCACAATGCAGTTATGAGTTTTGGTTATTGGACAATCTGTTACATAACCTAATCCCAAGATGAACTAAGTTTCTACCAAAGACTGCAGTTCTGTGAGTAATGAGGTTAAATTTATCCCTATGTTGTAGTGATGTTAATAAACATTAATTTCTAAACAATTTATGTGCTTGCTAATATACGAGAATGACATAGAACATTTTTAGAAAATCAAACAAGGATTAGTTTAAAAAAATTTAAATGTTATAATTCTTCAAAATATTCCCCTTTAACAGCAACACATTTTTGCATTTGATGACACTAGCCCTTAACCCTAGTATTACCAATGGGGGCCCACCAGTTTAAACCCTCTTTTAGTGAAAACTACAAATTCAATGAAAAAAATTCACATAAAACATTTTAACCGCTCATCATTATATATTTCTACTTTTAATTTGGTGCATCAAGTACCTTCCACCATGTGTATACATACACCCAGTTTATTTCAAACTGAGATTATTGGGGCCCCTAATTACAGCATTCTACAGAAGCATTTAAAAATCTTTTGGCATGTTTTGAAAGTATTTATGTTCTAGGTTGTCCAAAAAATCCAAAAATTGTAAATTATTGGCATTTAAGACATTAAAACAGAATTTAAAAGTTCATAATTATCTGAGAGTCTCAGAGCAAGAAGCTGAATGTTTCCCAAATGCTTAGAAAGTTTGCTACCTAAAAGTAAAATATAGCACAATCAAATATATACATAATGGACTGTGGCTCAATGGTTGTAAAATAACTTGGCATTTAATTTAATTTTTATTGTTTCAATTCCATTCCGTGTCTTAACCCTGTAGTGGTTGCTCTGGGTCTTCACAACACCCCAGTCATTCTTATTGGTGATCATTACATAATGGATAGGAGTGTACATTCATAACTTTGGTAGCTTTCTAGGAGGTAATGTGTGAGCCATGAGTAAAAACAGAATCAATAATAGAAGTCAGAGTTCCAAGAAAATATGTAACAATATGCCTTGGGGTGTTGCTAACACCCCATGTGACTCTTTACGTTATTGTGTGCTGAGAAAGCTTACAGTTATATTCCGTAGCAGCTGCTTGTCTTTTGTCACTGATAAAAGACTGTGATTAGTTCAGCAATAAATTCTTATGAAGTAGAACAAGAAAGAATGCAGAAGCTTCTGCTAGAGGTATTAAATTTGTAAAGACCTAAAAGTTAAATCACACTGCACCGGATGTTTGAAAGCCATATGTCTAAAGCTCATGAAAAATGTATATAAAAAGTGTTATGATGACACACCCATTGCAGCCAGTGACAGTGACTAAATCCATAAAACTTTTATATATGTTGACAGAATAAATGTTTAGTGGTATGTGTAATTGCTTAAATCAGTAGTATAGAATAAAAGAGTACCAGAAACAAATAATTTTACCAAAGGTTGTAAGCAAATAGGAAATATTTCATGTGTTTCAAAAAAGATTATTTGATAATTTATTAATATAGAAAATACACTTATATAAAGTGAGGTAGCATTGTGAAGAATCATTTATTCAATAAACATATTTATATTAATGGTATGCTATGCAAATTTGGAATTAGAGCTGCTTTTGTTTAGGGTGTCAGGACTAGTAACTTTATGAAAACACCCACAACTACATAAGGGTTAATAATTAATTGTATTCTCATTCATGTGTTGTTTTGTCAATGACCATAATTATTACCCTTTATTGCTATTATTATTCTTTTGGGGGAGGGGGGCTTGAAGTTTAACATCCTTTTATCAGGCAGGTTACCTATCAGGCCATGCCCCCACTGTTATCTGTCTAACTCAGAGAAGTGGTCAGTCCCTCTCATTGCATCAGTGATGGGACCTTGTCACATAATAAGGTAAAAAGATACTTCAAAGCTGAATGGGAACAAAAGTACTTTCGTGTTCCTAGTAAAAATAAAGCATTATGTTTGCTGTGCTAAAAGAAAATCTACATAATATAACCACAATCACGTAATACATTGTATTTCTATTCGGTTCTGCCACTGCATGCCTTGAACCTTACCTTGTTTGCAAAGACTGTGTATCCATAAACAAACAGAACTGGAAAAGGGAGGGGGTGACGTGCATTTGGTGATGGGGTAGGTGGAGATGGTAAATACTCAATTTTATTCATGTCAAACCTCCTCCCCATGCCTGCTCTATTTTATAATTACCAGTTTCACCCCTATTTTATTGCATATTTATGTTGGTAGATTTTATTTTATGTGGGAACCTGAGTAGCTTTTGAGTTTAATTTAAAAGGTGAGTCAATTAATAACACTGAACAGCACTTACAACATAGTTTTCCGGGACGCGTTTCGAAGGTTAACTTTTCTCCATTATCAACCGGACAATAACTGGGTGTTTCATGGTGCGGATGGTGATGCTTCTTCTGATGTTTCTTCTGGTAGCGGTTCAATGAACTTACTAAAAATGTCTTTTTGACTCACTTTTTAAATTAAATTAATTACAACAACACTGTTTTCAAACTTCTATGAAAGGAAAATAGCTTTTGAGTTATCAACTATGGAACCAAAGAATAGGTACACAAGTTTAAAATTTAAACTACTGTGATTTATTTAAAATTACTTGAGCATTCTTATTAACAAGAGAGATACTGTCATTCCTAAAAGTTGACTGTCTACGAGAGGTTAAGGAGATCAGAAATACAGCATCTGCCAATACTATATCTTATTTTGTAAATACCATAAGTAGATTGTTCTTACATTACTAAGAACATCATGTGGTTTTGTGAAATTAAAATTATAAGGAGTAAAGCAAAAATCATAAAAATCTTCAAGATTATTGCACAATTGAATCGATAGGAGCTGAAAGGCCTTAAGTCAATTTTTACAAGTTTTCAGGAGAAGGAAAAAACTGTATAAGTATAAAAAAGCAAATAAATGTAGATTATTAATACATTTTTATATAAAGTAATGTCTACTAATGCATTTATCTGAGGGGAAAAAAACAATTTGAATGTTTCATCTGCATTTTGTTATCGTTTTTCAAAAACGGACTTAATGCTTTTCAGCTCAGCAGTCACTACTGTACTGCAGATTTGCATTGATATTTAAATTTATGGGTTTTTATTGGTCATATATGTACATGTTTATAAATGAAAATAAATGAATTGAGTAAAATAAATATAAAATGACTATCACTTTCCCTAAATACCATTTAATTTGGAAAAAACAAACTTTGAGAGCTGCTTTACACAGAATCACTTTGAACCACATTTGTTGGCAATTTCAGAATACTCTCACAAAACTGTATAGCATCTTCAGGAACATATTTTACTAACTTATCGAAGTTCTGAATCTTTTTAAAGTTTATGGGAGCTTTGTCCTTGTATGAGTTTTCAGAGGGCATAGTAAGATGCTGTAGCGAGTGAGACTTTCCCAGAAAGAATGTATGTTTGACAGGCGAATCGATGTAAAATGATGCTTCAATCTCTCCAGTATTATTTTGTTGATTGTATTAGTCTACAGCATAACTACAGTTATGGTGCTGTGAGAGGCTTACTGTTGTGCAAATAGTACAGTTGCTTCTCCGTAGAGGGCACTATGATTTCAAAATAGACTTGCCAGTCAACTATGATGTCGTTATTGCTAAATTGGATAAAAATGAACACCCAGTGTTCATATATATAGTCCGAAAGGTTCATGGATAGATAGCTGTTTATGTATGTACATATTACATTAATCTGTCCATAACATATAAAAATTATGCATGTTGACTGGATTAGTGCATGTTCTGATTCTGATTAATTCAATCTGACAGAGACTTTTACATACAATTAGATGCCTGTTTATGCATTCTTGTCCTTATCTTAAACCTCTTTAGTTTTTAAGCATATTCATTCCTTGCCAATATTATTGCAGGTTCACGCCGGGGAAGCCGCACCAGCAGTGCCTCCCATACTTCTACGAAGTCACAGAAATCCCCCACTAAGGCTGTAACTGCCAACAATACAGCAGATGGAGCAGTACCTAACCACACCGAAAGTGTCACCGTTGAGATCCAGGAACCCAAAGCATAAAAAAAAGAAGAAAAGGAAAGAAAAAAAAGAGGACAACGATGAAATCAAGACTATGACAACTGTCAAATTCTCTATTTGGGTACCAACCTTGTTCACACTTTGAGGCATTTCTTCAAAGAAAATTTAGAATATTATATAAAGTTACTCTTAGTCTCCTATCATAACTACATATTTGGACATAGAGAAAACCAATATCTTCAGAAAAGCTCCATAGAATTGCAAGTCATGTCCCAAAATATGAGCCTATGTAGAACTACAAAGCTATATTATTTGTTCTTGTTTGCAGTTTCTCGGCATACAAGTAGGTATCTTATCTCTAATCAGTTCTGAGCCCCCTAGACAAAAGAAACATCTGGATTTATGTCCACAGTATGAACGGGTGGTTGAAACCATTATAGTGAATTCTTACTAGGGACCAGCCAAATATTTTAAGTTCATAGAACTGTAATGTAGCTGTAAAAACATAAATGTTGTGCAGCTAATTAGACCCACGGGTGATATAATGAGGTTAAAGAACCCCTAATTTGAAATTAAAACATTTTGTTTTATACCCCAGCTAAATTCTATTTCTGATGCTTACAAAAAACAGCCATGCACCGTACTGCAGTGAAGAAGCATCAGAAAAGAATTGAATGACCATCATTAGCAGACCACAGAAAGTATGACAAATTGCTGGAAATTCACAGAAGTAAATTTCCTGAAGTCCAATATTTGCCATGATATTATTTGAATTGTTTTAAGCTAGCCATTAGTTGCTCTGTGCTAAAAGCAAATCAAACATTACCTACACAATCAAATATTATAGTATTAAAATAAATATTATACTTACTGCATTCCACCATTTAATAGGATTTGCTTACATTTAAACAATGGAAATACATAGCATACAAATTTTCAGCATAAAATAAAAGATTGCAGTGCTTATTTATTTACTTAAGCCAAAGTAAATAGGTGTGGATTATTATTTTTTTTTTTTTTTGAGAAATCGTAACATATAAGGTGCTTCTGAAAAAAATTTTAACGAAATAATAACTTATGTTGTGACTTGAGTGTTGTAATGGTGTCATTTTTAAATCTTACATTTGTTTTTAACATAAATAGATGAGTATATTTATTATAATGCACATATTTCAAGTAAACTTTCACAATCTCTACATCCGTGCCTGCTCTCATACCTACCTGACATTATTTGAAGTGCAACATTACTTAAAGTTTGTAATGTCATTCCTCATTAATCATTGTAAGCACAGTATATAAGTGTTGCATATAAGTTGTGCACCAGTTTTACTGAGCTTCTCTATGAACTGAGCAAAAGAAACTATTAGATCAGAGAAGTCCTTCTAGCTCTATTATGTACTCCAGTTAAAGCATAAAAGAGGTCAACATTTTCCGACCAGTATCTAACCTTAATAGACATGAATATACATTAGGGTAGCACTTCACTTTGCCAAACCTAATTATGCACAAATTTTATAGTATTCCTACTATTTATAAATAATATATCATAAGTAGAAAACATTAGCATCTGCTGTCAGAAAATTTGGGGAAGGTTTTCTGATCAGCATTTGCTGAAGTTTGAGGTATGACGTTAAATGTAACGACAAAGCAGAAAAGAATGTATAGCATCTTGATGAAGATTTGTTTTTCATTTATTTTACTACTTGTGTGTTTAGTCTTATGTGGAAAAAAAGATTAAATACCTAGTCGGATCGATTATTGGAAAAACGTAAACACTTTATACAATTAAAAATACTATTTCCCAATGCTGCTCAAATGTAAAAAGAAAAGCTACACTGTGAAAACTTATTTACTTATATAACAAAACTTCTTAAAATAGTATCTCTACATTATCTAGCTTTGAGAACTTTGTAATTTATAATTCATATAGAAATGCCTTAGAAGTGGTAACTGTTTGTTCTAAGAATATATATACATACATATACATAAATATCAAAACTAATATTATTTTACATACTTTGTAGTTTATACTACACTTTCTGAAAACTTTCTAAATGTTAATAATTCTAAACTTTAATGAGATTTTAATGTCTGAACTTGAATCATCGGGGAAGAGACTCAAGTTCTCTGCATTAAAACAGAACTGTTGAACTACAAGCAGCACCAGGACATGTATTGAAACACTGCTCTTGTTAATAACTTTTTTAAATTATAAAAAGATACAGAGTGTAAATGCAAACTTGCTTATTATAAAAAAAAATTAGTGTGCTTACGCATCTTTTTTTATTTATTTTTAACAGTATGCTACAAATGAAAAGATGTTTTAACAGGTGAACCCTTTTTCTACTTCTGTCATAGAAAGTAGTCACTTTGCTTAGAAAGCAGTGTAATAAATAGAAAAATGAATGAAAGTTGAATGTAGACAAAGTAATTGGAATGAAATAGAAAAGTCTGTGAGACAGATAGCGGTAGAGTAAATAAACAGAATGCCAACAAAGAAACCCACTTTGTATTCCTGTCTTTCGAAACATCTTGTACTCTGTAAAGTAACAGTGTAGCATAGAGTTTATTATATTTCCACATACCAAAATATTTACTGCTGGTACTCAATGCAGGATGTACAATGTATCACCTAAATTACTTTTAATAAAAATCCTATCTAATGACTATGTCTATTAATTTTGTTCTGTTCATATAAAACAGCATACTGTAATCTACTGTGTTCACCAGGTAAGGACAAAAATTCCCTTTCTCAAATTTTCTCAACCTGTCAAACTTTACTTCGTGTGAATTGCCTTTAGGGCATAAAATTAACCCTAAGAAGTCTTGAGACAAGTTGAAGATTTTACTCCATTTAAATTGCACTTGTTAAAATCATTCCTCATTCAGATTTACTGATGGGCTTGTTAGCATTTCTGAGCAATGTGAAAACCTGTATTCTAAGAGCTTTTTACCAAAATTTATATTAATATTATAAAAGAAAACAATTTGTGGTGTGTGTGTTTCTTCTTTTTTTGTAGTGTTTAACACCCCCTTTTACTACTATGGCACTACAGGCGGTGACACTAATGCTACATGGAATGAAGATGGAGCACTGGCGGAATGAGATGGCAGGGGAAATCGAGAACCCAGAGGACACCCGCCCCAGCGCCGCTTTGTCCACCACAAATCCCACATGCAGTTGCCTGGGATCGAACCCGGGCTGCTTTGGTGAGAAGCGAATGGTCTAACCACTCGGCTACAGCATGGCCACATGTGGGTGTGTGCGTGCATGTAATCCCAAAAACCACTCAAACAATTCTAATAATTCTTGTAAACTCCATTTAATTCCATTTCATTCAGAAATTAGAGGGGGTTAGGTTGGGAGACCAAAGGGGCCACAAATCTCTACCTAATAAGTCTGTCCTGAAACACACTTTCAATTGTTTTCATCAAAAGATTGGCTGTATGAGCTGTTGTGGAGTCGTGTTGAAAAAAGTCAAAATCATGCTCCCTGCCTTTTAATTCTCCAAAAGAGGGGTAAAATTGTATTCACATAGGTATGGGCATCAATGTTGACTTGAAAACAATTGGCTCTATAACTCAAAACCTAACATTGTTCATGAAGTACCCCTTCATGATAAAAAAATTGGTGTATGGAGCACCATTAGTGGAGAAAGTTTTCTCAGAGCTTAAATAAATGATTTCTATCTCTGGGGGTAACTTAAAACAAAGTGTATAAGACAAACCCACAGACACTGGGAGAATTAAAAAAAAAAATTGCCAGCAAGTTGCCAGCATTTCTCAACGTGAACTATGGTTAGTAGTGGGTAAGTTTCCTAAAGAGGTGCCAAAATTTATGGATAACCACAATGGCCAGTTTCAGCATCTCCTTTCATTAAATTGGCAAGTAAGGCCTTTAAAAGTAGTTTTAAAAATGTTCTATGGTTTCATCTGTGCCTTTCTATGATAAGGGCAGATGGCAATGAGTGCCAAGGATGTAGACAGGCAAAACACTGTGCAGCCAGTTCAAAATTTTTTTGCTCTTCTGGTGTATGATTCATGGAAGTGTTTTAAATAACATAACCTAGTAAGTAAAATTAAAGTGTAATCATCCTGCTCATAAATTTTGACCAATTTTTCAAATACTTAATTTATATTAATCCAATGTTAAATTCTGCAGGTCCAGCTATAACATTAACAACATAAAAAGTCACAACTAATGTATTTGAACTGAGGAGCTTATGAGCACAAGCAATACCTCCTTATTTTGCTTTTCAAATGGGAAGAGTTCTGATCTGCAGCCAATGAGATACGTTTACATGCACAGTGTTGCAAGCTCATTACCCCCACCCTTCATATTTATTGACGGGCGTCAAGCCCCACTTAAGGGGAAAACAATATGGCAACATAGCAGGACTCCAATTGGTTACCAGCCTGGAGATGCTCAAGGACAAACTTCTTCCCATTTTAAAAGCACAGTAAGTTTTTGGCCACTGTAATATTGTACCTTGTCTATTTTCACTAGCTTATAAAGTGACAGGCACAGCCACAGACCATTCTACAGTGCAAATGCATTGTGAACACAGCTGTTACAAAGGTACATGAAGTCCTCAATGGACACCTGGAATCTGGGGATGATCCTTTTTTATAGAGAAATGTACACAAGTTTGAGCATTAGTTTAATAATAATTTCATATTTCAATCTTTGCTATAGTCTGTAATTGTCCTGTTTTTTTTGTACATGTTATGATGTGATATCTACTGCACTTCCCCCCAATATACACTTGCAGTCTTCGTCTGGCTCGTGGAACTTCTTTTTTACACATATCTTGTGGTGAAATCCGTGTATGGAGAGTCGTGCTGTGACATGGCACTGTGAGTTGCATACTCTGGTCCATCTGTCATCCATCATCGCTGGTGAAGTGTACAAGTCGAGGTCAATTTCACTTTTCTTCCTTTCGCTAATATTTGCTAGTGCCTTGCTTGCTTCTATTGACTGTAGGTAAAATGGTGATTGTATGTCTTCTGTGAAGTATGTCTCCCTCAACATTTCATATACCATCCAGGATCTCACTTTTTTCTAACTCGGGTAATCCTCTTCATTAACATTGCTTTTATTCCTTCTATTCTCATCAGGTCTCTGATCTTCAGCTTTATCCACACTTATAATTTCCTACTTTTTGTAGTGGCTTCTTGTGTAATGTTATGTTGTTTTGGGCATTGACTTCCCTCCTTTTCTGAAGGTCACCTGTAACATCTTTTCTTTGATTATCAATAGGCTGTTTTCCTCCACCCAGGTCTCCAGTCTATGGACTGCCCTTTGCACATCCTCCTTCTCTGGCGCTCCAATCACCATGTCATTGTATAGGATCAGCTCTGCTTTCGATTCTCCCTCTACTATGCTGTTCATGTCTGTGTGTAAATGTTGAAAAGTGTGAGACTTATGGGATCCCCTTGTATGATTCTGTTTGTCTGTACTACGCCTTCAGAGATTTCTATGTTGTTGTTTATTCGGATTATGTTCCTCTGTAGATAGGCTTCAATTATTCTCGCTAGTGGGTCTCTCTCACTGATTGTCCATTTCATTTTCTCAATCAGCTTTTGCCTGTTGATTGAGTCAAACGCCTTCTTGAAATCAGCAAAGACTGCATGGTATTTCCCTCCTTTGTGTCTCGGGGTGTCTTCTACCTGATCTATTAGATATTTCACTGCCTGGAACACGCTCCTGCCTTTCATCAAACTGAATTGGTTTTCTGGGATCTGTCCATTGAAGGCCTCTAGTAGTCTTTCATTTAGTATCTTTCGAAAACTTTAAAGGATGCGTTTTCTAATGCTACTCCGCTAAATGAGTCTAGTGATGTTCTTCTCCCTTTTCCTTTGTACAGTATCTGTATGGTCACTATGTTCCATGCCTCTGGTATTTTCCCAGTCTGGATACATTTGTTCATCAGGCTTTCCACAATTCATCCATCTTGCCAAGTGAGTCTTAGGTGTTCCATATAGATTTTGTCTGGTCGTGTGGAGTTCTTGTTTCTCCCTCCTTGTATTGGTTTTCTAATTTCATTCATTGTAATTGGCTCCAGAGCATGTTGGGTTCTGCTGTTTCTATGCCATATGCTTGCTCCAGCCCTTTCTTATTCAGTATGTTTAACAAATGGGGTTCCCAGTTCTGCATGTGAATTTCTCCTGTTGCAATTGAGGTCTTTTTTTCAGTGCTATGAATGGGTCTGATTTTGCTTCCTCTGCTTGCTTCCTTCCTTGTTTTTCTGTATATTCTTCTTTTTTTGTTTTTCTATTAGTGCTTTGTGTTTTTTTCTCTTTTCCGCATATGTTGTTAGATCTTCTGGGCGTCTGTATAGATTTGCTGCATGCAGGGCCTGCAGAGTTGCTTTCCTTTCCTTGTAATACTCTTGGTCAAACCAAGCTTGTGCATGTCTTCCTTCCTTTATTATTATGACTTTCATTATTACTTTGGTGGCTGTTTCTAGGTCTTCTTCTTCTATTAGGTTTCTGGCTTTCCCAATGTTTTCCTCATTTTCTTCCATTTTTCCCCCCCATTTTATTTTCCTGGTATATATATACTTGGTCCATTTGCTTCCTCCCTCTTTCATGAGAGGACCCTTTTTTCTACAGCTGTAAAGGAATATATAACAGGCTGAACATAGCCAGATCTTCACAAATTAGGTCACTATTATTGGTTTTGAAATTCCTATCTTTGCAATCACTAGATACAATTAACTTGACTTAGCACTGTAAAGGAGGAAATGGAAGTGGATTGGGCATACATTATGGTGAGATGAGGACAGCATAGCAAAACAAGCCTTAGAGTATAATACACAATTAGTAATAGATGAGGCATACTAAGGAATACATGGAGGAGTATAATAATGGAAGGGTTGGAAAATGGTGG
The DNA here is from genome assembly GCA_030765045.1 of Tenodera sinensis. Classification (NCBI taxonomy): domain Eukaryota; kingdom Metazoa; phylum Arthropoda; class Insecta; order Mantodea; family Mantidae; genus Tenodera; species Tenodera sinensis. The sequence continues at coordinate 50,144,042 of CM060970.1, forward strand.
AAAAATCTGGTCCAAGATCAGTAGAATGGCACAGAACAGAGTTCAGTGGCAGAAGTTCATTGATGCTCTATGCTCCGCTTAGGAGATACAGGAATATCATCATCATACATGTGGACATGACTAAACATTCAGCCAGGTCTAATTTCTTCTTAAATATGAAGTTATTGAAAAATAAAAGACTCATGCAGTTACATTTATGCTACCATTGTACCACTTGCGATATACTAATTTTACTTCTTTTTTTTTTTTAACTTGCTCAAGAAGTATATGATCTATTTTGAGAATTTCCGTTCAAGCTATTTTTTTATCTAATTGAAACAATTTCTGATTTATTAGCATCTCTTTCCACACATCAAATGCTCTAGAAGAAAAATGCAGTGGTCAAGTATTGAAAATATACTTCACATTAATACTCTGGAAGGATTGAAATTGTTTTTCGATTGCAGATGACATAGAATTTGCTTTAATATATTACAGGGTAAAGATATTTTAGAATGTTCCACAATTACGGGAGATGCAAAATTTAAGGACAGCTGGCAGGAGGAGCTTGTCAACACAACACCCAATGAGAGGCTTACCACACCTTGCAATGTTGTGTAGTTAAACAAAGTGTGGAATTACACTGTAAAGCCAGTGTATAAATATCATTTGCACCTACATTTACTACAGAAAAAATAACCTCTTCATGAAGATGACTACTGTGAAGCTTGCAGCCTAAAAATGAACTTCCTATGTTAAGTGGTTGCAGAGATATGAGAGTGCTTTGAACTCATCTTTCAACCAGGGCTTCTGCTAAGAAACTTTCAAGTTCTCTGTCCAATTTCCTCATGATTCTTTCATTTATTTGTCAGTATGTGACTCAAAACAGAATCAACATCATCTAAGCCATAAAGGAAAATGGTCCTGCATTAAAGGTGCAATTTCAGTTCCTTTAGTTAATTACCTACCTTGATTGTGCCAAGTTATTTTATTGGTGCTTAGTTTGTGTAGTAAAAATGTCAGTGAACAAGGCTGAGCAGTGAAAGCCAACCAATAATACATAAATGGGAAGTGTGGTCACCAAAGCAGGAATATAATTTACAATGTACATTCTTTCTTGAGAAATCTTTGCAAATGTAAAGAGCGTGAAAAGAAAACTTTTTAGGGCCATAAAAATTGCCTGCAAAAGCTTTTTAAATTTGTATACACCAAGTAGAATGTATTTGTGCAGAAACATCTGCTGCTGAAGGACAAACCCTGATGTTTTCATCTTTTCATCTTCCACAAAAGGATATCACATATAGAAGCATGTTACACATTTAAAAGACTTTAATAAAGACCTTTTGTGGCATAGAAGCTATTCCTTTTATGACAAGGATTTCCTACCGTAAAGAAACTTGTGTGTGAAATGGAGAAAATTTCTTACAAAGATGCTCTGTTATCTGTATACATGATACTGAAGTCTTCACTTCATTTTTTCTTTACCTGATGATCCATTATGTAGGACCTATACCCCCTAGGACTTACAAGCCAGTGCCTAGGGTCAGATGCCTGTTGGGGAGCACAGGAACCTATGGACTGGACAGAGTGAAGACTTGGAAGTGGTTGGTCAGCCAAGCACCAGGTATGATAGTGAGGAAGAGAATAAGAAATGCAGGTGAAATGGATGAATGGAAAGCTGATAATGGAGCAATATGTGGAGTGAGTGGCGAGGAAAACTAGGTAACCCAGAGAAAACTCGCTCTGACGCCGCTTCCTCTGCCACGAATATCACATCCAGGTTCCTGGGGTCGAACCCAGGCCATCTAGGTGGTAGGCAAATGCTCTAACTGCTCAGCCACAGTGCTACCGATATTAATCTATAGGTTTAAATAAAGAAAACCCAATGATGGGTGGAAATTTCTAGCAGAAAGAAGAGATGCTGTTTAGTTTAAAAAATATCAGATTTAATTTTAAAATACTACTACACAAAAATATGAAATCAAAGCTTCTAGATGCATCTGTCACAACAAATCTTGGAATCTTTTATTTTATCTTTCACTTTTATGAATTTGTTAAGCTGAGCTTCAGTTAGGAGACTTCAAAATGATGGGAAAGCAAGTAATTGATAAAATAAATGAGCAATAAAATTTAAAATTAATGATTTGTTTCCAAACAATACTCTTAACAATAAAAGACCATAAGTTTTAATTTTAAAACTGCATTACACAAAAATATTAAATTAAAACTTTCAGATGAATTTGTCACATTTATTATTCCTGTTTTTAAAAAATGTACAGCTCCTCAAATATTTACCTTTTGTATCTCAAAAATTAATTTTGTTGATACTGATCAACTTGTGCACAGACAGTACAGGAAATATTTTATACACTCAAAGCAAACTTAGAACAACACAGTTTGGAACACGTGTTAAATTTCTATGAATAATGTGTAATTTGCCAGGATGAAGATGACTTTAATGATGACAAGACAGATGCAACTGATTTGCCACAAGGAACTTTCTGCTTGCCTGCACATACTTTAGTTACTGTTTTAAGGTATGATTTTTAGATTACCTACTTGTTAAATTAACATTCACACCAACTTTATATTTACTTGAGTGCTATAGTAATACTCCAGAAAGTGTTTTTATTTTGTCCTTTTACTGTCTTTTGATGTATGGCAACATTGTACTTCTCTGGTAGTGGTCAGTCATCAGCCACCTTTAAATTTTGCATCTACCATGGAAAGTAGTATAAATGTATAAAGAGTGTGCCTGTATTTCAACATTCTAAATTTACTAGCGATATATTGTCACAGCAACTGAGTGCGAATGAGAATCAAGCTATCTCACACCATTGCTTGTAAGCGCCGGCCAGGAACAATGCTGGCTAAGAACAAACGCCATCCCACACAGTTCTAGAAGCTCTCAACATGCAGGAACTGGTGGGGTGCAGATTTTAAGTCCCAGGTATAGGACCAGTTCCCAAGCAGCATCGTGAAGAAATTAAGGGGCTTGCAATAGGTAAACAGCCCTGGTCATGAAATCCAACTTTCTGGCAGGGGGTGTTAAGATGCTGACCACATCTCCTCCCTGAATTGGTTGGATGATCGTCCACCTCTACCTTGCATATGTGGACATGATGCTGACAGTCAGGTTGGCAGGCGCTAGTCCGATATGCACTGTAGTGCCACACGTTTATATTAACATTTGCCATCATATATCTGCTATCCCATTGAACCCCCTGAAGATAAGAACCTCATTGCTAGAGCAACCACAATAAAAACCGCTATACAGTACTTTTACGGACACACCGTATAATGAAAAAATAAACTATTAACAGTGAAGCAGCATAAATCTATAATTGAACAATATCTTAGACACTCAAAGCTTCACTTATCTTAGTATTTGCTACAAGTTCTTGTTTTCTGCCTTTGATTTCAAGAACCTACAGCAAATACTAACGTAAGTGAAGCTTTGAGTCTCTAAGATAGTTATAATTATAAACTCTACATTTAGTTATTATCCATTTTAGTTAGTCCTTTTTTATTTTTCCTATGATGCTCCCAAAAATGAATAGAATGATAAAGAAGAAATTGAATGCATGCCAGAAGGAACCAGGAAAATTGGAAAACCAAAGTTAAGGTGGGAAGATGGAGTGAAAGATGTAAGGACAATTGGAATCAAGAATTGGAGGAGCTCAGCACTAAACAGGAAAGAATGGGGAAAACTTCTTCAGAAGGCCAAGGCCCACAAAGGGCTATCATGCAAGGGATGATGATGACAACGACGATGCTCCCAAATCTGAGGTATTATTACCTCCCATTATCTTGGTTTATGAGACTTTATTATGCTTCTCACCCCTGAAACTGTGTTTTTTGTTATGTTTGTAAATAAGAATCTTAATTTATCTATGAAAACTTACACAAATACCTTTTCTTGTTGAATTACTTTCACGGACATAAACTTAACATCATTCTGGCAAAAATAACTCATGAATATTGAGACAGAATATTAGAAGACCCCAAAAGAAAATCGTTCATGTGAATATTTGTTAGGAGGGTAATTTGTTTTTTGATGTTGGTATGAGTTGGTTAAATGATGAAAACGTGTTACTAATGTTCATTGTTACGAACAATTAAGTTTGTTTAAAGACGTCATAAATATTTCCATATTTAATTTTAATATATATGTATAATATATATATTTCACAAACAAAAATTGTGACCTGCCTGACATTGCAGGTGACCATAAAGATCCAGAATACAGAGATATATGACAAAGTCAATTTTAAGAAGAAGAAAAAAAAATGATTAAAATTAATATTCAAAATATTTAAAACATTAAAAGATTATAACAAGAAGATAACAGTTAACACATTGAATACAAGTGATTATTTAAAATATATAAAGAGTATTTTAGGACATGTAAACATATATTTACAATTTCGGACCATTGCACACCCAGTGCTTTGAGGCAGGTACTTGTGAATTTAAAACATGTTCCGCGGGCACCAAAGAGTAGTCCTTTTACCTCCCATGCATTTTCAGGTACGTTATATCTCTCACTAAGGTGAGGAATACATGTTGGTAGATGGCTTCCTTTTCCTCGTTCACCTGTGTTGCCTGCTGTAAATGTTGCTCCATTCTTGCTGTTGGATCAAGAATGAGACCCTTTCCTGCATCTCTCTTGATGGCTATGATATCTGCTCTTCGATGGCTACCATCCTCAGACAGGCAATGGACCTCTTCATAGACCTCCCAATTGGCTCTACGAAGGGCTGTAGAAATTGATGAACGCATACGGTGGTGACGATTGTTGCGAAGTAATTCTCCCTTTGGGCAATATCCTAGTACATGCCCAAGGGTTTCCACTTCTTTACAATTTGAATGCCGACATAGTGTTGTTCGCTGATTTCTTCCAGGCACAGATCTTACTGCTGACGTGTTACATGACATTTTGATGGCATTAGTCCATTCAGAACATGACAGGATTTTTCTGTTGCTCATCCACAAATTGGCTCTGGGATTCTCTTTATATGTCTCAATCCCCTTTCCCTTGTGAGGTAGATGACACCATGCATCAAACGATTTAAGTTGTAATTGTTTTTGAAGCCATCGTCCTGATTTTGGAAAGACTTAAATAATCTAAAATGGTGCTAAGAGGATTTATTTAAATGTATAATAGAGAAAAAGTGTTAATAAAATAATACATTGTGGTGAAGAAACATCGTGTGATTTTTCATTCCATCCGTTACCACGCCCTGAGGGAAATAAGAGCCACATCGCTCAAAATTGAAACAACACTTCAATAAAAACAGCACCAATATGAATAAAATTTCAGAAGAAGCTTCTGGTGAATTTTAAATGCCCCACTCTAGTTCCTTTATATGAGGGTTGACTAAATCTGCACCAGCTGAATAAATATATCAACTTATAACAATAACGAGGTAGAATTCCACGAACTCAAATATACATAAAAGAAATAAAAACTAATTTTAAATAATAAGTTAATGAATTTAAATTAGAACCAAGGAAAATAATACATATTAATAGACCCACAGTAAGGGGCAAAGCAATACTTTTCCCTGCTTCACCCTCCCTCCTTCAAACAACACACACTCAAAAGGCATACAAGCAGTGGCACAAATCATATCAATATATGACTTTCGAAACCCCGAAAATGCAAAGAAACCTTCTTACATATTTATGTAGGTATATTAGTAAAGTTAAAAAAGAGTTTTAACAGAGAAGGTTTTAGGATCTCAAAGCAATGAACCATGATTTTTAACTCTTTGCAAATCCTTTCACGTGAACATTCATACAGTAAGATCACAATTACAAATTGAGGTAAATTTACAAACAAATTTTGAAATCACAATTACAAAAATAAGGCTGGTTTAGACTTAAGACAGCTGGATGTAGCAACATTTTTGTCTTCAAATGCTATGTTTAGCCCAACATACATGTGTGAGAGCAATTTTTTGTCTAAAATGAAGTTTATAAAATCTAAAAACAGATTCTGATTAACAGACAAAATCCTACTTGCTCTGTTGTGTCGGTATGTAGTTGTGAATTATGTTAAATATATGCGAAACTGTATAGATAAACTGAGGAATGAAATAAAAAATCTGATGTGCTGCACACACATGACTTTCTCTGTTCTTGTACTAACCATTCTTACAAACTCTTGTTCCTCTATCTTCTTTGTGTTAGTTGAGATAAACATTTGCAGAAATTATCTTTTTGTTTATTTCCTTGTAGGTACAAGGGGAATATTAAAATACAGCAGGCTTTGTGCAATAGTCAAATCTTTTAAAGCTCTAAGATTCCGTTCTTTGCACACTTAGCATAAAAAAGATGAACAACGATCTTGCATTTCACGAAAGTTTTTAAGTTTTCCGAAACTCACACCCATAACAAGGAATATCTCCGAAATGGTTCACTCTACTAAAAAATTTACTTGGACATAAATTGTGTATTTTAGCAAGATCTACAATCTACATATTGAAGAGAATAATAGAATAATAGAAATAATAAAAAGGAACGTAAAGAATTTAAGAAAGATTTGAAACAAGAAAGAGAATGTGATCCTAACACTCAATGCAATATCTTTTTTCAAAATTTTAATATGCAAGAACTGAACATTGCAATAAATAATCTAAAAAACAAAAAGTCTCCTGGACCTGATCACATACATCCAGAGTTCATAAAAAACCTTGGAAAAACAGCAAAACAACTACTGAAACTCTAAATCTATCCTGGAAAACCACTGTACCTGCTGAATGGCGAAAGGCAATAATTGTCCCACTCTTGAAGAAAGACAAAACAGCATCAGAAATAAAAAATTATAGACCAATAGCTCTTACTAGCATAATAGCAAAAGTGATGGAAAGAATGGTGTCAAACAGGTTAAATTGGTTTCTAGAATCAACAAATTTAATTTCCCCATGTCAAGCTGGATTCAGAGAGTTCCACTCTACAAATGAACAAGTCTTACTTCTCAGTCAAGAAATCAAAGACTCCTTCAATAGAAAAGAAGATAATTTATCAGTTTTTATTGATTTCCGAAGTGCATATGATTCTATATGCAGAACAAAACTACTAAAGAAAGTAAAAAAAATAGGGATACAAGGTCCAATGTTTTCATGGCTATGCCATTTCCTAACACAACGCTTTATTGCAACCAGATATGGAAGAAACATATCTAAATACAAACAAGTACACCGTGGCTTACCACAAAGCGCAGTGCTAAGCACAACACTTTTTAATATATGAAGGTATGTGCGTAAAAACGGTCTAACCCACACTTTTTTAAAACTGAGAAAAATAGAGTTTTGTATATGTTGGAAAAAAAAATATTAGTTGACACATGTGGCAAACTTTATTAGAGTAAGGGTTAAAGGACACACCTCAAACTTTTTTTTAATGCAGTTGTAAGAATATTAAATTATTTTTATTAAACTTATAAACTAAAACAGTAATAAAAAAGAAACACTCATTCTAAATAAAGCATAACTTTGACTACATACATTTTAATTCTTAACAAAAAAGCATCCTTGCACATTAAAATAATCTACATTTATTACATTACTACCTATTATAAAAATTAGCCCTTGAAAACATATAGGCCTATATGGGTCTATTTCAGATTTATTAAACAAAATCAGGTATGTCAAACAACTGCTCATCTTCATGAACATCATTACTTTCACTAGACACAGATGTAAGACTTCTGTAATATTCATGATGTATTGGAGGCACATAATTGAGCAAGTCAAGTACATCTTTAAGTTTTGGCGGAGCTATGGACCTTGACTTTACATACTTAGGGTGTAAGGACACATTCTTAAGGGAAGGTCTACCTGACACTTTTTTCCTTAGATCTACACAATCATACTCTTCAATATCTTAATAGGTATACTTAAAAACATCTGAAAGGGCTTGTCCTTTGTCACTTTATAGGACACTATAAAGATAGAAATATATAGATAGAAATGCTCTTTTACAAATTTGTGTATCTACCTCATCCACAATAACTCTGTAAGCTAATGACGTTTGCCTCCTACTATTCTCAGGCTCATCAGTATATCTGCGCTTAACACCCCTGATTTCTACACACCCAAATATGTACGTGTTTTGTAAATCGTGATTTCCCAAATTCCATAAAAAGTTTTTCCCGGTCATTGCAAGGAACTACTTCAAAAAACTTTCTTCGACAAACACAGTCTGGGCCGATTTTTTTCTTTAGCTTCATATCCCCTTTTTTTGTAGTGGATGCTTCACCATTATTTAATTTCTTCTTTATTATTTCGCGCTTCCCCCTATCACGGTTGCTTTTCCTCTTGGAATAGTTACCACCACAATTTTTTTCACTCATTTCATGTCTATCGTCTTCACCAACCACGCCGCATGACGCCATTTTCCTTGTTTACCACTTTTGCCAGACTGATCAACATGATGGATTCATTTCTCCCTAAGATGAAGGTCATAAAGGCTGTATAAAATACATATTTGCTATTTAATAAAGTAGTGTTTGTAATAATTATCAACAAAATATAACCATGAATTGAAACTCATAAGGAAGCAGTATATTAAATGAGAATCTGTATAATAATAACTGACAAAATTAAAAGGTTGGCAATCCTACCCTAGTTCCTTTCTCCTGTTTTTAGACCATTTATGCGCTTCAAAAGATGAGCTAAACCAGATCGCAAGAAATAGAATTCATTATATATACTTCAAATCAAACTTTTGGATGTTAGACCTCCCATAAACTGTTAGTGCTTGTTCCAAACAAGAGATTGCAGCACTAATCAGATTTTTTTTTTATTTTGAGGGTTAGACCGTTTTTACGCACACACCTTCATATTTATTAACGATCTGCCACAACAAATACAAGAATCAGGTGTTAAGTGTGCACTATTTGCTGATGACTTAGTAATGTGGACTTCAAAACCAAAAAGCAAAAGTACAGAACTAGAAAAAACCATGCAACAATCCTTAACCAAATTACAAAGGTGGACCAAAGAAAATTTAATGACTGTTAATACAACAAAATCAAACTACCAAATCTTTTCACTAAGAAAAAAACCACTAAAAATAAAACTAAATTTTGAGGGTCAACAATTACCAGATACAAAGGAAGCAAAGTATTTAGGAGTTACATTTGATACTAAACTTACATGGACCAAACAAATAGAAAATGTAATACAAAGAGCAGAGAGGCGCCTTTCACTGTTAAAACGTCTAACAGGAATGAAGTAGGGATGTTCCAGAGCAACTCTTAACACAACATATAATGTATATATAAATCCATTATTTAGTTACTGCAGCGAAGTTCTTGTAACAGCAAACACAAAAAAGATTCAAATCTTTCAAAACTAAAGTCTGAGATTAATTACAGATGCTATCAAAACCACACCAATAGCAGCTATGGAAATTCTAACCAACCAATGCCCCATTGAATATGAAATAGAAAAAGCGGCTCTTATTCAACACGAAAAGTTGATCAGACTCCCATTCAATACATGGCACAAGAGAAATTTTACACATACACTAAAGACTCAGGAGAGCTTTCTTTCCAAAATTCAAGACATCAAGAAGAATGTATACCTTCCTAATTCAAAGGAAAACTTCATATCTAAAGTCAATCCGACATAAACATTAGATATCACATATTATTTACACCTGACAGAAGAAGTTAAGAAAAGTGATACTCCAACTAGTGTTCTAAAATTATTGGCATTAGAGACAATCCATACTAGATTTCCAGAACACGAATGGCTCCATATTTATACTGATGGATCACTAATATCAAACCAAGATGGAGCAGGTGCTGGAGTCACATGTCACCTCTTTTCCTATTACAAATCTTTAAGTTATGGAACTACAAACTTTGAGGAGAAATTGAAGCAATTCGAATGGCCCTACAAAATCTTTTGTACAGAATTTCACATTTTCAGCAAGCAGTTATTCTCTCAGTTTTTCCAGGGCAGCAATTATAGCAATTACTTCCAAGTTGTCACCAAAAAACCAAACAATTATAGAATGTTGGAAAATCCTTACCCATCTAACAGCACTTCAAAAACACCTAGTCTTCCAATGGATACCAGCTCACTGTGGACTGAGTGGTAATGAGAAAGCTGATTTTCTTGCCAAAAAGGGTACCGGCAATGTGCAGAAATCAATAGTTAATCTACCATTTTATGCAGCTAAAAGATTAGTCAACTCTGAATTCAAAAACATTATTGAAAAATATTACTATGAAAAATCAAAGAATAAAAGATGGGAACTACCAAACATTCAAACAGTGATTCCTGAGTATCCTCGAAAAACAGCAGTTGCAATCTTCAGGTTGATTACAGGACATGATTGTCTGGCAAAACATTTAAACAGAATTGGGATATATTCTTCACCACTCTGTCCTCTATGTGATCTGCAAGAGGAAATGGATCGAGACCACCTTCAAATATGCCCGGCCACTTCTAATGCCCCATCCATCAGTGAAAAATATTGGAGAGCAAGAGGATTAATGACTTCATTGTCAGAAATCCAGCATTAGCTAACAACAACACAATCTACATATTTTGTATAGTATGATTTGGTCTATCTTTAACATTTTATTTGTCATAAAAATGTCTCAAACACATGACATTTTAATCAAAATTGTTAGAGCCATTTTCAAGAAAATCAAAATTTTTGAAAACTTTTCCATGTAAAGGGTAGTTTAGGGTGGGGCTATTTTCTTCAAAAACTTTGTGTCGCATCCTTGAAAGACAAACTTAAATACCAACTTTGGTTTTTAACTGACTTTTCGTTTTTGAGTTATGCTGTCCACAGACACACAGACAGACAGACACAGACACACACACATACCTTTTTCTAAAAATGCTTTTTTTGGATTCAGGGGGTCTCAAAACATATATCTCTGGTGAAATCTCAACATTGAATTTTTGGGTGGAATACAATACTTCCCCTACTTACCAGTAGAGAAAGTAAAAATTAATGTTAAAGCCTTCTCAGTCTGTATATATGTATGTATCAAACATAGTATATAAAATGAAATGTCCATTAGAGAAGTTCTCTGCCAGTGCAGCTTGAAATCCTCCTGTTCAAATCGTGTGTTACATATGTGCATGCAAAGTTGTGTTCATGATGTCACCATTCCTGTAATCACGATGACCAATCTGCTGACTCCTGCTTTATATATGGTTTCATATAATGTTGGTTGCAGTCTTCAAGCAATATTAAAAACACAGATATTTCAAGAATATTTTAATGTTTTGTTTTCTGCCAATAACAATAACCATATTTTCATTTACCACATTATGGAACCAGATAAAATTACAGTACTTACTTGCACAGCATCTCTTAAAAAAATTATGGATTCTTGATTGTTAAATCTACATTAAAATGTTTTATTTACTTTATGTCTGTAATATTTTGAGCTTTAAAGCTTATTAAATATTTTCAAATAAATGACAAGTAAAACAAATAATACTTGATTCAAAGTGTAAGGCTGTGCTCATGATTTTCATATAGGTAATGATATCATCACCAGAATCAATGCAGGATTATTTAAATAGAGTGTACTTATTGTTATAAAATGTCAGTGCTCTATGAATTTTAAGTTTTCTCTGAAAGAAGAAAGAAAATGAATGTCAAGCAGGACATATAATATGTTTCATACATCTCACAGTTTGTTAAAATAGTTCCATTTATCTCAGACACATACATATAACAAAAACACAGTTTACTGTTATAAAATATATATATTATATTTATATCACTGTTAGTCCATGATGCGTCTTAGTTGAAAATCACATCTCATTATAATAAACTTTAGTAAATTCAACCCTAATTTCTAAAGATTAGTAAACTTTGGACCATGGTTTTATTTGTTATGTGTTTCAAATAATAAAGCACTAGCTAAAATAAATAGGTTTATGTTTTCTGCCATGGTTAGTTTGAACTAAAGCTTTTATATTACATTACAATTGTGTGCATCTAGTAAATGGATAAAGCAACTACCAAAGAACATTTACACAAACAGCTTTCTACCCCACTAAGAACAGAGTATTTTCTAAAGGGACAAAATATATATTGAGTAACAGATACATTTACTTTAAACTACATCCTGGAGAAGTTAACTTCGCATTCAAAGGATAAAACAGATTTCCCATATTTGAATTCAACTGAAAGATCATCTACAATGTTCTTTAATAATGATCTTTCCAGTGACTGTTAGTGAAAGCTAAGATAACATTAGCATACAAATGTTTGTTAAAAATATCATTATTGTTTTACATGATATGATAATTACAGTACAAATATTTACAACTGTGTTAATCACAAAGAATATAGTCTGTTACAAAAGATGCAGTTTTACTAACAAAACACATATATTAAAATGTAAGACAAGAAAGAAAGTGAAAGAGACCCTTAGAATTAAGGTTGAAACAAGTAATATTTGACTTTTAAGATGGAAAACTGAATGAAAAGGAGAGAAAGATGATTTATGAGAATCTAAAATGCTTGAGTTTTGTATCCATATATTGTTATTTCAATAACAGTGACTCTTCATTAAGCAGAAACCAGATATACCACCAAATTTATTACCAGGGCTGTCGATTTTCTCATTTGTAAACACACCAAACAGTAGGATAATAGTAAAACATTTCAGTTTTTCTACACGCTCGAGTTTCTTCCAGTTATTTTCTTCAACTAATAGGCCTTTGCACTTTTTTGGTCAAGTGATTCACATAAGAGTATTTAGGTACTCACTTGAAACATCACTTCACATTTCACATTTTTAACTGTTAATAAACACATTTTTGATGACACCTGAGGTAAACAACACAACATTTAAATGCTACTACAATAATTTCTTGAAGAAATATACTGCGCACTGCTTTACATTTTAGAAAGGAAACTTTAATATTTGCTGATTGTTGACCAATGGGTTTTAACTTAAAGTTAATTCCATTTCCATGCATGAGGGATTCTTAAAAATTCTTTATATTTATCAGTGTTTCCCAAAGTTAAACGTCCATAAAGAAATTGTGACAAATTTGCTGGGGTACATCATGATAGAGGGAAATATGAGGAAATTGCAGTGTATCAACTGCAATTCAACATAATTTTCAAAACAAATACATGAAGAAAATAACATTTTACATTCACCATCCATGATTTACATATTTTATAATAAATAGGATGTCAACTAGATTACCTAAGGATATGGAAAGATCCAAGCTTTACCTCTCAATTAACTGCAGCATTTTTTGGAAGTATGAACAAATTCACTAAACATGTGGCAAAAATCAGCTGCTGGACATTCAGCTTCAATGCTATCCAGCCAAATGGTAAGAGAGGGAGAAAGAAGACCTCACTGCTGATGCAAATTTCAGGCAAGTCCTCAATATGCAAGGAGAGATTTCTGTATGATTCTGTACCTCTTCAACTTTCCATAAAAGTTAGCACAACCTACCAGAAAAATCTGCAACCACACACAGTGTTAATTTCTATTTGTTCCTTCAATGGTCCAGTTTGGCGAGCCTATGGTTGCAACAAGTTGAATAATGATTACATACAGAGCACTCAGGTTAAATGTTGCAGGGGTGCTTAGTTTGGTTGTTGAGGCCTATGTTTGGTGTTTGCAAAGCACACATTACTTTCTTCTGGTTGTTTATTGGAAGACTTTCTGACAGAAAAATTGAGAACGTAAGGATATGTGCATTAATATTAGGGCAGTGGCTTGATTGTCAGAAAATGTACTAAAACATTTAGTAGGTAAAGTCTAAGAGATTTTAATGAATATGCATTATGTAGAAAACTTCATGGATTAGAAACGTACATGAAAAAAGTATGAAAAATTTAAACATTGTTTAGAAGGGCATATTTTTAATTAAATGATTTGCTCTTCCACACTAGAACACAGACCACCTCCATAGTGCAGTTGGTAGTGTCCTTGCTCCCGACATGGAGGACCTGGGTTCAATCCCTGGTACCAGCATGAGGATTTTCCCCCACTAGGAGGTATGGAATGGGGTGTACTCAGTCTCGACAGGTCCTGGGGTAGCAAATTGAGGAGCTACTTGATGGAGAAGTAGCAACCCCAGGTTGAGAAGGCCAAATAACTAGCCCGGAGAACTCAGGGCACTGACCACATCCTACCCTATAGTACTGCACTCCACAAATAATGCCTGTAGTGGGCATAGGTGGGGAACGCTGCAGCTGGGTGGCAAGCCTTGGTCCTTCATGGGCTGTTGCATTGGGGTTTTACACTAGAACACATTTTGAAATGGAGGAAGGAAGTTATTTTTGGTTAGGCATCTCAAAGATGCAAAACACCTGTGTATCATTTATGTATGTCATACCATAATAAGGTACCATAAAATAATCGTAGTTACCATTTAACATTTATTTTAAAATTCTGCTAGCTGTCTTTCAGAATTCCTCATATCTGTGCAAAAAATCATCAATGTGTGGTTCATATTGTTCATATCATTCAACAATCTGGCTCAAAAGTAGCTTTCCAACATGCAGACGGGGAGGTGCATTGTCAGCTTCATATTGCCCTTTACGAGTGACACTATGCTTCATTGCACTCAATGCTCTGAAGATCTGTTTCCATATCATGTAGATGGGTTCAAATGATATTCTCATGGTATAGTCATGGGAATACTGCAAACAGTCACCAGGAGGCAGCTCCAAGTGAAAGATGTACTAAAAATCACGCCTGATACCAGCCACTGCTGAGGCTGATAGAGATACCACACCATTGTTATATGCCACAAAGTGAAGGTGCATTTCTAGGTACTTGCAGACTCACTTCAAAGAGTGATGTCAAACTGGAAAGTGAAGGCACAGATCAAAATGAATGCTGTGCATAAATCAGTATGCTCACAGATTCAATCAATGAGTGAGTTAGTGTTGATACAACATAAAGTGCTAATGCTGTGATGGACAGTAAGTACTGCTTGACATCTGATTAGTGCAGTCCAGCATTCAATACGCCAACAAATAAGTAGAAGAAAGAAGAAGCTGCTATGTGGGCACTTCATTCCATTGTTATTCACAAAGCAAAGTTGTTGTTGTTGTTGTTGTTGTTTTCTAGTGCCTTGCATCTGGCAATGAAGCCATTAGCATTCATGCTTTCCAATACTTTTGAACTGTAGTTTCTTCTAATCTTAATGCTTCACAGGTCTTCAAGTGTTCTTCATTCATTTCTGCTGGATCGTTACACAGGACACATATCGGTGAGGCTGAGATACCTATTCTGTAGAGATGACTTGCCAAGCAGTCATGATTTGTCAATAGTCGGAAGGCTGCAACAGCTCACAAAGCAAAGTTAGCTGATGGAAACTGAACAGAGCAACAAATGAAGTGAAATAAATCACAATATTCCACTTAATATATACGAAAAGATGTAGACAGTAAAACTTTTCCAATGTTTTAAAAGTAAATGAGTCAACCTATAGACACTTATAGTTTCACACTTACACTTATTTTTGTTCGGACACGTTGCGAATATCAGCATCTTCATTCTCAATGGTTACGTGACTGACAATTGAAGAGGAAACCTTTGTTTTCACAGGGACTGTGCTGCTATCTGGGTTGCTGGATATAAACTTCATTATGTCATCTGCTTGTGGTATATCAAAATTCATGGCTATGTGAACATTCTTCTTAATATGTATTTTGTTCCAAGTTATCAGATCTGCTGTTGTTTCTGCATGTTTTAGTAATTTAATATCCTGTTCTATGGTGTGCTGAGTTGACCAGAAGTGATGGGCTATGATTTGTTGATCTGTTTGATTGTTATGTTTCTAATGTGCTCCTTAAGTTGTGTTTTAAGATTTCCTTTAGTTTGGCTAACATATATTGGCCAAACTAAAAGAAATCTTAAAAACAAAGGAGCATATTAGAAACATAACATTCAAACAGATCGACAAATAGCAGCCCATCACTTTTGGACAACTCAGCGCACAATAGAAAAGGATATTATATTACTAAAGCATGCAAAAACAATAGCATAACTGATAATTTGGGAGGAAACACATATTGTGAAGAATGTTCACATAACCATGAATGTTTATATGGCACAAGCAGACATAATGAAGTTTATATCCAGCAACCCAGATAGCAGCACAGTCATTGCCACAACACCTCTTCAACTGCCAGTTGAGAAACCGTTGAGAAAAGATGCTGGTCATCATAACACATCTGGACAAAACTAAGTGTCTATAGGTTGACTCGTATACTTCTAGAAAAACACAATGTGTTTCATAAGCTCTTGTTAGCATTCTCAGCCAATTGTTGACCCTCAAATCACTGGTAGACAAAAACTCTGTTGAAACAGATGAATGTGTTAAAATTATTTGGGTTGAGTGTGTCCTTCACAATTTCAAAATTCATATCATAACCATATCCTTAAGTGTAATTCATAGATACTAATGTTATATACACAGCAACATTTATAAGATAAGTAAATACAGAATGTTAATAGAGCAGTTGGACTGTTGATGTCTGCCTTTGTTAGTAGGAATTTCACACCTACACATTAATGATAAATATATTTAATTTGGGAAGCACTGTAAAATTCTCTCATTATACAGATATTTTATGCAATGCTTCAGCATCTTCTCAAACACAAGAATTGAAACAATATGTAAGTGCATACATATTCATTAATTCAACATTTTTGACATTAATGTGTTAATTTCACAGAGATTATGTACATCATAGTATGTATAAAATATCCAGCACATATGGAAGCATAAGAGCTCTTTGAATGGTAGTTTAGACTGTTAAGGTGATCTGACCACTTTGAATTTTCTGTATATTTATTTGATTACAATTTCAAGTTTAAAAGGTTACATGCATTCAGATCCTGAAGCATTCATGGCTAAAAATATGCAATAGCTTTTCATTAGAATGCAAACCTTTAAATCTTTGTGCTGAATCTATTTCATTAACTATAATATTAAGTTATACTGATCCAAAGCAGCTCGTAATGAATATTATTCGTCATTAATGCACTGGCTCAACAGTTTTTTTTCTCTATATCTCTGAAACTGAAAGAAAAATTGGAACAATTTTTAGATGTTTGTTCAATTCATTTTAATCTGTGATTGTGTCAATGACAGTATGTTGGGTAAACTACCACATCAGGGATCTGTTTCTTTCATTGAATATTATTATTATAATCAAAGATCAAGTTCATTCCCATTTGGCTTTGAAGTTGATATTCAAAGGATTGTTATTTTGCATATGGCATGAATTAATTTTAATTATGATACAGCTTAGAGGTAGTACATGGTGTCTCTCCATATTTTCATGAATTTCTTTGCTTTATAAAAATTGTCCAAAATTGTTAAGAAGAAACTACTTAAAAAACTAATACTTTATAAATGTAGTACAGAAGTCAGAAGTCCTCTAATAGGCAGACACTATCAAGTTTCATATACTGGATTGTCTGGCAAAAAAATTTGGAATTGCACTAAAGTGTAGAAATAATACATCTTTTGGGAGTGGCAAAATAGTTATAAATATGACTTATAAATTCAATGTGAATAAAGGAACAGTGTGCTGAAATGAACAAAAATCAATGAAAATTAAGAGTTTCACTTCTAAATGAAATTTTATGCAGCTAAAAGATTAGTAAACCCTGAATTCAAAAAAATTATTGAAAAATATTACTATGAAAAATCAAAGAATAAAAGATGGGAGCTACCAAACATTCAAACAATAATTCCTGAGTATCCTCGAAAAACAGCAGTTGCAACCTTCAGGTTGATCACGGGACATGATTGTCTGGCAAAACATTTAAACAGAATTGGGATATATTCTTCACCACTCTGTCCTCTATGTGATCTGCAAGAGGAAATGGATCGAGACCACCTTCAAATATGCCCGGCCACTTCTAATGCCCCATCCATCAGTGAAAAATATTGGAGACCAAGAGGATTAATGACTTCATTGTCAGAAATTCAGCATTAGCTAACAACTTCTAAATGAAGAGTACATGGGAAAAAGGGGGAATGTCACATTTTTAACAAACCTTTAATGTTGTTTATAATAATGTACGTGCATAAATTATATTATTTAATGTCAGGGTATTGTACACAGATATTAATGAAAATGTAGAATTAATATTTATAATTGAAAAAAAGAATGGAAAATGAAGTTAATACACATTTATCACGAAAATAAAGGGGAATGTTAGTGTTATCAGCACATTATCATGGAAATAAAGAGGAATGTCACTTTTAACAAACCATACCACATAGCATTATTACACCTCTCAATTAATAGAGAGGAAGTGTGTCAATGAAGGATCTTCCCTCTAGTCCACAAAATGATCTAAGAATTCGCAGATCAGTAAATTTTGCTCCAGAGATTGGATGTAAAGGTGAAATAGAACCGGTGGCACCGTGGCCAAGCAGTTAGCGTGCTCGCCTACCACCTAGGCGGCCCGGGTTTGATCCCAGGGACCTGCATGTGGTATTCGTGGTGGAGGAAGCGGCGTCAGGGTGGGCTTTTTCTGGGTCCTCCAGTTTCCCCCGCCATCTCATTCCACCGGTGCTCCATCTTCATTCCATGTGTCATGAGTGTCACCGCCTGCGGTGCCTTAGTAGTAAAAGCAGGCGTTAAACACTACAACAACAACAAGAAATAGAACCTTCGATACTCCCAGCATGTTTGCAAATTTAGGGCAACCTTATGTACAGTAACTCTTGCACGTACGTTCATAAAATGTCTCTAGAGGAACAGACAATCTATCTGCTGTAAGATTTGAAGCTTTTATGGGGAGCGATATTAATCAAGGCTTCACAGGTATAATCAGCTGTGTCAGATGTATGAACATCGAGCTTCCTGCTGCTTCTGGGAAGTATAGGGTTGATATTGGAGCATTTACAATGGGCCATTGGAGCTGTCTCTGTATTCCATGACTTGTGGATGCTCAATGGAGATAACATGTTCCCTTCTAGGCCTTCTACAAGGCAGTCAAAAACTTGGTCCATTGACGAATCACTGGTTGATCAACTTTGATTACATGGAAATGGAAGGGCTTATTTCTGGCACTCATAAAATGATTTGCTCAGCCTTCTGGTTTCAGCTGCAAATTTCTGATTAATTCTTTTACTCTTACCTCGATCATTTGACCCAAACTATGTCTCTTCTTGGTTGATGCCACACTTGTGTTACATTTATCTTCCTCAAACAATGAAATTATATATAAAATAAGCAATAAATCACAGTCATGAACAACTAAAACATGGCAAGGTGAAACTACTACCAACACAGCGTTGTGTAAAATAGTGCTGCCACATACCAAGCTGACATTTCCCTTTCTTTTAGTGTTTTGTGGTGATATCTCCCTTTCATCAATTCTACATGACTTCTGAAATGTGTTATATTTCAGTGAAGTTTCTCATTATTTTCTTGGGCACTACCTTAAGCTATCCTCCTGCCCATAAAGTATATCTCGGTAGTGTTACTTCACTTATTGATTGTTTTACATTGAAATTTCCCCTTTTTTGCCAGTTTCTTTCTCTGTCTCTTCTGTCCTTGTTTACACTGATGGATACTTTTCTTTATGACCGAGCCAGCCTTAACAGTCTTATTTGTTTTTCATAGAATGTAGCCTCAGGTCACGCAGAAACCCTATTTCAAAGCATTAGCAGTTCAGTCACAAAACAGGGTTCCTTGCTCAGTGGCAATTTTCTTTTTCTCTACTTCTTCAAATACTCCAGATAGTGCCAGATTTCATTTTTCTTCTTTCAGTGACATTTTTCGTTTTATAGGATGAAAACAGTCAGCTACAATGTTTACAGCAAAGATACAATTCCCTAAACACAGAAAAAAAAAGAGAAAAAAAAACCGAAGAGAAATCTACAAACCCTAAGCTTCAAAACAGTGACAAATTTTAGCTTTATGCTTACATTTACTCATAGATGTGAAGTGTTTGTATTGTTAATACTAAGCATATAAGAGGACCCACATAAAAAAAAAATATTATATTGTATCTTGCGATGATGGTTAAACTTATCATTGCTTTTTCCAATCCTCCTCCACAGCAGTGCACTGCATGAAAGTTTTGTACAGCTCTAACATGACCACCTGACATGTAAATAAGCTATTCCAGTGTTGTTCTTATAGTGTGTTCATAGATTGGCCAGACTGCCCTGCACGGCACCAGACCAGAAGAGATTCTGCATGCCCTCCGCCAGAGTTACATGGAAACAACTCACAAGTCATAGGTACAAAACACTAAGTACGGTACTAACTTACATTAGGCTTACCTGCATTACAACAATGTTGAAATTGATGACCTTCAATGCAAACATATTCCCTATATCTCCAAAACAGTACTGGTTTACTTGCAAAAGTTCATGTTGATTGATTGTCTGAATTTCTGTCGTAATGTTGTCTTTCATTATTGTTGTGTGCATATATTTTATTCTTTAATGTTCCCCATAATTAAAAATTGTATGGTGATAGGTCAGGGGAATGAGGTGGCAAAAATTCTCAACTAAATATTCTGTCACTATACACACATTGCAGTTCATGCATAGAATTTGCAACAGTGTGCACTGTAGCTGACTCCTTCTGAAACCAGCCACACAATCTTTCAGTTCTTGTTAGTTGCAGAAAAAAATTAATTAAAATAGAATTTACATAAACATATGAATCAACCGTTGTCTCTTGAAATATGGGATCAATAATTCTACGCACATTTGCTGTGTTTTGAGTAAAACTGTGTTGTCCCTTGGTGATAATTTGTGCATTAACAATGGTTAAGTACACTTTAGAACAACGTATTTTTCTGTATGATGCGTATGTGAAATACTCTTGTGCGCAAAAGTGTGAAGAGACATTATGAGAGAAGTACACGCAATCAGATAGCATGAACCGTGAGTAAATTAGAATTGTTTTCAGAGATACAGGGGGGGGGGGTGTTTTTGCATTAGAGGTCATCAATTTCAACATCTGTTGTGATGCAGGTAAGCTTAATGTAAGTTTGTTTTTTGTACTCATGACTTGCTGGTCATTTACATGTAACTCTGGTCCTTGCCAGTCTGGTGCCATTGTGGGGTGGTCTGGCCGACCTATGAATGCACTGTATATCATCCTGACAATGTGCCTATTAGAGGCCTTTTTCTGCAGCCATGCTTAGCATCTTTTTCTTTGATGTTATAATCTGATAATTTAATTCTGCTTTGAATAAGTGAACACAGCCTTGAATTACAAGATCTGCTGCTGTTGTTTCTAATCTACCAATTTTGTGCACATTATACTTATAGGCAAAATATTTAATGGCTCTTAGAGTGGCCATGAGCATTTTATTAAGCACCATCAGTGCATATATAAAATTGTATTTATTTCTATTTACTTTTACTTAAATTCTAGTAAATATCCATAAAGAGGTTTAATGATAAAATTCATTTTCCTTGACAAAGGGACAACAGATAGAGGGGGACTTAATACAAAAGATTCTTCCTTCACTTCCCAGCAAATATAACCGTTATTTGCTCTATGAGAAATTTTTTAGTAGCCATGAAGGGTAAATTAATTTGGTCACTAAAACATTATCACAAGAAAGCCTTGTTGAGCAATTTTTATCTCTGACAGAAATACTCTTGTTCAGAAGTCACCTTTACTTAAAGTGAAAATAAGACTGCCATTTACCATAAAGCATGCTTGTGCTGCGAAATGTCTATCTCTATCCTTATTCTGATGTGCATAAGTAAAATTAGTTTTCATTTCCTACAGAATAGCAATAGTTTGCTTGCATAAAGGCTGCTGAACTGCAGCATCATACAAGAAATACCAGCAAGTGTTTGCAAAACATTAGGATTTTAGAATTTTAAAAATAAATATATGCATACCAAAACCAAGAAGCTCTTTTACTTCTATACCACTCCATACACTCTTACACCTTTTATACTTCCCATAACACCCAACATCGCAATTAGAAAGATTTTAGTACATCAACTTGAGTTTGTGTTTGTCCATTGTCATCCATACAAATGACAATCTTGTCTTTTTATACCTCTTGCATTTGGTGAAGTGGAGTTATGAAAGGTAGTAGAGCCAGTAGAAGACATTAAAGAATCCAAATGCAAGTGGAAAAGAGAAGCGTGACATCTCATCAATGCGACGGGCCATCAGTTTGTTCTTTGCTAGAATCTCTCGCACAGCACAACCTGGGTGTGGTGATTCAGCGGGAGCAGCCACTGCACACTTCTTCACCCAGCAACATGAGACAAAACAACACATTACGTTAGTATTGAATAAAACTAGGTTATTCTCATTTCTTGCTATAATTAAAAATCTCATGTGTTGCACTCATATGACTTTCTCTACTCTTGTACTAACCATTCTTACAAATGCTTATTCATATCTTCATATTAGTTGAGATAAACATTTAGAGAAATTTGTTATTGCTTATTTCCTTGTAGGTGCAAGGCGAACATGGCTTTGAGCAATAGTCAAATCTTTTAAAGCTTTGAAATCCTGTTCTCTTTGCAAGCTTAACATATAAAACAAATGAACAACGATGTTCCATTTCATGAAGTTTTCCAAAACATAACAAGGAATATCTCCAAGATGGTTCACTGTACAAAAAAATTTATTTAGACATAAATTGTGTGTTTTATCAAGATCTACATTTTTTGTACAGTAAGATTTTGTCTATCTTGTACGGTTTATGAGTTATTCAAAATTCATCCAGACTAAACAGGACTACATAGGCGACAACCAAAAAATTCAAAATATACATTTCATTTGTCATAAAAATATCTGAAACATATGACATCACAATCAAAATCGTTAGAGCCATTTTCAACAAAATCAAAATTTTTGAAAAGTTTTCCAATTAAAGGGTAATTTAGGGTGGGGCTATTTTCTTCAAAATCCTCGTGTCGCAACCTTGAAAGACATTAAACTTTAAATACCAACTTTTGTTTTTAACCTACTTTTCATTTTTGACACAGACAGACACACAGACGAACAGAGACACACAGACTGACAGAGACACACCCACTCACACCCACCCCCACACCCACACACAGACCTTTTTCTAGAAATGTTTTTTTTTTTTTGGATTCAGGGGGTCTCAAAACATATATTTCTGGTGAAATCTAGACATTGAATTTTTGGGTGGAATACAATACTTCCCCTACTTACCAGTAGAGAAAGTAAAAAAGAGTCTGCATTTCCATACTTCAGGAACATAGTAAAATGAAAAACACTAGACCCTCATTGAACTGAAATGCAAGTACTGGAAAAGAATCAGTAGACAGCACATATTACTTACACATTACAGAAGAAGTTAAGAAAAGTGATACTCCAACTAGTGTTCTAAAATTATTAGCACTAGAGACAATCCATATTAGATTTCTGGAACATGAATGGCTCCATATTTATACTGATGGATCAAGATATCAATTCAAGATGGAGCAGGGGCTGGAGTCATGTGCCACCTCTATTGCAAATCTTTAGGTTATGGAACTACAAACTTTGAATGAGAAATTGAAGCAATTTGAATAGTCTTACAAAATTGTTTGTATAGAATCCCACATTTTCATCAAGCATTTATTCTCTCAGATTCCAGGGTGGCAATTATGGCAATTACTCTAAAGTTGTCACCAAAAAACCAAACTATTATAGAATGTTGGAAAATCCTTACCCACCTAAGTGCACTTCAAAACCACATAGTCTTCCAATGGATACAAGCTCACTGTGGACTGAATGGTAATGACAAAACTGATTTTCTTACAAAAAAGGGTACCAGCAGTGTAAAGAAACCTATAGTTAATCTACCATTTTATGCATCTAAAAGATTAGTCAACTCTATATTCAAAAAAATTATTGCAAAATATTACAATGATAAAAAAAAAATCTGATGTGTTGCACTCACATGACTTTCTCTACTCTTGAACTAACCATTCTTACAAAGTCTTATTCCTATATCTTCTTTCTTGTTAGTTGAGATAAACATTTGTACAAATTATCTTATTGCTTATTTCCTTGTAGGTGCAAGGGGAATGTTAGAATACAGTAGGCTTTGTGGGATAGTCAAATGTTTGAGATTCTGTTGTCTTTCCACACTTAGCATATAAAAAAATGAACAACGATGATGCATTTCATGAAAGTTCTAAGTTTTATGAAACTCACACACATAACAAGGAATATCTCCGAAATGGTTCACCCTACAAGAAAATTTACTGAGACATAAATTGTGTGTTTTAGCAAGATCTACATTTTTTGTAGATATATTCTGCAATATATTCTGGGATATATTCTTCACCACTCTGTCCTCAATGTGATCTGCAAGAGGAAATGGATCGAGACCACCTTCAAATATGCCCGGCCACTTCTAATGCCCCATCCATCAGTGAAAAATATTGGAGAGCAAGAGGATTAATGGCTTCATTGTCAGAAATCCAGCATTAGCTAACAACAACAACAACATTTTTTGTATACTATAATTTGGTCTATCTCTAACCTTTACCAGTTATGCAAAAGTCGTCCAGAGTAAATACGACTACAGGGGCTATAGCCAGAAAATTCAAGATATACATTTCATTTGCCATCAAAATATCTCAAACATGTGACATTTTAATCAAAATCGTTAGTGCCATTTTCAAGAAAATCAAAATTTTCGAAAAAATTTCCATGTAAAGGGTAGTTTAGGGTGGGGCTATTTTCTTCAAAATCTTCGTGTGGCATTCTTGAAAGACATTAAACTTAAATACCAACTTGGGTTTTTAATCAACTTTTCGTTTTTGAGCTATGCTGTCCACAGACTGACAGACTGACACACAGACTGACAGACTGACACACACATGGACCTTCTTCTAAAAATGCTTTTTTTGGATTCAGGGGGCCTCAAAACATATATTTCCGGTGAAATCTCGACATCGAATTTCTGGGTGGAATACAATACTTCCCCTACTTACCAGTAGAGAAAGCAATAAAAGACGGGAACTACCAAACATTCAAACAGTAATTCCTAAGTATCCTCGAAAAATGGCAGTTTCAAACTTCACGTTGATTACGGGACATGACTGTCTGGCAAAAATTTGAACAGAATTGGGATATATTCTTCACAACTCTGTCCTCTATGTGATCTGCAAGAGGAAATGGACCAAGACCACCTTCAAATATGCCCGGCCACTTCTAGCACCCCATCCATCAGTGAAAAATATTGGAGAGCAAGAGGACTAATGACTTCATTGTCAGAAATTCAACATTAGCTAACATCAGGTTTACTGTAGCCAAGAAAGGAATCTCATGTATGCTTAACAAAAAAGGATAACACCAGTTCAGGACTTATTCCAATGGAGAAGCAGGCAAATCCACGACCAGCCACCAGTTGCACCCTGTTAATAATTTAAAAGGTTAAGGCCCTTGCCTCTGAACAAAATCCTAAAACTTAGAGGGCCATTTTGTTTAAATTGAAAATCTCTGTTACTAATGTGAACACCACAATCAACAGGGATTTGCATCTAGTAAAGCTCCATAAAAGCTGAGTGCACAAGCTGTTGCCCCAACACATTGCAGAACATGCCACTAACAGCAGAAAGCTGTATGAACAATACCTAGCTGGTGAAAAGTGGAAGTTGCCACTTTAGATGAGGCATATGTTAAAGTGATTGAGACAAACTCCAGGCTATGTATTACCAACTTAGGGTAGAAACCAATTTTGAAAGTTGCTACAAGGAAACAAAGAAAAATTTTCCAAACGGTTTCATGGTAACAGAAGGGTACAGCTACAATGGTAAGTTAACTATTTGCCAGGTGCATCAAAATGTGGAAATCAACTCAGCATATTAGGAGCCTAATGTCCTGACACCAATGTTTTGCACAGAAGGTTATTATTTATTTATGCCAACAAACATACTGTTTTAAGAGGTAGAACTGGAACTTAAAAATTCAATGCCACAACTGGGATTTGAACCACAGACCTTCCACTGTGGCATTGAATTTTTAAGTTCCAGTTCTACCTCTTAAAACTTTGCCCACACACGGCTTGTGTGTTTAAAAACACCAACAGTAAGTTTGTTGGCATAAATAAATAATAATTAAACATACTGTTGTTGTTTTTAAACATACAAGTTGTGTGTGGGCGATGTTTGAGAAAGCTTTTTAGTTCTGATTCTGCTTCTCAAACATTGCCCACACACAACTTGTGTGTTTAAGAACATCAACAATATGTTTGTTGGCATTAATAAATAATAATTACCATCTGAAGGTTACTAATCCCGAGACAAAGTACTTATAACAGCAAGTTGCCATTGTTGTAATTTTCTCTGATATGAGACTGCCTTTGTGGTTTACTGGGAGAAAAATATGAACTGGTTGGAGAATTTGGTTAGTAGCTTAATGGTTTGAGCACTCGCCTGGTAAGTGGAGGTCTGTGGTTCAAATTCCAGTTGTGGCATTGAATTTTTCAGCTCTGATTCTACCTCTTCTGCACAGAAATCCCTGCTTTCTACGGTGCAGATAAAGTCTGAGTGTATTGGAAAAAGGCATCGAGCCACACAGCTGCTTCAGCTAGCCAATTCTTGAAGGACACAGATAAGCAGGAGTACATTCCATACTTTTCAGCAACATCTGTTAAGTCACTAATGCATCACTGATGGATTATTGTGCATTTAGGTTACTGAAAATGCCCTTTGGAGGCAGATGTCCTCAACTGTGGACAATCTTTGAAAAGTCTGCCTGGAGAATGGAATAAACTTCAGTGGAAGCTGCATTGCAGAGCCATAGCCCGA
The DNA here is from genome assembly GCA_030765045.1 of Tenodera sinensis. NCBI lineage: Eukaryota > Metazoa > Arthropoda > Insecta > Mantodea > Mantidae > Tenodera > Tenodera sinensis. The sequence continues at coordinate 50,170,792 of CM060970.1, forward strand.
GCTCAGTGGCACCAGATGGAATATCATCACTAATGGAGACACACTTTTTCATATTGTACATCCCAGTCTCAGTTTGTTACCATAGGTCACAAACAACCATCTGTATCTTAAAAAAGTATCTGATCTGAAATATGTATACCATTTTTGCCTTTCTCCATCCAGATAATAAAGCAATAGCTCGTGAGAGTACAGAACCTCTTCGTGTAACCAGCTTCAACATGGTTTTGTGATCCTGCTTGTACATAATATATAACAATTATGGTCATGTGCAAAAGGAGTCAATATTTTACATATATTTACTTTTTTCTACACTTATCATTGGAAGTTATTTGCCCAAATAAGAAGTTAAGTTTTAGAGGTACATTATTCCTTACCATTGCCACAGAAACTACAGCTGAAGTGTCAGTAGCTGTAACAGCAGGTTGTTCTTCCACGGTGGAACTTGCGGTGGCTGCAGCCTTCCCATTTACAGCTTCTGGTTTGGTCTTTGGTTTCTTCACTACTTCTACCGGCTGCTTTCTCCACATGTAGTTCACAAAGGTGAATTCCAGGAGTGCACAGAAAACAAATGCTGTAACAAGGACACCAAACTGAAATGTAGAGTTTTGGATAATCTTCTCATATATTATTGGCCAAACAAAAAGAAACCTGAAAAAAAGACTTAAGAAATACATCAGGAAGTTAAAACTTCAACAAATTGACAAATCAGCCAAAGCTAATCACTTCTGCTCAACTTAGCACACCATAGAACAGGACATCAAATTATAGAAACATTTAAAAACTACACCTGAACTGATAATTTGGGGAAAAAATATACATAAAGGAGAATGTTCACCTAGCCATGAATTTTGAAATACAAGAAGCAGACGACATCCTCAAGTTTATATCCAGCAATCCACATGTGGAAGTACAATCACAACCAAAACATATTCTTCTTCAAATGCCAGTCAAGAAATTGTTGACAATGATGATGATCCTTAAAACGCATCTGGATAAAAAGTAACTTACGTGAAACAAACTGTTTATAGGCCAACTCAAATACTTCCAAAAGTCATTTAAAATGTTTCACTGTTTATATCACTTCATATATGATAAGTGGAATCAACATAATTTCCCTGATTAAGGGATTCATTATACTCATTATGATGTCTGAAAAGTAACTTTGCTTTGCCAATAAGAAAGTCATATTGATTAATCACTTTATTATTTCTATATTGGTCAACTTTGGCATTATATTTCAAAACTTTTGATCTTGATTGTTCACTTAGTTGAAAGTCTTTCCTTGTTTCACTAAAACTTTTCAACTTCACTATTGAAGATAAATGTGACTGTGTGCCCTCATGTTGAATGTCTGCTTTGTGAAGATTACTGATATCAGAGAAAGTACACTATTCCATACTTCTTTATTGATTAAAAAAAAAAAACTCAAGGCTTGGAACAAAGTACTGGTAATTAACAAATAATTCAAAACACAACAATGACTGTTACCAAGCATTGCAGTTGTGCTGCTGAATGGCATTTCAGTTGATATGAGATACAGATTTGTATCTTGAACCAAGTCTCTTTCCACTTTTACTAAACACGTAAAGCACAATATTGTTTTAATCTATGTAACACTTCATAGACACACTTTCAGTGTTGAACTCCTAATATATAAAAATTATAAACACAGTAACATATTCTTACAAGAATGGGTACATTGCAGTTGTCTAGTAGAGAATGCCTTAACATATTCTATTTTCAATGTGGTACAAGGAACATGGCATTGTAACAGTTTGATGAGAGGATTGATTGGCAACAAGGAATAGGTAAAGTGTTGGCTCAGTGAGTGCAAAATTACAGGCACTGAACAGATTTATGTTATCATGTGTAGGAGCAATTTTAAGCCCAGAACATTTATTATTTATTCATGCCAACAAACTTAATGTTGGTGTCTTTAAACACACAAACCGTGTGTGTATCACCATTGCAGTAATTTGTCTCTGATGTAAGACTGCCTTTGTGGTTTACCAGGAGAAATATGATCTGGTTTGAGAATTTAATGCCATTCTGGCAGTTTGTCACAATAGCTCAATGGTTAGAGCAGCCACCTGGTAAGCGGAAGGTCTGTGGTTCAAATCCCAGTTGTGGCATTGAATTTTTAAGTTCCAGTTCTACCTCCTGGAACATTTAGTTTAAGAAAGGCAAGATTAAATGTTGGTTGAATTGAATTTTTAAGTTCCAGTTCTACCTCCTGGAACATTTAGTTTAAGAAAGGCAAGATTAAATGTTGGTTGATGGTGATATCTATTATGTAGGTATATTTTATGTTCAGTATTATTAAGATTTTTGTTATATAAATGTTACACTTAATTTTTGTAAATTTTAATATTGCATCCAAAGGTATTCAGTACAATAATATGGGGCATGGCTGATGATCATGTGTATAAATTATAAGAAAAACTAAAGAAAAACAATCGTTGCTAGGCTCCATAACCAAGGCGAATAAATATTTAAACTTTTATGATCATTTGTGATCTTAGCATTGTAAAGAAATGACATGTAATTATGTACAAATGGACAACCACTGGAATACATGCAGAACTACACCTACCTGTGCCATAATCTGTCTTTCCACAACAGCTCTGATAAAGAAATCAAAAGGAGAGTTAACTTAGCATGGAAACGTTTCTGGTCTTTGAATTTCATACTGATGGATAAATACCAGAAACTGAGCCTGAAAACAGAAGTGCTGGAGAAATGTGTACTACCTGTACTACTTTATGGCTGCCAAACTTGGTCCCTAAATTCCAAACAACAACTCATGCTCCAGTCCTGCCAACTCAGAATGGAAAGGAAGATCCTGCACATATCACTAAAAGACAGGATAAGGAATGAGAAAATAATAATAATAAGTTTATTAGCCCATAGACAATATGCATCAGAGCTGGAATAAGACGCCTTAAGTGAGCCCAACAGACTGAGATGTTGTGCAACTGGACCACAAGAGATGGACACATAGGATAACAATGTGGGATCCCAGGTTCCAAAAGAGGAAAGTGGGCCATCACTGGACACACTGGGCAGACTTTCTCAAAAGAGTTGCAGTGGTGCAGTGGACAACCAGAGCAAGAGACAGACGAGTGTGGAGAGAACTAGAGAAAACAATCTCCAGTACATAAGTGTGTGTAAATAAGTTGGAGAAAAGTATGCATAATGAAGATACAAACTTAAATGTCATAGTATAAGCACTAAAAAAAATACACTCCTTAGGAATAGCTCACCTAAAAGAGTTAGATATGAGT